>JADRCH010000115.1:744560-878073 GCA_019843965.1 Rhynchomys soricoides | reverse complement strand
CCTGTCCCCTGAGGATGCTGAGGTGTGTCTATCCCCTGTATCAGCCCTTGTCCCCTGAGGATGCTGAGGTGTGTCTATCCCCTGTATCGGTCACCATCCCCTGAGGATACTAAGGTGTCTATGTCTCCTGCATCAGCCCCTGGCCCCTGAGGATGATGAGGCACTCCAGCTTCTCCAGGCAGGAGATGCAAACATGTTATTTTAAATATCCTTCCCTTCAGTTCTCCTGCAGTTAGCAACCAGCCCTTTATTTTCAAATTTGAAAAAAAATTCACCTAAACTTTCCCCTGATAGCCTACTTTCTGCAAAGGAGAGAGGTTTGTGCTCCAGGGAGTCAAGGAACTCAATCACAGTACCGACAGAATCTGTCAATAGCAGCCTGGAGGTGCTTTTCTGTCTTACTTAGATGACATTTTCACAGTAGGGACTGGGTGGCAAAGTCCTAGTGATACATGCAATTGGACAGGAGTTTCAGCTACTCCCTCCCTGCAGACAGGCTATTTTGTATAATCATTTCATTTGGAGAAGCAGTCGGTTAAGTGCACAGAATAAGACTGCCCTGGGCTAAGGTTCCCCATCAGTCACCTGCCTACCAGACAATCTGAGGTCATTTGTTACCTTCTTTGCATTCTTCAAGTCTGAAATAGGAATAAGAAGATCTCCATCCCCGGCACTCATGCGACTCACACGCAACAATGTAACAAGATTGTTGGGCTTTGTGTCTGTCAAGGAGTGGCCAGTAACTCCCTCCGGCATTTGCCATACATTGAAGGGTTAGTAAGTGCCAGGGACTGACCCTCGTTCCAAAGCCTCATCGTAAGTAAACACACAGATATGGGGCTTCCAGCAAGCCTAATTCAAGTCAGAAAAGACTTAGGATAAACTTCTATCATATAATAAATCTGGAGGCTCGGGTTACAAAGGGAATCCAGGAAGATTAAAGATAGGTATTGATGTTGGTACTGCCTTTGTCAGAGGAAGAGTAATCTGTCTGTCTGCCTGCCTGTCTCTGTCTGTATATCTGTGAAATAGCATTTGGGAAGACACCAGAGTGAAGTATGAGAGAAGAGTAAGTGTCAGGCTCTGAAGCAGTCACTGGCTTGGGGCTTGGGACAGGGCAGCAGCGGCTACTGTCCTGTGAGAAGCATGTCAGGAGGCAGATTGCTGTCTGCATGTGGGAAATCCTGGGGTCAACCAGCCAGGGGAACAAGGTGTCTTTCTTCTTCCTTGGCTCCTTCTCATTGTCCCCTGTTGGCACCTGTCACACCTGGCAAGTGTGAGTATTCAGCACAGTCTGGAGGATCGCCCCCTTTGTGAATACCTTTAGACTGGTCCTCAGCTCCAAGGGGTTTCATAGCTTTCTGAGAACTTATACTTGGGGTGTTTGGCTTGGAGAAGAAAACTGAATACCAGTCCTCACTACTCGGCCTTTTCTGTCAGTGCTATTCAGTTGTTGATATTATTGTTAACTACTGGGTTTTGTCATTTTAAATTTTTACTTATTTCATGTATATGGGCATTTTGCCTGTATGTATGTCTATGTGACATGTGTGTACTTGGTGCCCTCAGAGGCTGGAAGAAGCTGTCAGATCACCTGAAACTGGATTAACAGACAGCTCTGAGCTGTCATGTGGATGCTGGGAATTAAACCTGGGTTCCTAGTAAGAACGCCATCGGCCTTAACCACCAAGCCATCTTTCCAGCCTCTAGTTTTTGTTATTATTTTTAAAGGAGTTCCTAACGATAGGCTAGCATTGCTGTCAAGGAGATTTTATTTCTGTACATTCAGGTGTGTGTGTGTGTGTGATCTCCAATTGCCTTTGTGAAATTTTACCTAGATTATTTGCCTGTGTGGCTAGCATGAAAGTTGTGTTTGCCTGTTCCAGGAAAAGATTTCAGCTAGTGATGGCATCATTTCTCCTAGACAAAGACGCTGGTGCTATATTTTCAAGTTTGAGAAACAGCACCAAGCAGAAAGTCTTCTGGCAAACACAAGCCTGCATATCAAGAGCACATTTGATTTAACAGGGATCAAGCAACAGGGCGATCGAGTACTAGAGGCAGAATCCTGTTCAGGAGGGTGCTGAGTTGTATCTAGACTTCTGATTTCACCGTTCAGTGATAATATTTGTTTTTTCCTTCTGCGGGCTATTGTTTTTCCAGGGGATGGTGAGTGCCATAGCACATGTGTGAGGGGCAGATCATCTGGCAGGAGTTAGTTGTCTCCTTCTACCACACAGGTTGAGGAGAGATTGCCAGGCTTGGTGGCAGATCCTGCCATCTACTGAGCCATCTTACCAGCCTATTATTTTTCTCTAAGTTGCTTTGGGGATAATTTATGACTTAGTAATAGAGAACTAATAGGTAGACATAGATGAAGTATTTTTATTTTGGCTCTTCTTCAACAGCTTGATGAAACCCCCCAAAATCCATGCTCCTGTAGCACTGAAAGCCATTTGTCAAATATGTACATTTATTATTGTTGTTTTTAATAAAAATGAGGTCTCATGTAGCCCAGGCTGGCCTCAAACTTTCTCTGAAGATGAGTATGACCTGATCCTGCTCCCCAAGCCTCCATTGCCAGTGTGCTGGGTTCAGCTCTGCACCACTGTGGGTGGTTTATGTGTTGCTGAGGGCTCCATGCATGCTAAGCAAGCATTCTGCCAATTGAACCACATCTCCAGCCCTCAAAATGTTTTGTGCTGGAACAATACTAAAACACACTAACAACATTTAATACAACAACAACATGAAATACACTAACATTTAAAGCCAGTTTTCCACACTGTACACACTGGCACGTATGGGTATCTGCTGTGGTCCAGAGGATGTAAAATGTTAGCACTCAGCCCAGCCTCCAGAAGCTTCCAGTCCATTCACCGTTGGCACATCACCATCAGTTTGTGTTCATGCCTCTACTTCATGGGTCTGACAAAATTGGAAGGCCCCCCAAGGAACACTCCCCATAGGTTAGATGAAATGTATTCTGTCAGGGTATTGGTGTTTATTCTCCTAAAAAACCATTTCAGTAGGATGATAAGCTGTGAATCAGGTCTAAAAAATGGATCTGAGGCTGAACCAGGCCTGAGAAAACATCCCTCATCTTTATCTGAAAGATTCCACCAGGTACAGAGGAGTTGTGAATGTTCTTTATGATCGTAGACCTAAGTAATCACGCAGGACTACAGGGGATGGTTTACTCCCACCCAGACACTTGCCTACTGATACACAGCTGGAGGCAAACCAAAAAATATCGTCTGAAACACTGAGGGCAGCAGCAAAGCAAATCGCTGTGTTTATGGAGGGAAGAGGGTCTTGGATAAACACATAAATAAAGTAAGAGTAGGGAGTTGGGAGCACTCTCCACCCGAGGAGAACTGGAGAAATGTAAATTCTACTTACTTAGCTATTAGTGAGCCAGTTTCCCTAATGCTTAATGGAATAGTCAGGGAGTAAATGAGACTAGACTGGAAGTAGATATGCTACCTGGGAAGTCCTTAAAACTTGCTTTCAGAGTCATAAAACCAGTCTGGAAAACCAGGGCATGTAGTAAATACATTGGTTTCTATTTCAGAGCCTAGAGTGGGATGTATGTACCACACATTGTGTGACACAGGCTGAGAGTTTCTTCTTTAAGAAGGCTCCATCGCCTTCCTAGGGCGCTTACCATGATGTGCATGTGTTCTTCTATGTTGTTTAATGGCAGAACTGAGGATTATGGCTTGAATATACCATGTTCCCTAAGGGCTCATGTGGTTAAATGCTTTGTCTCAGGATGTTGGGGGGCTGGGCCTAGCTGGGTGATGCAGCTTGGAGGTCATCAGTAGTATATTATGCCTGAGTCCCTTCTCTCACACTTATTTTTCTTCCTTGTTGGTGGCTGTGGTGTGACCAGCTGCCTCATTCTCTTGGTGACATGGACAGAGCCATTGTGACAACATGCTTTTTCACCATACTGTTTGGGAATCCCATCGGAACAGTGGGCCCAAATAAATCCTTTCTCCCCCAAGCTGCACCTCTCAGGAATTGTGTCACAACGAAAAGCAAGCAAGTTAACACACTTAGTTTGATTGTGCATTACCTTCACCTCAACAGGAATTAGCTCAAGCGGCCAGCAGGTGTTTAATGTTCAACCAAAGCCACCTTTATTTACAACAGGGCATTTTCAGGCTACCCAAGATCTTACTGTTTTAGGAAATTGGTGTCCAGAATTAAAATTGCGTATGAACCACAAGAAATTGGGCCGTGTGGAGTGAGGGGACCCAGTGAGTGGTCTATTTGTTTCTTCTTGCAGCTCTTACCGCTGTCATTTAATATGCAGGATTTCATCCTAGGTTCTGTAAACTGGAGATGGGTTCACCAAGGGCCAACTTCATGGGGTTTTAAGAATCAAATAGACAACAGAAAAGGACCTTAGAATTTGTAATGCAACATTAAAGAGGATTGTCCTGGTAGGAGAGACTTCAAAAGATGTCAACAACATATCTTAATTCTATTTTCTGATAAAATGTTCCCTCGATCCTTCACTCGAAACCTTGCTCTCGTCACTTAATCTCTCTGAGCTTCGACTTTCTTATCTGATAAGCATGGATAAAGCTTGGACAACAGGGCTGCGTGATGACCAAGTTAGAGTTCTGGAAATGTTTAGAAAGAGAAACCTTTCTTCAATAAAGCTTGAGTAACAAAATGTCTCAAAAGACTGGAAGATTGTGTGATGCAATAACGATGTTGCCACTGAGGTGGCTCAGTTGGCAAAGGTGCCTTCTGCAGAAGCCCAGCAACCTGAGTCTGACCCCGGAACCCATGTAAAGGCAGGAGGAAAGGGTGAAGTTCTCTGACATCCACGCTGTAGGTGTCATGTGTAACCCCCATGGGTACATTAAATTAAAAAAATATAAAGTTCTCTGACATCCACGCTGTAGGTGTCATGTGTAACCCCCCATGGGTACATTAAATTAAAAAAATGTAAACAACAATGCAATGTGACTTCATGTAAGTTATGGCTCACCATCGTTGATGAGGATAAGCTTCTTCTCTGTAGGTGTTTAACCTTGTGTACTCTGCCCTTGAATTTGGTAGTGAGGGACTGAAAAAGACCCATTTTAAAACACTATCCACATTCAACCATGGTCACAGATAATGCGCTACTGGTAAAAGTACAGATACATAATTCTACAGAGTGAAAATATGACTCTTATTTCTTCTTGAGTTTTAGTCTGTGTTATATGTTCAGTGATCATTGGCTATATTTATGCCATCAAATTGGGTGACAGTTCTTAAGGACTCTTACGTATTCTTATTCTTTGAAGATCTTTCTATCACTGCTATCGCTACACAGAAGAAGTGAAGCCACAGACCCCTTCCATGTTAGCTAAGCACTGTTGACTTGGATTCAACCACTATCTCCCTGAAGCCTTCGGAGGTGCCATATTTTTGGCTCCAGTTTCATCTTCAGATATTTTCCAACTGTTCCTTTCTCACTTGAGAATTTTCTTCAGCAGAAGCAAGACACGCGTTCTTAAGCCTTAATTTTGTAGCTGCACATTCTGAATGCTATGGAAATAAAATACATTCAAAGATAACTCGATCACCAAATGCTTTTGAAGCATACTTCAAAACCGTTGCTAGCTATGCTCATATGCAGCTGGATGTTCACACTGCAAAGCCGGCACCAACCAAATCAACCATTCAGAGGAAAGAATTCTGATGTCACTGTTACAATGTTAAATACCGGTCCTTCCATTAGACACAATTCAAGTGACTGAATCCCTTTCCTCAATGGCTTACTCCTGTTCTAGCAGGATAGACAAGGCTAAGGTGAATCGAGTACACAGCAGCCTGTCAACTGCCAGCTGCATCTACTGACTACTGACGAGAAGCTCATCCAAGCAGGTGGCCTACCCCTAAGATGGGGGCTGGCAGCTGGTTAAGGGTAGTCGAAGACTTGATCACTGTCTCCTAGCCACTGTTGCTGAGATCTGAAGTTGTACTTGATCCAAACTGGGCTAGAGTCTTAGCTGGAGAAAACTGGAGTCAACACAATGGCTACCTTGAGTTCAAAAGACAAATAGGTGTGCTTGAGAAGGGGCTTTCTGTGAAGACAAAGTGATGAAGACGGAAGGGTGGGGTGGGGAGGATGAGAACTTGGCAAGAGAGAAGAAATACTAACATTGAGGATGCTCTAAGATGTCAGCATCTTGTTCTTCTTACACCTATGCCATCTAGAAGGCTGCTGATCTTTTCTGTCTTCCGCCCTGGGGAAGACCCTTAAGCCTTTCCCTTCACAGCTTGTGTTGAACAGGTTTTGGCTATTTTGAACCAGCTGACCTCTGACTATGATGAGGGTGTGAGTGCAGCTGGAAATGACCACGATGCTCTTGATTGTGAGCTTGGACTGAGATCTGCCTCAGAGGCTTGCTCATCTCGGGTGGGCTAGGCAGGCACTGAGATTTCCTTTCCAGGATAGGTTTTGTGTGAGCACAAATCTGTCATCCGTTAGTGAATTCCATGCATCACAGGAAATGTCTCCATGAATAAAATCAAGCTCTCCCTCTCTCAGAGTTCAGTGCCCTCAGCCTAAGTATCTCCTATAATAATATGTATGGTTAGAGAGCAAATTTTGATTTTCATTTTATGATTTAAAAATAATTTCCTTTCCACTGTGCAGCAAATGTTATAATGAGAAGCCTCAAGAAAGTTTAACATCCAGATATTAAATAATCAGTTCTTTAAAAAAATCCAATGTTATGAGTATAGCTTTATGTATTTATTACACCGAATATTTCAATGCTTAAAATTCCGATGTAAGATTCTGAGGCATAAATCAAATGAATTGATTACATATGCCTCAGAGGACATACACACACATGTACATATGTGTATATACACAATATGTGTATGTATGTATACTGTTACTTTCATGTTTCTGTCAGGGACTGAAGCCTCTGATATGGGAGCTATGCACACTGTCTGTCATTGCTTTTGGACTTAGAGAACTGCATTTCCCCAGTTTTCAGATATGAAGCAGTGGACAAGGGGAACTCACCCCATAATTCTTTTTGTTTTCCTTTTCTCTCCTGGTCCTGCCTGAGTCTGAACACAAGGCCTTTTACATGCTAAACAAGTGCTCTGCTGCTGAACCCCAGCCTATAATTTGTTTAGAAACTTTTCTCTTTGAGTTGCACATTCCAGCAAGGCCGTTCCTTCCACAACCCTTGGAAACAAGCAAGGGAATGAGAAGGGGAGGGAAGGACCAAGGACAAGGACAAGCCCCAGTGCTGGCAGCCACACTGATGCCAAGGGTCCTGGTGAGCAGTACAGTCTGAATTTTTCAGGCTCTGTCTCCCTCTGGTGACCATTCTTGCCATGGTCCATCCTGTTTCTCTGAGAAGCTGAAGCCTCCATTGATCCATGTCCCCCCTTTCCGTTTGAGGACTCTAGTGTAAGCCATGAAATAATATTATTAACAGTGCCTGGCTATGGAGCAGTGGTCCCCAACCTTCCTAATGCTGTGACCCTTTACTACAGTTCTTTATGTTGTGGTGACCCTCAACACCCGACCATAAAATTGTTTCTGATACTACTTTACAACTGTAAGAAAAAAGAAAAAAAAGCAAAATAAGAATAGAATATGTTTGCAATTGCAGTAGTTAACTGTTTTTCAAGGGTTGGGTGAACAATGGGCAAGAATCTATGAAAACACCCAGAGCAATTCTGCAAAATTTGTGATGTTCTTTTGGATTGTGAACCTGTCCCAGTTCCTGCTGAAATTCTCTTCCACCCCTCACCCATCCGAAACCAGAGCTATATCACAAGCATACACATAGACCCAATCAGTAGCCAACATCAAGAGAAGTCTTACAAGAAACTAGTCCTCAGTCCTCATGAGCAAATATAGAGGAACTCATGGGGAAGGAAGGGAGGGCGGCAGGAAAGCCTACCTCTAGTCTGTAGTAAGGGACTTTAGAAGGGAACCATGGGGTTCTATTGCCCCAGGCCAAGAGACCCATTGGGGATAATGTATCAAACATTCGTGATCTAACATTCACAGGGTAAGTGGAGGGAGTTGAGGGTGGGATTAAAGCAAACAAGCTTTCCTTTAGTAACCAAGGAGAAGAGAGAACATGGAGAAGGAGAGTCCCCTGAAAGGTAGGGAATCTAGAGACAGCAATTATCCATCAAACACAAGCATGGCCAGGAAACCTTGCAGCATCGTGTGCTCTTTTCCAACTTGAGACAGATTTCCTGGTGTTGAGTATGCCACTTGCAGCATGACCAGGGGTGACGCTTAACTTTCCAATGACCTAGATTCCTATAGCACTTGGAAAATGGTGATGATATTGCACTGGAGAGCTCTTGAAAGCTTAAGTGTCAATCAGTGCAATTAAAAGCAATGGAAAATATAATCTACACCAGGAATTCTGAAGTGTTTGGGAAACACTGGACCATACTGTTATATTACTATTTTTTTTCTAAGGATGAAGAAATACATTCAGATTTCAAAAGCGGACAGTTGTATTAAAACAAAAATGACTCTAGTAAAAAGAGCTTTTCAACTAACTGAGGGATTTTGCTGGGGGGGTGGGGTGGGATTACCCTAATCCTGTAATGAGGACCCTTCCTTAAACTCAGCAGCAGCAATGGAGCTGTGTAAGGAATGCAAGGCCAGCAGAAACCTCTGCAGTGACAGCAGGATGCTGCATAACAAAACACGGAGAGCAGCCTGAAACCCTTCTGCCCCTGAGAGCCTAGTTCCACAGGGAATGGTGGGCCACCATGCATTCCAGAACAGGAGCTTGTTTGTGGCATTCTTGTTCACTGGATGTCTAAAATTAGCTCTGTCACTAGGTCTTGCAATCTTGCTCAGGTAAACCTTAGTTGCAGAACTGCTTGTCCCTGGAGGGAGAAGCCCATCCAGACAGAATGCTTCCATTATTTTAGGGTCAATCTTGTGCATTTAGGTATAGGTATGAGGTTTCAAGAGCAGCCACAAGGGATGTGAGCTAAGAGAAAACTCTGTAAGAAGGGAATCAGGCCTTCATGACTGGCTCTGATAAATCCAGGGACGTTGTCTTGTCTCATGCTCTGTGCAGGATGGGAAAGGAGCCTGTTAATTCCTGACTCAGATGGGCCAGTCAACCGGCTTGTTCAAGCATGTTAGTTGCCTTTTTAAGTTTCACGAGTGTCATGATTTTACTCATGAAATCTAAGGGTTAAAAAACTCTCCAGCTATCTCTAGCCCAAGGAAAAACCCTAAGTGGTAAAAGAGAAAAACAATGCAAAACAAAACAACACAAACCAACAGAAACCCAAACAGATTCAAAATGCAGTAAAGGAAAAGAAATACATTTGAGGGGCTCTGTTGATGGTGACATCACCTATAATTTCCCCACAAAATGTTTTGCAGAGACTTCAAACTTTCAAAATTAGTTAACATTTTAGAGACAGGATCCCACAAATTTCACATCTGCTATGGCTTTTCTTACTAATTGGAAGCACTGTTGGTGGAGGAAGTGTTAGAATGGACTTCTGCAGAGCACAATTAGAAGGCAGAGCATATGCTAATGAGCAACGAGGCTGATAAAACAGGGTTTACAGCAACAGAAGACTCTCCATGGTTGTTGAGAATAATTCCCATTGGAGTCTCATGTGGGCATAAATTCAAGTGTGTAGGGAGCTGTCAGCACTGCATAATCTTCAGAGAGGACATGTCCTCTCAAGTCTTCTAGCCTCAGAATCCATCCGAGAACATTACGGTTACCACTTCCCCTGGTGTGAGGCTGAATCAGGTCAGGTCCTACAGCACTTCTGCCATTACACAGATACAACCAAAAGTCTAAATGTAGAGGTCTGGAAATAGCATAATTCAGAAAGATAATTATACATTTTAAAATCCTTTAAAAGGAGATTTGTTTACACCTTTAAAAGATTCCTTTACTTGCATAAGAAACACACACACACACATATATATACAGGCACATATACACTTTTCATATAGAACATAGAACACATTACAACAAAAGAAGCAATAATAAGACATTATAATAGCAGTTGAGTGTATATACTATGAGCAGAACTATTAATAATAAGATATATCAAGAATCTCAATTTACAAACCCCTATCTTTATCATTCATAATTATTTACACTCAGGTTTTAAAAGAATTATTTGTGTGTGTGTGTATGTGTGTGTGTATGTGTGTGTGTGTGTGTGTGTGTGTGTGTGTGTGTGTGTATACACTTGCTGTGTGCATGCAAATGAGCACAGGTGCCCATGAAGGCCAGAAGAAGGCATCTTATCCTCAGGGTCTGGATTTACAGTCTCCTGTGCCAACCAATATGAGCCCCAACTTTTTAGCTGTGGTCATCTAAAATACTATTATAGAGATTCTAAGTTTTTGACCGGGTAGATCTAAAACTGAGATGTTTTCACCACTTACTAGTCAGTTGTCTGAGAGATGAGATCTCTGTAGCTCAGCTTAGCCCAAGTCCAATCAGTAAAGGTCCAAGTCCAGAGGTCTAGGGAAACAGCCATGCAAACCAGTCTGAGGCCAAAGCTGGAGCACCCAGGAGCTCTAGGCTAGGTCCTGTTCTGATGTCCAGGGCAGCAGAATTGGGTCTCAGCTCTTGGAGCCAATCTTCTTTCCATGTATATTTGTTTTTTTATAGGTGTTTGCCAATTGGATGTCACTCTCTGTCTCAGGGTGGCTCATTCTCTCAGTCCACCAGAAGTCTGAATTCACATCCTCTGGAAATCCTTTCACAGATCCATCCAAAATAATATTCTACCTGGGTTCTAGCTAACCGTTCCAGCTCATGTGGTGTAACAAACCAAAGCTCCCGATTAACCTAAATGAGCTAACTGCTTCCCAGACTAAGCTCTCGGCCATCTTACACACCCCTCTCACACCCCCAATGAAAGTTTCATTTTTATAGCTTTGGGCTTTCATGATTTCAAAATTAGAGATTTTACTCTTTCAGGGATTTAGGCTTTAATGTTTGTAGATTCAACATTTAGGATTGTGGCATCCAGGATTGGGTTCTTGAGGATTATGGTAGACATTGGATTTATCAAAAGGCACTGTTTACTTTACAGCTCTGTGACTTGATGAATGTGCCTCTTTGCATAACCTCTGAGGCTTTGTTTTGACATTAGACATAAAATACAGGATTGGCCTTAGACTTGGGCACATGGATTCTTTCAGATTAGTCTTTATGCTCAGCCTAGTACATGTAACATACCAGGAACTGGAAATGTGAAGGGGCAGACATGGTCCCTGCCTGGAAGAAGCTTGCTGTTTAGTAGCGAGGGCAGGAACCTCATTTAGGTGCTATTAGAGAAGTCCCATTAAAGACATGTGGACAGAGAGCACAGCCATAAAGGACATGAGGACACAGAACACAGCCACTTATTTGTTTCATTAGCAGAATCAGATCTCGGTCTACTTGTCTCTGTGGCCTACTGCTGGGTGTTGGCCCCAGCAAGCTCACAGACAAGAGCTTCAAATCAATTCCTTGTGCTACCTTGCTAACCCCAAACCCCAACCTGGTGCCCCTAAGTGACAAGTGACAAGCAGGAGCCGAAGCAGCATGGAGAGGGAAGAACAGAGATCTGGGAGGTCATCTAGGGGCCCACTGTCTGGTGTGTGTGTGTGTGTGTGAGCATGTATTTATGTGTATATGTATGTACATATGTGTTTACATATGTATGTGTGCATATGTGTGTATGCATGCGTATGTGTGTGAGTGCAAATATGTGTGTATGTGTGTGTTTGTATGTTTGTGTGTATGTGTGTGTATATATGTTTATATGTATGTATGCATGTGTTTACATGTATATGTGTGTATGTGTATATGCATGTGTGTATATGTGTGTATGTATGTATGAGTATTTGTTTACATGTATGTGTGTATGCATGTGTATATGTATGTGTATATGTGTGTATGTGTGTGGCATGTGTATATGTATGTACGTGTGTGTTTACAGTATGTATGTGTGCATGCATGTATGTATGTGCATGTGTGTATGCATGTGTATATATGTGTATGTGTGTATATGTGGTATGTATATATGTATGTATATGTTTTTATACAATTGTATGTATGCATGCTTGTATGTATATATGTGTGTGTGTGTGTGTGTGCACTCCCAGGCACTCATGCATGCATGCACTGCTCAGATTATATCTTAAACCACACAGCAGGGAAAGCAAGGTGATGAAGGGACCAGGACTCTTAAGTCCTCTGTTCGATTCTCCCAGCTTAGCTCAGCTCTGGAAGAGATTGTAAAGAATTTCACAGAGAGGTTAACCAACTGCTTGGCAGATTGATTTACGACTGCTTAATGACGGAGAAAATGTGTGAGGGTGCATCTCACAAAACTACAACCCCCCAAAGTTTTTGTTTTACATGCTCCAATCAGGAGTAGAAAAATGTCTGTCTAGCCGACAAGGAGTCTATGCCGATACCGATCCATGTGGCAGCCGCGCCAGGAAAGCCATTTATTAGTAAAGGGAGGACAGAGAACAGGCCTGGGTGTCTGGTACCTGCCTCCCCACCCAGCCCTGCTGGCCCAGCTCCAGGTGCTGACAGCCAGAGGCTGGGCAGAGAGGGAGTAGACACTGGCAGGCATTCCCAGCCAGCAGCAATGCTGTTGAGATAAACAGGCTGGGTGGCTGCCTGGGTCCCCTCTCGGTCTCCAGGAAGGCAGATGATGGCAGCCAGAGCAAGAGACTCTTGGACCAGGATGCCTGCTTTTGTCTACATTCATTGGCTGGACTCTCTGCATCCTTGGCTGTGCTGGGTTTCTACACGGTCATCAAAGAGGATGTTAATAGAAACAATAGATATGTTTTGGCCCACCACTTCCCCTTTACAAACTGGAACTCTCCGCCTCTAGCCAGGAGGTTGTATTCAGTTCTTTTGACCCCAGCCACTCCTCTGCAGTATCTTCTGTTTCTCCAAAAATGAAGATTGGCGCACAGAGTCAGCCTTAGCATTGGGAAACCTGGTTTGGGCCCTGGTTCTGAGGGCGTTTGCTAGTCAGAGTACTGCAAGGTCTTTAAGGGCATCCCTAATCTACCCCCTAGATGCCAGCAGTGTCCCCTCTAGCTGTAACCATCAGGGACATTGTGAACTAACTAAATGTCCCCTTGACAGCAAAGCACCTGTCATTCATTCATTAATTCATTCAGTGGTGCTGGGCTTGAACCCACGGCTTCAAGTGAATGCTAGACAACCACTCTCCCACTGAACTACATATATGTCAAGCCCTCAGACCTAGGCTCTCAGTCCAACTACTCTGTTTCTGCCCTATTTTATTTCCACACAAAGTATTTTCTATGGGACTGGAAAGTGCCTGATATATAAGCATAAAGACCTGAGTTCGAGCCCTAGGCCTCACCTCAAAGCCAGGCACTGTGGTGTTCATCTGTTAACCTAGTCACTATAGAGGTATAGACAAACTTACTGGTTAACCTGCCTAGCAAATACATGATCTCTAGGTTCAGTGAGAAAGTCTGCCTCAAAGAATAAGTTTGAGTGTGACTGAGGAAGACATCTGACATTGGTGTCTGGCCTCCACACATAGGCATACATATGGGCACATGCTGACACAAACATGTACAGAGAGAGAGAGAGAGAGAGAGAGATCAGTGTTTCCTGTGGTTGTTAAAAACACTGGGAGAATGTAGTGTAATGTTGGTTAGCTCCTGCTGTGGCATGCCTCCAAAGTCAAGCTATTATTACTGCTCTCTTCAGGGTTCTGGTGACAGAATGGCTGGAGGATGGCAGAACTGGCAGAAAGTTTCTTGGCTCTGTAGTCTGCCATGTCTGGGAGTTTAGCCGGTATATCACCTAAGGCACAGTCTGGGGCCTCTGTCTGGGAAAGCTACTGCTTTCCCCATTCCTGAAGAATGGAGTCAGATGCCACAGGAGCAGCGAGAGGCTCTGCCCTCGAACTGTGGCTCTGGGGTTTGAATTTCGACCTTCTCTCTTATGAGTAGGTGGATCACTCATGGTTTCCGAGGCCCAGATTTTAATTCCACAGACATTCTGAGTCAGGACTTAAAGTGGCTCCAAACTGACAGAGCAGAAAGCTCCCAATGGTCTGAGAGGGAGGAGATGTAACTTTGGAAAGACAAAAATTTAAGATCTTTTACAGCTGCCGATAAGGGTTTAAAGACTGTCCGTTCTTTGTGCCCACTACCACATCCACCTGGTTCTCGTCCTGCAAACTATCACACTGAAGTGTGTTCATCAAGAAGTTGATGTTCTCTTTTTGGTTTACAGGAATGGAAAACAGGAAGGATCACATAAAGATGGGGCACATTTTGAAGTTCACCAGATATGATGTGGTGCCCCAGATAGAACTGAATGGTTGAGAGCTCCCACTGCTGTCCTTGCATAGGATCAGGGGGTGGGGTCCTAGCATTCACATAGTGGCTTATAACCATCTGTGATTCTAGTTCCAGGGGATCTGAGGCCTTCTTCTGAGGTCCAAGCAATATGTATGTACATGGTACACATACATATGTGCAGGCAAAACGCTCATGCACATTAAATCTTTTCAACAAGAGTATAAGGTGACATGCCAGCTTTCCCCCCTACATTCCTCCCCACCCCTCCTCCCTCCTCACCTGTCTCCCTTCTTTCTTCTAGGCTTCCTTTTGGTTAGGACCTGCAACTCATGACATTTCAGAGGGAAGATGAAAGAGCAGGGAAGGGCTGGAAGAGAGAATTTTTCCGTTTCGCTGAACGAGCCACGTGTGGAATAGAAGTGTACCCTTTAGTTTTATAAAAAGTTGGGTGAATGTTTTACTTTCTGGGTAGAATAAATGTTAAGTGGCCAGGATCCACGAGTGAAGCAGAGCAGATAGGAGAGGATATGCCACAGAGCTGTGGTGATTTAATTCGGAAGTGAATGGAAGTTGAGTTCAATTAGAAACTAATTAGAACAGTGCTCACGAACACAAAGTGGTCAACATATTTCAGAAGAAAGGGAAGTGGAACGGAGGAGTCCACAAGGGAGTAAATGTTCACTAAAAACACCAGAAGGAAAGGATTCAGAGGCTTTTCCAGGCTTGGGTGAGTCAGAGGAAACTCTCTGAGGTAAACATGGAGAAGCATGTGCAATGTCTTGTTGAGTTGAAGCAGAGACCTCAATCCAGCCAATATTTAAGAACTCCTAAGAGACAGACACTCATGAGACAACGTTCCATTAAACACAGCCTCTTGAATTGCTAGAATTTTTTTTTTCTCAGCTCCTTAAACTCTGAGGATAGTGCAGGAAACAAAAGTTAGTGCTTCTTGTCTTTACTAGTGTATTTTTAGAATGTGAGAGCATAAGACGTGCCTGTGAGGTGTGTGTTTTTGAAGGCAAGCAGAGGAAGAAACCCAGCTGTCTTCTACAGGGAGACTGGAAGGAAGCATGCCCTGTCCTCCCCACTCAGCCTCGACAAGGCCCTCAGTGTGCAGTTAGATGCTGTTTGACCTCCCGAGACAGGCAGGTTGCAAGTCCACGTACTGTTCCTAATGGTACCTGTTTTGGCCTCACGGGTTTGTAACTGAGTTCTTGAACATTCAACTTCCAATCCCTCAGCACACAGTTTCCCATAAGAGAACAAACAAATCCAACTTGATGTCTTTCTTTTACCTGTTGGCGAGCACTGTTGATGCATGCCCAAATATGGTCTTTCGCTCACCTGACCAGTTCTTTGTTTCCCTTTAAGGCAGGACAGTCGAGATTCAGCTCATCTTTGGAAATGGCACCTACAAGGCCGGGACCTACACAGTGAGGCCTGGAAAAGGTGAATAACTTGTTCTTTCTTCCTTGGTATATTTGTTTATCCAGTGTTTTTAGAAGATGTGTAGGTATTGAAAATTTTAAAAAGATTGATTTACTATGTATACCGTGTTCTGCCTACATGTATGCCTGCACACCAGAAGAGGGCATCAGATCTCATTAGAGATGGTTCTGAGCCACCATGTGGTTGCTGGGAATTGAACTCAGGACCTCTGGAAGAACATGTTACATGTTAAAGTACATGTTAAATATGAAGTCTTTCTTATTTATTTTTTGATATATTTGTAGTTGCCTACAAATTTTCCTTTTCTGGCCTATTTATTGAGAAGCATAGTAAAGCATCTCCAGATAATAAAATAATTGTCTGGCAAATTGTGCTCAGTAAATAATACTCTGCCATTGCTGTTTTCTTTGGTTTCAGAAAACTATAATTGTCACTGACTGCCCACTGGTTTGAATATTTGTATAGAGTGGACAGTGTTTGGGGTGCAATTATTTCTATAGCTCTCCTTGAATTATCTATTTTGTCAAAAGAGGGGTCTATTTATACTTTAGCCGTGTGGTCTGTGTACCGTGTTCTGGATAGCAACAACGGAAGCAGGCCCCATGTTTCAAATTTATCCCCTATAGCTGAAGCCCCTGGATGGCAAATCTGGCCACTGGCTCGGTAGGGCCCAGTGGCATCCATTGGTGGTTCATCTCTAATAACTCACTGTATGAAGCTTAACCTTGAGTGACTGAATGTCTTAGGAACTTTTCCTGTTGAGGTAACAAAGCACCCTGCCAAAAGCATCTTAAGGAAGGATGGGTTTGTGTTAGCTCATGGTTCAAGGGTATGATTGTCATAGCAGGGGAGCTTGGAGAGGCTGGTCACGTTGTATCCACTGACAGGAAGACAGGGACGAATGCTGGTACACAGCTAGCTTCCCCTTTTGGTGAAGTCCTAGATTAAAGCCTAAGGAATGGTGCTGTCTTTTATTGTGAATCTTCTCATCTCAATTGATCTGATTAACATAATCCCACCCCTTCCCCATGCACACCCAGAGGTTAACCTAATCCAAATGATCCCTTACAGGTGTATTTCGAGGCATATCTCCTAGGTGATTCCAGATTCTGTCCAGTTGACAATCAACACCAACCAGAAGCTTCTCTGTGCAGATGTGAAATATAGCCTTGGGAGCAGTAGTGAAGAGTTGGGTAGAGATCATTGCATTCAGATCCTATGATGTCTTCCATGGTTTACACATCCCAGGTAAATCTCTCCATGGACCACTTTCTTTTCAGAACTTCATTAGCCAATCATGTGTCTTGGAGGTAGTTTCTCTCTCATGCATCCTGCTGTTATTCTGTGGCCTGATTTACAATGCATGACAACTGGGTTTCTGTGGATGTGGATACACTAGGCCTTCAGAAACAGAAACATACTTAGTACCATCAGAGGTATCTTATGTGCAGGGCTGGGAGGAGTTCGTTTTCTGGATTGGGGATAAGTTGTCCCTCCATTCCCTTCATAGCCTTTGTGTCTCCACAGGCTTTGTCTTGCTGGCTTGCGCCTGACTTGCTGTGCTATGGTTCTGCCTCACTCTCTCTCACTCTAAATGAACTCCAGAGGGATCCAAGCTCCTTCTTAAAGATTCCCCTGCTTTGTGCTTTGGCTGGAATACCGCCTCAAGAATTCCACCTTCTTCTCTCTCTGCGGTCAGTATCTCGTCATTGTATGCCCTTCCTTTAGAAGTCTTTTCTAGTCTCTCCATCTAAGTCACTTGCTGGTCTTTGTGATGCTACCTGGACTTTTTGTTTATTTTTTTATTTAAACCGCTTTTGGATGTTGCAGTACTTATTTATGTATTTGTGTCCATTACTCTATTTAGAGCATAAGTTTACTTGGGGTGGAGTTTTTATATTTTTACGCTTTATTTTTTAGTTTTACTATTGTATCTCTTGAGTTAAAAAAAAAAGCAT
This sequence comes from Rhynchomys soricoides, assembly GCA_019843965.1. Classification (NCBI taxonomy): domain Eukaryota; kingdom Metazoa; phylum Chordata; class Mammalia; order Rodentia; family Muridae; genus Rhynchomys; species Rhynchomys soricoides. The sequence continues at coordinate 860,310 of JADRCH010000115.1, read as the reverse complement.
ATTTAGAGACACTGTGAAGAAGAACTCTAGCTATATAGCAAGGAGCTATGGAGACCATTCAAGCCGGTATTAATATAAATTTACAGCCACCAGCTCAGAGTATGAGAAGAAGGAAGCTTGGCTCTCAAGGGCCTATCTCTAGTTCCTTCTGATTCCTGGCACGTAGTCCGAGCTTAATCGTATATATTTTGCATACATAGCTTAATATGTGAAATTATGAGTCTAGACTAGACTCATTCCAATGCCATCTCTAGTTCTAAAACTTTGAAATGTGAAAAGTCCTAGAAATGTCATTAATGTGGTAAAACAGGAAAAGCAGGAATTCTGAGCTCTTAGGCTAGGAAAATTCTGTTACTATCATTTTGACAAGAGGGAATGTTTAGGGAAGTTGGGAAGACCTACAGACACAAAATGTTTTGCTAGCAGAAACTGCACTGAATCCTGGCATGTGTGTGCTCAGGTTTCCAGAGTAACCGTGTAAGTATTAGCAGACATTGCCAGGATCCCAGGAAAGCTTCAGAGAAAGTCTGTCCTGCGCTCTGCGTTCCAAACTGCCCAGTTCTGAGTTCGTTGTTCACCAATTTATTGTTCTCGAGCTATTGAATTTTCTCTAGCTGTCATCTGCATTCTAAGCCCTCTCCTTTTCCTCCCTGCTCTACCGATGCACACCGAGGCTTGCCTCATTTCTTCCTCGCTGAGCTAATGCTGGGCCCCACGAGTTTTTAACTGCTGCGATTGATTAAAACACATGTTAAAGGGTGAATAAGACCCAAGGAGTATTTGCAGTTTCGAAAAGAGGTCTAACGTCGTACCTGGTTTTCCAGGATCTGCAAGATGTAGACAGGATTGCAGACTCCTGTGTATATGAAGCCCCCTTAGTAAGCGAGGGTCTGTTAATCAAAGCCTTGCTTTCGCCGAGGTCACACGTGAGCAATCACGGCCCTCTACGTGACAAGAGCCTCGTGTACACCCCGGAGTCATGGTTTTGGAGGGACAATTGTTGATGATTTTTTTAATCAAACCAAGAAGCAAAGAATGGCTTTCAGACAAAGGGATTTCCTAACCATTGTGATTTTTGTGGTCTTGCGGTGCAGACTACAGAAAACGCATGCTGTGATTTAACAAAATAGTTAAGTAGTAAGAATTCCTTAGTCATTGTGACCCCGAACCAGAGCAGAGTCCCTCCTTAATTTTCCATTAGGGGATTTCATCCTCAATCCCAGATCTCTGGAGGTAACTCAGAGAGCCCTCTCCTCTGCCAAGCACCGACAGAGCTGGAGGGATGCCTGTGGATACGTCATCTTTCCTGCCAGAGGCCCAGGATTACTAAAAGGACAGGACCCTAGACAAGGGTTGGGTTTTCCGTTGCTTTGTCTCAGAGCCATCACAACTTTGTGAATATCTACGGGAGTGACAACATTTGTCTATTTTGCTGCTTAACTTAGAAAAAAAGATTGTTCTTAAAAAAGTGGGGTTAGGGTCCAATGGCGGATTCAGGCACTAGGGGGCGTTCAGCACACAGCCTTCCTTGCAGCAGTAACTTCAGATCTGACACAGAGGAGTGGGAGTCAGCAAGGAACACAAGTCCCTGTGCTGCCTGGGATTGCAGAATTCAGGTTAGAATTCCCAGGGATAGCACCCAGAGATCTGTATTTTCAATATGCATCCTAGGTAGTCCTGATGCACAGGCAAATCTGAGATCTGTGCCCGTGAGTACTCTTTTAGGACAGCAGACAAGAGCTGGGGAATAGCGTGCTGGCCCTTAAAAGCAAGAAAGACTTTCCAAGCACTTTCAGCTGCTGATTATGTCATCTTGTAAGAGATCTATGCACATGCAAGAAAATGCATTTTGCTCTGGTTGTATGACTCTATCTATCTGTCTGTCTGTCTGTCTATTATCTTCATTATCACTGATCATCTATGAGTTACATCTATGTAATAAAGAACCTACTCCATAATACAGAATATTTCCAGTTAATTTACAAATTCCTGCATCTCTCTCTGTGGTTGATCTGCTATCAATTCATTCCACATACTAGGCAACCACTCCTCTCTCATTTTTAAAAACAGTATAGTTAGTCTTATCTGTTCTTGAAATATACACAAAGCAATCACACAGTACACATGCTTTTGTGTCAGACCCTCTTTGCTCAAATTAATGATTTTCAAATTATTCTATATTGCATACATCAGTAGTTTGGGTTTATTTTTGTTTTGTTTCACTGTGTGAACGTGCAAAATTTTGATTAACCATGCAATTATTAATGGCTATATGGACTGGTTCTGGCGTAGTGACTCTATGAATATAGCAGTTATGAACATTATTGTATGTTCTGTGTTTTCATTTCTTTGAATTAATCAGCCCTTAGTAGAAGTTTTGATGCATATGGTAGGTATATGCTCAATATAAAATTATCAAACAGTTTTCTAAAGAGACCATGCTTTATAGTCTCACCACAATGCTGCATTAAGTGAAGTACTTGGTTCCTTTCTGAGTGTTTGTTCTGGTGACTAGATACAAATGTCTCATTTTGATTTCTTCTGCCTTTACTCCTAATAAATGATGAGTAAGCATTTTTTCAAGACTATGTTCACCGTAAGCATATCTTCATTTGTAAAGTACTGTATTTTGCCTATATTTTAGAGAGATGGTTTGTTTTGTAATTTTGATTTCTTGGATTGTCAATGTAAATTCATTGCTAGAAATACATTCTGTGGGTATTTTATAAGGCATTTTATAAGTCTAGGATTTGCCTTGCAGTATTTTAGTGTTGTCTCCTGAGGACCATTTTTAAAAAACAATGTTGCTTAAAATTATAAATTTTGTCTTTTATCATAAAGGCATTATGGGTCCTGTCCAAAACAGAGTTTTGCTTATCTCTAGTCACAATTATTTTCTTCATGTTCTTTTACCCTCTGTTGTTGGGTTGTCCAGAGAACTCCAGCCAATGCATGCATGCGTGCGTGCGTGCGTGCGTGCGTGCGTGTGTGCGTGTGTGTGTGTGTGTGTATGTGTGTGTGTGTGTAGTACAGAGAAGAGGAAGAGGGAGTGTGATAGAGACTTTTTAAAGATAGTGGTTTATAGAATGAGACAGTTGGTGGCATGGTGAGTCCAAAATCTGCTGAGGTAAGCTTGTAGACCGGAAATTCTGGGAAGAGTTGTAATGCAAGGTCAGGGGCAATTTGATAGCAGAGGCACTGAATTGCTCTTGGTTTAGTGGCGGTGTGTCTGTCTTACTCAGGCCCTCAACGGACTGGGGAGGGGGAGCACCTCTACCGTGGAAGGCAATTTGCTTTACTTAAAGTTCACTGATATAATGTTAATCTCATATAACAAAACATCTAAAATGTTTGATTAAACATCTGGAAACTGAGGCCTAGCTAAATAGACATAAAATAAATAATGATACTCACATAGACATCAAATTGTTCTAGAACTCCCCACTAGAAAAAAACACCCCACCCCCAAACAACACTTTCCCCAACAATTTACTTGGGAATGTTGTTAAAAATGGCAATTAGCCACATACATTTGGGTCTATTTTTGGAATCTGTTCCATTGGCCATGTCTCTGTACCATATCAATTTCTGCGTCTTCCCCAGCTTTTCCCAGCAATGTCTTGTTTTCAATGTATAAATATTATACATATTTTTGTTAAATTTGCTTCTAAATTGTTTGTTTTGAGATATAACTAAAAAATTTTAGAACATAACTTCTAGTTATCCATTGCTAGTTTATAGAGCCAATTCCTTTTTAAAGTTAATCTTCCTGAGGACTTGAAAAGGTCACTATTAGTTCTATTTTATTTGTGAATTTGATAGGATTTGCTATAGCAATCTGTGAGTGAAGGCGATTTTACTATAGTCGCTGCCCCCAATCTAACATCTGCATCTCTCTCATTGCTTTGTTCTTGTGTACTGTGTTGACTGGAACTTTCATCACAACCTAAAATATTATGAATATTTTTGCTACAAATGTTAATCTCAGGAAAGGCAGTGAGCCTTTCCGTCATCACACAGGGTATTAACTTCATGCCTTTTCTAGGTGTCCTTTATATGTTAACATTCCTTTGTCATTCATTAAAGGTCACAACACATTTTAAAAAAATAAATGAATAGGCCACAAGAGAGCTCTGAGACACCATGAAAAGATAAAATCTTTGAATTATTGGCTTTTGTAAGAAGAAGAATATTACACCAAAGGCATAGAAAATATGTTCAATAAAATTATAGAAGAAAGATCCCCAAATCCATAGAAAAATATCCCTAGCTTGGTTCAAGAGGCCTACAGAACATCAAATACAAAGTCCATGACACATTATGCTCAAAACACTAAAAACACAGAGGAAAGAAAGGGCATTGGAAGCTGCAAGAGAGACGGGTCAAGTCTAAAATAGAGGAAGATGCATCAGAATACCATCTGCTTATTCAACAGAAACCTTTAGAGCCAAAGATTTATTCTAAGTTCTGAAAGTCCACAACTGCTATCTGAGGCTACTACATGAAGCAAAACTATCTATTAAAACTTTGAAGAAGAAATGAAATCTTTCCATGATATAAATAGACTGAAGAAAGTTATGACCACTAATCCAGCACTAAAAGAGGATCCTGGAAGGATATTCGGTCTGAAGAGAAGGCTAAACAAGATGTCACTAGAATAAATAAACAATGCCAGGACAATTAATCTTACGAGGCTGAAGAAAACATTAGAAAATCAGCAAGATGACAGGAACCAACACACATCCTTCAATAGCAATCTAAACATTAGTGGTTTCAATTCCACAATGTAAAGACACAGTCTGGCAGATTGGATTAGAAATGGGTTCTATTTATTTTCATTGCTTCCAAGAAACATACCTCATCCAACAAAGATAGATACTATTTTAGGGCAAGTGGATCAAGGACCTTGGAGTAACACTTTATACCCTAAAATTTCTAGAGGAAAAAGTTGGGAATATGCTATCACTCACAGGTAGGGGTAAGGCCTCTTTGAGTAAGGTTCTGACAACACAAGAAAGAAGTCCATCAATCCATGGGTGAGAGCCCGGGAAACTTTAAAGCTTATGTAATGCAAAAGGAACTATTTTGAACTGTTTTGTGAGAGGAGGCAGCACAAGGAATGGGAAAAAGTCTTTGCCAGCTATTCATCAGACAGAAAATCAGTGTCTAGGACTCAAGAATTAAACATTAAGTAAAACGAAAAACCCCATTTAAAAATGAGCTGTGGGAGAAAAGAAAAAATTCAAAGGAAGAAATACAAATCCAGAAACATTTTAAAAAGTGCTCAATAACTTTAGTCACCAGGAAGACTCAAATTAAAACTAGTTTCAGATTCCATCTCACCAAAGCCAGAAGGGCCATCATTGAGAGTGAAAATGAGAAACTGTGGATGAGGGAAAGGGGAACTCTTAGAGACTGTTGGCAGGAGTGTAAAGTAGTATAGCCACTTTGGAAATCAGTTTGGAGATTCCTCAAAAACCAAACCAAACCAAACCAAACCAAACCAATCAACCAAACAAAAAACCCAAAGCAAAACAAACACTCCAAACTAATACACAAACAAACCCTTCCCCCCAAACCTATAATGAAATTGACATATGAAGCATCAGTACCACACTCCTGGGCATGTGCCCAACATACTTTATACTACAGAGGCACATACATCTGTGTTCTGTGTTCATTGCTGCTCTATTCATAATACCTAGGACTTAAAGTCAACATAGATGTCCATCCACAGATGAACTGATAAGACACTGCGGTACATACACACAATAACCTTGTCCTATCAATTCATCTGTAGCAATAACTCAGTTGTGAAGACAAAGGAAATCATGAAATATGCAGGGTAGATAGATAGAACTGGAAAAAATTATACTGAACAAGGGAAATGTGGCCCAGAAAGTCAAATGCTATGTTTCTTCCCATATGTAGACCTTAGCACAAATCTTTTGCTGTGTGTGTTTAACTTGGAGCACTCGTAGAAGACAGGAAACTAGAAAGGGGGTCTTTCGTTGAGAACACCTTAAGGCAGTATGGACAGTAGATAGATTAAAGACAAAAGTGATAAAGAAGAACAATAGGGGTGAGAAAGATTTAAGCAGGGATAGGCTCAGAAAACCAAGGTTGGATCAGAGGGTGTAGTGCTTTCCCCCAGGGAGTGGCACAATTAGGAAATGTGGCCTTATTGGAGTAGGTGTGGCCTTGGAGGAAATGTGTCATTGTGGGAATGGGCTTTGAGATCCTCCTTCTAGCTGTCTGAGAGTCAGTTTTCTCCTGACTGCCCTTGGAACAAGATGTGGCACTCTCAGCTCCTTCTCTAGCACCACGCCTGCCTGGACGCTGCCATGTTCCTGCAGTGATGATAATGGACTGAACCTCTGAACATGTAAGCCAGCCCCAATAAAATGTTGTCCTTCAGAAGAGTTTCCTTGGTCACAGGAATGGAAACCCTAACTAAGTCAGAGGGTTAAACCAAAGGAAGTGTATAAAAAGCCCCTAGTGAGCTGAGCTCTCTTACATCAATTAGCAATCAAGACAATGACCCCATAGAGATGCCCACAGGCCAATCTGACTTAAATAATTTTTAATTGGGGTTTCTCTACTCTTCCCAGCTGACTCTAGCTTGTGTTAAGTTGACAGTGAACATGACCTGGTACGTGTAAATACTTTGCTCATGCTCACCCTCTCTCCATTACCCCCACTTGCTCTCCCGCCCCTCTAGCTCATTTCGCCCACCTAAAAGTTCCCTTCCCTCCAACACATATATTTAAATCCAGATCCTGTAATGAGAGGAAATGTGGCCTTTATCTTTCTGAGTCAGGATTATTTTGCTTAGCATGATAATCTCCAGTTCCACCCACTTTTCTGCAAATGACACAACCAAATGTCTCAAGTTTGTTTTTTATGGCTGATTCAAACTCCACTGTGTGTGCATGTACATGTGTGTGTTTGGACACCACATCTTTCTAGTTCGTCCTCATATGAGCTGGTTCCGTATCTTGGCTACTGTGAGGTGTATATCAATAAAGGTGGATGTGGAAGTATCACTCTTGTGTACTGACTTAAATTCCTTAGGGATCTAATAACAACAGTCCCGCCAGCTGCGTATCAGTGCTTGTTGGTTAATGTGCCTGGCTCTTGCCAACATCTCTTTAATTACAGCCATACTGGCTAGGGTAGAGCACTGCTGCTCTTTTCTCAGCAGCAGGAGAATGGAGTCGGCATAGACACCCATCAACAGATGAATGGCTAATGATACATGGCACATACCCACAATGCAATGTCTTCAGATGTAAAGGAAAAAGAAATTATTTGTAGGAAAATTGATGGAACTGGGAAAATGTTATTTTAAGTGAGATAACCCAGGCTTAGAAAGATGAATACTGTATATTCTCGCTCAAATACAGATCCTAGCTTCCAACTGTTAAATGTGCGTATCTAGGTGGGAGAAATATGGGCCAAGGCCAGGAGACCAGAAAGGGACCGTGTAACTGATGTTTAATGTTTTAGTTCTTTGTTTATGTTCTAGCTATAATCCCCTGTAAGATGTAGAGCTGGGAAATGTTTGCACTCACTCACAAACTGTCACTTCACTCTCGTGTCCTTTGCCATGCAGAAACCTTTTATTATTTGTGTGACCCCATTTGTCAGTTCTTGGTGTTATTTATCATTTACGATTTTCAAAGGATTTGTCCCTTTCTTTCAGATGTTGAACCTCTTAGAATTGGTCATTATATTTTTGTTGTCTTTTTTAATGGAATAATTATTTTGTCTTTGATACTGATATTCTAAGTCTTTCCTGATTTTATATTTGTTTTTTAATGCTGGGGATCCAGCTTAGAGTCTCATGTATGCAGGGCAGGCCCTCTATCAACTGAGCCACATCCCTGGCCTCTCTGCCTCCTCCTCTTTCTCTTTCAGTCTAGTTTGGTCTAGGTTTTTTACCAGTTTTCTAAATCTCAAATAACTAGCTTTGCTTTTTATTGTGCTTTCTGTACTGTCTGCTTTATTCTTCATTGATTTTAGCTCTTATTTTTATTATGTTACTGAGGTTAGAGTCTGGGCTGGGTTTTCATGTTCTTCACCTGTTTGTCAAAGTCTCACACAGATTTGCAAAAATTTCTGGGTGACTTTGTTCAAATGAAAGCACTAGAACAGGCCGGGTACGCTGTGAAGACTGACAGGTGATGGCAGGCCACATAAGTAAGGCACTCAAGGGTTTTAACTAATTGGAGTCCTTCCTTCCTTCCTCCTTCCTTCCTTTCCTCTTCCTCTTCCATCTCTTCCTCTTCTTCCTCCTCCTCACTCTTCCATTTTTAAAAGTTGAAAGTAGATTTCATGTATGTGAGTACACTATTGCTGTCTTCAGACAAACCAGAAGAGGGCATCAGATCCCATTACAGATGGTTGTGAGCCACTATGTGGTTGCTGGGAATTGAACTCAGGACCTTTGGAAGAACAACCTATGCTCTTAACCATTGAGCCATCTCTCCAGCCTGGAAATAGGTTATTTTCATACAATATATTCTGTTTATGGTTTCCTGTCCTTCATCTCTCCCAGATCATCCCTACCTCCCTACCCAGTCAACTCCAATCCTTTCTCTCTCTCTTTAGAAAACAAACAAGAATAGAATAAAACAAACACACAGCAAAAGCAAAAAGCAAGCCAACCTCCCTCCCTACCCAACAACAACAAAAATCAGGAACACATATACAGCTGAGAAATGCACATACAGAAAGCCTATCACAACACAAAATCAGCAGCCATAATAAATTTGGCAAACCAAAATCGGCAGGCCAGTAAGGGGGGAAAAAAAAAGCCCAGATAAAGCATTATGAAACAAGCAAAATACAAAAGCAAACAAACAAAAACCCCAAACCAACCAACCAAATAAAACCCAACCCAACCCAACTCAAACCAAACAAAAACCTTCCCCAATACACTGAGCTTGTTTTGTGTTGGCCATCTACTACAGGACATAGAGTCTGCCCTTGGGTGTGGCTTGTATCTCCAGTGAGACTACATCGGATAACAGTAATTTTCTTTTGCAAGAGATTGTTATTGGGGATAGGTTCTGGGTTAGGGGTGGCAAATTATGTCTACATCCTTTTTTATGGGGTTCAAGAGAAAAAGAAGTTTGGTTGCTAAGGGACATTGTATGAGTGGTTCTCTATTTTGACTGACAGGCTTTTAAGTGATGTAACTTTCCCATCCCATAATGCATTTTGATTTTAATCAAGTGCATTTCCAGTACATTAGCAGGAGACAATGTCTTGGGTAAGTTTTTTTTCCCATTTGACCTAAGCCAGAGCTCTCTGGGAAGGGGAACCTTAATTGAGAAAATACTTTCGTCATATTACCAGTATAGGTAAGTGTGTAGGGCATTTAACTAGTTAATGACTGGTGCAGGTGATGCTGCTGCTAGGCAGGTAGTCCTGAGTTGTATAAGAAAGCAGGCTGAACAAACCAGGGGATCAAAGCAGTAAGCCATGTTTCTCCACAATCTCTGCTTCCATTTCTGCCTCCAGGTTCTTGCCATGACCGTCCTTTCGTGATGAACTCTAAACTGTGAGCTGAAATAAACTCTTTGTTCCTCTTTGATCATGGTTGTTTATCACAGTGATATAAAGCAAACTAAGACAGATGGTAAGTAGGGGTTTCTCCCTAAATCTTCATTTAGAGGACAGAATTTTGCTTATTGGACAGGGACCTAAAACAAGGCAGGATTTATCCTCCTTCCCAGTTATATTGGGGATATATTTGAGTGGCAGTTGTCCACGTTTGATTGTCATCAGGTGCAGAGAAACTTATCCATTCTTGGAAAAGGGTGTTTAAGCAGCTCAGTGCAAATTGGAGTTTGAGGTTACCGCATGCATTGTTCAGGTCAGGTGAGTGTGCGCAGTGTGTACTGGTAAGGTCTCAGGCTGACAAGTGCAATACTAAAGGAAGTGTGTGTAAGCGTGTGTGTGCGCGTGCATGCATAGCCCAAGGTAATTTCAGGTTGCTAAGCTAGTTGCACTGCCTGTCTCAACAGTCTCCTTTAAGGAGACTAGAGGTCATTCTTGTTTGTTAGTTGGTTAGTTTTTGTGGTGTGTTCTACTAAATATTCACACTGAATCAGATAAGAGTCCAAACATTAGTCCTATATTTCTTGATAAGTTTCCCCTCCTCCCTCATATACACTAAGGTTCTTGGCCTGTGAATTGCATAAACTCATAGACCTTCATATGTAGCTCAAATATTAAACCATGAGCAGAAAGAATTGGGAGGTTATCACACATAGCTTTTATTCTTATGCTGTTATGGCAAACAGAGTCTGGGACCTTCGGCTGGCATTCCTATATGGTAACAGTGAGAGGGATGGATGATTCTTCATGTTCAGACAAGTCATACTCTTGCTATTCCGCCATGGTTCTACTCACACAGTACCTCTGGGTGAAAACACAGCCGCACTCTTCCAGACACTGAATTCACAACATTGATGTTGGAGGTTAGAACTTATTAGATGACTTATACATTATGAATATTTTTTAGCCCCTAGCTTGTCATCCCAAACCTTGGGACAATGGTTTCTGCATATAGGCATGATAACAACCCAGGGCTGTGGAATGACCTTCTGTTATGGCTCCTTTTCTTTCCTTCTCTTGTATATTATAGATTCCACTAGGCAACCTACCGGATTCATTGTTCCAAATGGGAACTTGACTGTTTTAAAATCTCCTGGTGTGTTTTTATAAATATGTTTCTCTAGTTAAACTTTTATTATCCTCAGACTATAATAACAGCATCATTCACATATTCCTGGATATTTTTGTGTCTTAGTTTTGAGGTAAATTTGGTGTATGCTAGACAAGTACTCTAACATTGTTCTATATCCCAACCTATTCTTCACTAGTTAAAAAAATTTTTTAGATCTATTTATTTTTTTCTTTCTTTCTTTCTTATTTATTTATTTATTTATTTATTTATTTATTTTTGGTTTTTCGAGACAGGGTTTCTCTGTGTAACCCTGGCTGTCCTGGAACTCACTCTGTAGACCAGGCTGGCCTCGAACTCAGAAATCTGCCTGCCTCTGCCTCCCAAGTGCTGGGATTAAAGGCGTGCGCCACCACTGCCTGGCTAAGTCTATTTCTTTTATGTGAATGAACATTTTGCATGTATGTGTGTGCACCATGCCTAGTGCCTATTGAAGTCAGAATAGAACAACATATTCTCAGAATTAGAGTTATAGATGTTTATGAGCCAACATGTGGGTCTTGAGAACTGAGCCTGGGTCCTCTGCTAGAGTAACAAATAGTAGTTTGCCTTGACTATTGAACATAAATGTTGAGATCAAGCCATTAATACAGAATGTTTACCATCCATTTTCCTCTCTCCCCAGCTAAAGAATTCTCTAATTACTGGATTAAATTCCTAATTCTGTGCTGTACACAGAGATCCTTTCTTGCTAGGAATGACTCGGGGTCAATCTACATCATAAAGTAAACCAGGCTGAGAAAAGAACAGAGAAGCATGGGCTGAGAGAAGTTATGGGAAGTCTGACTTGAAATGCTCACTCCTGTCGTCAGGGAATGAGAGTCTGGGATGGAAAATGAAATGGTTTAAATAAATACAGCTATGGGTTTTTAATTTGGGTATCTTTTATTAGTCCTAAGTAACAGAAGTAAAGGACGTGAGTTGCCTGAGAATTTTCTTGGCTATGGGAAGCTCTTCTTGACTTCAAACTTCATATGAGACTAAACACTGTCTGTCTTAGGTTTATGAAGGTCCCAGAGGACTGTAGACAGGGAACTTGAGCAGGGCTATCTTGGTTGTGAACCAAGATTGTATGTACTTGCTCTTTCGGAGATAGTCAGTACTGGACACCTGTTTAAACAGACTTAAAGTTGTTCCTCCTGTCCTAGGATTTTGGTGTTTGGTGTGTACCGTTGTCACAAAATCTGAGGTCTGGACAATTGGGACACATGTTTCTGTCTTCCTTTGTTTTCATTTCGCATCCTATGGTTTGTCTAAGGTGGGGCGTCCATGTAAAAGGTCATACTGCTTCTGGCTCCAGGATTTGATTTCTTAAACATATCCCAGGTCAACCAGAGTGCTAGAGTTTATTACTTTTCAAAAACCAAACTCCTGCCAAGTGAAAGGCGAGAAGGGCATGTTTAGATGAAAGTGTGTGATCTTCAAATCCCCTAGTTTGTTGACGTTTTATTGCTCGATGCAATTTCTCCTATCCTTCAGGGCATTTTGCTTAACGGTTTCCCAAGAACAGAATGATGAGGCTTCAAAGCAAACCCAGGTTTAAGCAACAACATTCTTATTACAGTTTATATGAGTCACATGTCTCAACCCTTGTGTAAATCTAACATTTTTTCTCATAAACACTTTTGCTCAGAAAGTATGGTGAGCTGTGTTAATAAGCCATATTAGATATCAAGCACTAACATGGCAATAAACCAGGTAGATCCCACAAGCTAGGTCTTTGTGGGGGATAGAGGGAGGAGATGGAAGCTTAAACTAGATTTTAGATGTGCAGTGCAAAAGTCACTCAACAATAGCTGCCTATACTGATGGACAGCGCTAATGTTGGATATGAATCCCTCAATAACAACTGATTGCCTCAAAGAGATGACTTAAAACATTGAATACACCCAAAGAGGGATGCATGACCCCCAAAAGTTTGCCCTGCATGATTACCTACTTCATGGGTCAAAGGGAATATTAGCCATTTATCAGCTCTAAAGTGGTTTTCACATCACTGAACCACATATATATCAAGAAAACATAGCTTTATGAGGGAAATATATTCTAGTTCTTTTTATGGTTAAAAGACAGAGTGCCAATTCTTACACTTATAGAGCTATTCAATACTTTTTTTTCCGGCTTCTAGAATTGACTCCTCCTGAACCCTTCTACATTTTGTTTGAAGGCTTGCCATGGCCAAGTGAGTCAGTCTACACAGGAACATTTCTGGGAATGCAGGTCCATGGAAATGGTGAGGCCTTGAGAAAGAGCTGCCTGGCATTTGTGGCTGCAATAACCCAAAAGAGCTAATGAGAGAGAGAGAGAGAGAGAGAGAGAGAGAGAGAGAGAGAGAGAGAAGAGGAGAGGGGAGACAGAGACAGAAAGGAGGGGGGACGGGACAGGGAGTAAAGAGGAGAGAGAAACCTCATTGTCTGGCAATTTCTTTAGACAAAGACTGTGAATTCTGCCTGGAACCATGTTCAAGTGCTAGCTGCAGAAGGGTATTGGGGGGCCATTGATCCCTGAGCTTCTGTCCAGCACACCACACTTGCGTATGTGTTTATTACTGAAAAGCAGAAGAGAGGCCTCTCTTGGCCTTTTAATAAGGACTGAGAGCAAGCAGACTAGATGGAGCAGGTTCACTGTTATCTGTTTTTAACAGAGTTGGCTTCAAAGCCATCATCAGCCTAACCTGCAACATGTAGGGATTGTGGGGGACTATCTGCATGGTAGTTTGGGAAAGTGCTAATGTGTTTGTGAACCTTCATCTGACAGCTATTCTGCAAGTCTCATTGCGCCACAGAATTCTCAGCCCTGGTTTAAGTTTCTTTTCTTTTGTGGGCTTGCAGACAGACCTCAATGTTATTTTAACTTAGTTTCCTCTAGGCAAGGAGATTTATTTAATTGGGTAGCCAATCAAGGAACCTTGTTACTGAACATTTTTGTATGGTGTAGGCCATGTGCTCCTTAGGGCTGTGGTATGTCTGGAAAACAAAAGAAGTTTAGGAGAGGAAGCCCAGACTTTTAAATGGCTCTGGAAGGAGGCTCAACAATGTCAAATAAAGTAACTATTTAAAAATGTCCATTGGGCCAAAACAAATTCAAGCAAATAGTCTGAAAGCCAGAGGCATGATCATTCCTGTTGGTGGCAGGTTTTAAGTATGGGAAAGAAGAGTGGTTAGGCATTCACCTGGAAGCCTGATGCTATACGCAGGGTAGAAAGGTGGACTTCCTGTCTTCTGGTCCACCTGAGCTCAAGGATGATTGCTTTCAGGTGGGGCATTTTTCACAATCTGGCCATTGTTGGAAATGCAACGCCATGTCATTCTTGCTCTTAGATGTGTGTACAGACTCAGACGAACACAGTATTTTGCATCCATGATTCTGGGACTCTAGTCAGACAAGACACATATAAATGGTTCCCTCTACAGGTTTTAGAAATTGCTTCAGTAGGAAAAAAAATCCTTTACATGGGCTGGGAAAGACAGCTGCCATCAATAGCATAATGGCTGGAACCTACTGAGACTAACTTTAACATTCACTTTCTATACCTGCTATTCATTGCCTATCATATTTTTAAAAAAGATTTAAATTTATTTTTAATTACGTGTGTGCACACATGAATGTGTGCATATGAATGCAGTTGTCCCTGGAAGCCTGGAGAGAGCATCGGATCTCCTGGAGCTGAACTTAACAAGCAACTGTAAGCTGTCTAACATGGGTGCAGAGAACTGAACTTGGATCCTCTGCAAGAGCAATGATTGCCATTAACTGCTGGGACACCTTTCCAGCCCTACTAATAACAGTGCTATTAACAACTTAAGTATGATTATTTTTTTTTAAAAAATGCATCTTCCAACAAAGATAAATGTTAATAGTAAATGTTACTAGCAACAGGAGATGAAAAGTTAATAATTTGCTTCTGTGTTCTTTGGACTAAATTAGCATAAATGTGGAGAATAGGTATGTGGGGGAGAAATTTGAGGAGAGAGAATGGAAGCCATGTGAGCTGAGAATGTTTAATTCTCCTCTGTTTCTTATTGTGAATTTACTCTTTGAACTCAGGTAACATATCCTACCCATCTCGTAAGACGTCATGTACCACCTCTTCTGCCTTAGCTAAGTTTCTTACTCTCCTACTAAGATCTGGTGCTTAATCTCAGAATTTATGGGGCATTAAGTAATAGAACATAACTCAAGTTGGGAAAGAAAATAAAGTCTTTCTGTATAAGTTACAGGGTTCACATGTAGTTGCCCCGAGTTAACTTTTGCTAGGAGGCTTGTGCCCTGACCTCCCTCCATCTGCAGAAATATAATCACCAGCCCTGATGGTCCCTGTCCACCTAACTGGGTAGGAAAGAAAACAGAGAGAAGAGAAAAACTTAAGCCAAATGTATAACTCCAGGGGAGGCTGGTCCTGAGGATAGGATGTAAGAGAGCAAGAAGGGCATAGGAGCCAGAGTATCAGCTTGGCTCTTCTGAGAAGCAGCCAGACATGGGAGATGTGTAAGAGATTTCCCGGGAGATGTGAGGGAGTCAAAAGAAGACAGAAGGTGGGCATAAACTCTCAGCAATGCAAGAGAGGAGGAAGGAACACTGGGGAGAAAGAGCCTCAGCATGCAGCACAGCTGCCACCAGAGGATGGGCAGAATCCTACTGCCCTCATTGTCCTTTAGAAGAGACAATTGCTGGGAAGACTTGGCCTAGCTCTAATAGCTCAGTTGTGCTCAGTCACTGAGTCTTTGCAGTAAAGATACAAATAAAGATTTTGCTCATGGTAGAGTCTTTCCTAAAGTATTCTGTAGAAGGAAATCAAAGCCATTGGAGGAGGTGTGCCCTGTGCATATGTCACAATGAAAATGCTCAGAATTTTGGACACTGGCCCTATATTTGAGTCACAGCAAGGAGATAAGTGAATTGCACAAGAAATTCTTTCCTGAGTATTTGCTACCTGACTGTGGGTGGAAAAAACATGAATTGATCAAGAAAAGGCTGATTGAAAGTTTTGAAGCTTATATGAGTTTTGATAATTTACTGGTAATTAATGGTATACTGTGCACAGGTTATACTGTGTGTGCATCTGTATTCCTCTTGATCACAGCACATACATGAGGCCACAAGAGTCCCATGCATCTCTATATACTTTCTGCCTCTATTAAATGTGTACCTTAAAAGACATGTGCCTGGAGCCAGGGGTGGTGGCTTCTGCTTTTAATCCTAGCACTTGGGAGGCAGAGGCAGATGGATCTCTGAGTCTGAGGCCAGCCTAGGCTACACAGCAAGTTCCAGGATAACCAGAGCTATAAAGAGAAACTCTGTCTCAGAAAAACAATGAAGACAACAACAACAAACCCATCAGACCAACCAACCAACCAAGTCATGTGCCGATCTCAACCAAACCCAAAGTGATTTCTCTCCTCTTTTCAACACCTACATCCCCACCCCTTATATTATCCCGTGAGTCACATTAACAATTGTCTTACGTCTTGAACCAGCATTGACTTGAACAAAATATCTGTTTCATAATCAGAAATAAAAGGAGCAGGGTTGGGGAGGTCAGGTAGAAAAAATGATGGAGAGATTTATAGCTCCTCACTATACTCAGAAGGTTTGAAGATGCTTATAGTAGAATTCACAGATACATCTCAACCATCAAGAAAGGATGAGAGACTAAGAACAAAGGAAGGTGATGGGATTGGCAAGATTCTAGAGAAGCCTAGGTTAAAGATTGCTGCTTATATTGAGTGCAAACTTCACTTTTAACCTTTTTCTGGCAGGCAAGAGGAAAAGGAAAACACAAGTCATATAAGGTTCTTATTAGCTAATAAAAAGCACCAGGCCAGGTTTTCTATGGAGGCAGATTTCTCCTCTAGTACTAACTCTAAGAGGAATTTATTTTTATGGCCTCTTATGGAGCTATTGGCTTTTAAAAACATGATGGTTTCAAGAAGTTTTATAAAAATATATGGAAACTTTTTTCTACATGGCTATTTCTTATATTGATTTTTGATAAATGCCACAGTGTAGGCGTGATATTTGTTTGGAGACCCAGGATATAATTCGACCATCAGTAACAAATGAGGTTGATGGATTGCATCTGGGATCAAAGCCTATGGAAGGATGCTAGGAATAGTGTATTTCAATAATCATGACTGTAGGCTACTATATTAAGTATCAATTTGGAATCATTAGCAAACAAATGAAATTATAGTCAAATAGAATATAATTTTGATTAAATTTCTTTAAAATTCATCTTAACAGTCATGCCTTAGCATGCATAATTTGGCTCTGAACCTTCATGATGATAGAATAATCTAAATGCCATATACTGGAACTGATTATAACACGTCTTAAGGGGAAAACTACTCTGGGGGATGTGAAATGTGTTTTTAAAACCATTTAGTATAGCATTTGGATTAAGCATCAAACCTAGTCAAACAAGGTTCTTTTGTAAAAGTCTAGG
Organism: Rhynchomys soricoides; assembly: GCA_019843965.1. Lineage (NCBI taxonomy): Eukaryota > Metazoa > Chordata > Mammalia > Rodentia > Muridae > Rhynchomys > Rhynchomys soricoides. The sequence goes on along the minus strand of JADRCH010000115.1, from coordinate 843,109 downwards.
ATATGCTGACATGCTATCATAAATGGAATATCCTGGTAACTAGACAACCTCAAGATTCGTTGTAGAATGTTTGTTTCAGATGGTTCTTGAGATCATTATCTACAGAGGGGGGGAGGAATTGGTTGGAGAAGATGGCCAAATCCATGATTTCCTCTGGAGTTGAGATGGCCTCTGGGAGTTATCTGGAGCTGGGTGAAGAGCTGGGCCAGTGTACTTATCCACTGAGCAGTTGTGGGGTTTCTAAGGATGTACATGCTTTTCGGCAAGGGAAGCCTCCTCAGGGTGAAAGACAATACCTACCTAGGGCTCTGGGTCAGCAGTACTCCCTGCAGGTAGCTGGGAAATATGTTCTTATAACACAGTATCATAGTATGGGATTCAACTTGCACTATTTTCCAAATGAACTAGCAAAACTGACCAATTCTGGAACACAAGTGGTGATTAAATGATCTGGTAGATAGAAAAATAAAATGTTGCTTTAGTCTAGTGATGTGATGTGTACTTCATTCTGTGAACTGAATACATCAGTTAGGATTTGTATTTGGTTTATCCCATCAGAGGCCAAACACCAGTGTGGTGGTTTGAATATGCTTGGCCCAGGGAGTGGCACTATTAAGAGATATGGCCTTGTTGGAGTAGGTGTGCCCTTGTTGAAGGAAGTGTGTCACTGTGAGAGTGGGCAATGAGATGCTCCTCCTAACCACATGGGAGCCAGTCTTCTCCTAGTGGCCTTCAGATGAGGATGCAGAACTGTCAGATCCTCCTACACCAGGCCTGCCTGGGTGCTGCCATACTCCTGCCTGAACATGTAAGCCAGCCCCAATTAAATGTTGTCCTTATAAGATTTGCCTTGGTCATGGTGTCTGTTCACAGTGGTAAACCCACAAGTAATACAACCAGAACATAGCTTATGCTCTGAATTCAATTATCAACTATCTTCCTACTCTCTGTCTTTCTCTTCTTTCTTTCTTTCTTCCTTTCTTTCTTTCTTTCTTTCTTTCTTTCTTTCTTTCTTTCTTTCTTTTCTTTTCCTCCTCCTCCTCCTGCTCCTCCTCCTCCTCCTTCTTCTTGTTCTTGTTCCCCCTCTTCCTCTTCCCCTTCCTCCTCCTCCCCCTCCCACCCTCCTCTTCCTCCCCCTCCTCTTCCTCCTCCCCTTTCTCCTCCTCCTCCTCCTCCTCCTCCTCATCCTCCTCCTCCTCCTCTTCTTCTTCTTCTTCTTTGAAACATTTGTTCTCATAGCTAAAGAGGTTGTACTGTGCCTGGGGAGGAAGACGAATTACATACAAGAGGCAAAATATGAGTGCTAGTTAAGCTACTTCCTCAACAAAATTTCCAAAAACCCATTGCTATGAACATCATGTCCCTCTCTTGTTGGCCAGTTTGAACCACATGTTTTAAGAGTAGCTAGAGGTCTTATCTTACTTTCATGATTTCAGACTGATGCTAACTTCTGGTTCTGTTTTATTTGAGCACTTACTCCCTAGTGTTGACTTAATCACTGCACTGAACTCATAATTATGTAGAATTGCTCATCTGACACTTTTGACAAGAAGAGAACATCTTATTTTTCACTACAAATCTGCACATCTCTGCTCCCTAGAATTCCTTTGCTGACACCTTCAAATACAGTGTAATGGTTGGTCCTTGTCATCTGCCTATGGAAGTGTTTATCCAGGGTTAGCACACAGAAGCAGATAGAGCTGTTGTCTATGGGAATCCAGCTCCATCTTGAGTGGCAGCAGATCTTGGCACTGTCATTCCCATGGTATTGCTTTTACAGCTATAAAAGGGGACAGGATGGAGAGAGTTGAGGAGTACTGCTCTATAGATTCAGAAAGCAGTTCAGGCCAGGCAATGTGTGGCTTGGTCAGATCCTTTGTAAAGAGGTTCTGAGTAGTCATTATTTTTAAGCTCTGAAGGTAAAGTCTAAGTTACAATGAAGATCTCAGAATAGTACTGATTCTAGGACCATGGAACATCCACTGAGGGAAGCCACATGTACAGAATGGGACTAGCACAGAAGTAAGGTGATACTCACTCTAGGTAGCAGAAGTGGAGAAACTGAGCAACTAAATACTAAGTCCTGTTGTAATCTCAAAACTATATCAGGAGCCCCAGATGACAGATACAAAGCTGTAGAGCTTGGTGTTTTCCCCACTGGATTTTGGTCTTGATTTAGCCTAATCATTCTTTTCTATGCCATGATTCTTCCACTTTAAAGTGGGAATGATTATTCTGTCATTATATGTTGAAATCAAACAATTTGTTTAAAATGTTTTTTTTAGTTCATGTTTTAGAGATTGCTTTTATTCTTAGATGAGACAAGAACTTTGGACCTTGACACTGTTAGAACTGCTAAATACTATGGGAGCTTTTGAAATTTGGACAGAGATTGCCATATGATTTTGGGAACAAAGATTATAATTTAAAGTGATGTGCTTGAAGGTCAAATTGACAAGGGTTAGGTTATTGTGGTTAATCACATTTGTTGCCTTGATGGAATATAGATGGCAATCCAGGATACAAACTTCTGGGTGTGTCTATAAGGAATTATCTTAATTTGGTTAATTAGTATGGGAAGGTTTGTCTATTGTTGGTGGCATAATTCCTTGGGCTATCATCCTGGGCTGTGTAAATGAAGTTGGCTGAACACTAACATTCACTGCTGTTCGCTTCCTGACAGTAGATACAACACAGCAAACTTCTTCATGCTCCTACTGCTTGATTTCCCTGCTGTGATGGATCACACTTCAGACTGTGAGCAAAAGAAATGCTTTCTTCCTTACGTTGTTGCTTTTGTCAGGGTGTTTTTACCTCAGCAACAAGAAAAGAATAAAATATAGGGTTTCAAGGTGTTTTAAACAGAGGACAGAGAATGAAACCAACAAACCAACAAAATAATGGAGGGAGAGGATCATGAGAGTAGGCAGGGAGAACAGAAGAAGAGGAAGTTAGAGAATGAGAGAAAAGGAAAGAAAAGGAAGGCAAGCAGAACAACATGAGAAGAAAAGAGAGATGGATTTATGATACTGAAAGTCATCATCAGTATCCATAAATCAAGATCTATAAGTCAATGTAGACATTTTTGTTAGGATTAATACATACTTATAGAAGACAGGAATTAATTTCTTATAAAGTCACACAAAACTATGCAATAGTTAATGGAGGTAGGGGTGTAGGGTGTCATAAAGGCAAACCCATCTGCAGAGGAGAGTCCTGGGCAGTGACAGGATACAGTTCATTTCATGGGGAAACAGCACAGTCTGTTGCAATGAATTCCTTATTCTCACTTGGCCTTATCAGCGTAACAGAAACCCACAGGAAGACATGGGAAAAATTAATCATTTAACCCATTGTATCAAAGAGGTTCTGAGGGATTACAGACATGAGTCACTATGCCTGGCTTGAGTTTTTACATTGAGGGAAAAGAATTCTTAAAACATTGGGGTGGGGGTGCATCTTAGTGGTAGAGTTTTTACCTAGCATGGGTATGTCTCTGTTCCGTTCCATCTCATTAACACACACACACACACACACACACACACACACACAAACACACACACACACACACAGAGAAAGACTCTTACTTGAAGATAGCATAGAGAGCTTCATTCCCTCTTCCAAGCCCCTGATAAATACGTAGAACATTCTCATTAGAAGCAAGGTCTTGACACTGTTTAACATGAATAAGCAACAGGAATGCAATCTGTTGAGTGTGGTGAGAGCTTAGTGTCCCATTATTGTTTCTGAGAAACATTCTTAATTTGATGTCTTGAACTTTGGCAATACAGGTCCCTTTGGAGACATAAAAGCAGCCAGTCTTTACAAGATGCTGACAGATGTTGTGATTGTTTTTTTACTGTGGAGCCAAGTTTCCTACTCTGCTGCATACCATTAGGCATGCTGATAGAGCTTTGCTCATTTTACTAGCCCAGTGGGAAGGGGAACTCAGGACAGGAGCCCCAAAGGTTTGCCTTCTAAAAGGAGGCACACCCCTTTCTTTAACCTGCAAACCTGTCTCAATTCCTAGAGGAAAAATGTTTTTGTATGTTGGTTTTCATTTTTTATATCTTGCACAAAACTGTTCATGGTAAGAAAAAGTACTAGTTTCAAGCACCTCCAATTTATCATTTCTTAAGGAACTTGGGCAGTAAAGACATATGCCCCTGTATGATTTCAGGACCAGTGTTTTTAGTGACCAGCAATGTCGCCATTAATTAGGGAATGTGTGGGGTTCAGGCTAGCTTATAGGAATCTGCTCAGCCTTCCTGTTCTCTCCTCGCTCTTCCATACTCAGGCTGTGGGATCTAAATGTGACCTCTGCACAGTTGGATTGCAGAGTATTCTGGGTCAAAATTCATTCACTCAAACTCCTGACATTTTCTTTGCTATGTTTTTGCCTGTATATGTCTGTGCACCAAGTGCATGTCTGGTGCCTACAGACATCAGAAGAGGGCATCAGATCCCTTAGACTGCAGTTATAGATGGTTATGAGCCAGTGGGAACTGAACTCTTGTTCTCTGTCAGAGCAGCCAGTATTCATCATCTTCTTCTTTTTTAAATTAAATTTAATTGTTTTTATTCACTTAACATCCTGCTCTCTGGCCACCCTCTCCCACAATTTTTCTCCTCTGAGCAGGTTGGCGGCCTGGGGTATCCCCCAGCTTGGCACTTCAAGTCTTTGCAAGGTTAGGTACTTCCTCTCCCACTGAGATCAAGGCAGCCCAGCCAGAAGAACATGTTCCACATACAGGCAACAGCTTTTGAGATAGACAGCCCTCGCTCCAGTTGTTTGGGACGCACATAAAGACAAAGCTGCACATCTGCTACATATGTCTGGAGGCCTAGGACAGCCTGTGTATAGTCTTTGGTTGTTGGTTCAGACTCTGAGAGCCCCAAGGGTGCAGGTTAGTTGGCTCTGTTGGTCTTCCCGTGGAGTTCCTATTCTCTTTGGAGCCCACAATCCTTCTTCCTGCTCTTCAGTAAGAGTCCCCAAGCTCCATCCACTGCCTGGCTGTGGGTGTCTGCATCTATCTGTGTCAGCTGCTGGGTGGAGCCTCTCAGAGGACAACATGCTCCTGTCTGTAAGCATAATGGAGTATCGTTAATAGTGTCAGGGACTGGTGCTTGCCTGTAGGATAGGTCTCAAGTTGGGCCAGTTGTTGGTTGGCCATTCCCTCAGTCTCGAGTAGCTAGTATTTGTAATGGCTGAGACAACTCGCCAGCTCTCCTTTGCTATGTTTAATTATTTTCTTGTTTTAAAAATCTGCAAAGTGCTTAGACCCTTCACTTTTCACATTTAAAAACAGTTTCACAAGAAAACTGGGACCTCCATAGACAAAGGGAACATTTTCTGGATCTCTGTCCTTGCAGGGCACATTTTGGGCGAAGAACCACATGTTACTTCCTTATGTGGCCCCTGCAGCCTCCTCTGCAGTTCAGGGGAAAGCAGAAAACATATGTCATATGCACTTGCTTGTGTTCTCTGTTAGACTCTTGAGCAACAGTGCAGAAGCAGACAAATAGGGACGAGATGGAGAAGTCCCCAGCAGGGCATCTCATTACAGTATAAGACAGCATGAAAAATGGCACCAGGCTGTACAGTACCAGCCATTTGCACTGTTGACACAGTGAACACACCAAAACTTACAGATGTGTTGCATCGTAAACAGGAAGGAACCTTCTGTAGAGCTGTGTGTGTAGGTTATTCATATCATTTTCCTGATTTCTCAGGAGGTCAATGTTGCTTGTCCAAGACCAAAGAGCTGTCCATAGCTTTGTCCCAGGAGGTGAGGATAGCAGTGAGGATCATGAACAGCTTTTACCAATGTCTCCCTCTGGTATCAACTAGTGGCAAAAACAGTGTGCACAGAACTTAATTGTCTCCAAAGTTGCATTTCTAACCTATAAAATGGTAATAGTGATATCACCATGTAGTGGCTAGCTCATAAAAGACCCTCAAATATTAACTTCCCTTCTACAACTTACTGTGTATCATTAAACCAAGCTGACTCCCATTTGCAAGCTAACTTTTGGGTTAAGACATTTGGCATGCTCTGTGCACCAGGACACACAGCGGCCTGCATTAGATAGCAGGGACATTTTGAGGCATCACTATAATATTATCTGTACTCATTGCTGTGGTAAGAAGACATTCTGTTTTAACAACCTGACAGCCTCTCATAGGCCACGTCAACACTTAGAAAATAAAATGCTTGTAGTTTCATCAGAAATGTACAGAGGTGGACGCTCGTAGCCAACCATTGGGCTGAGCGTGGGATCCCAGATGGAGGAGTTGGAGAAGGGACTGGAGGAGCTGAGGGGGTTTGCAGTCTCATGGAGGGAGCAACTGTGTCAACTGGCCAGACATCCCAGAGCTCCTGGAGACTGGACCACCAACCAAAGAATACACATGTAGGGACCCATGGTGTTGCAGAGGAGGAAGGAGTGGGCATTAGTGGGAGGAGAAGCCCTTGGACCTGAGGGTGTTTGATGCCCCAGTGTAGGGGAATGCCAGGGAGGGAAGACAGGAGTGGGTGGGTGAGCACCCTCATAGAGACAGGGGGAAGGGGTATGGGATAGAGGGTTTCCAAAGGGGAAAACATTTGAAATGTAAATAAAGTAATAAAAAAAGAAATGTATCTTTTTCCATAAAAAGATGAACCTTCTTGTAATTTATTGCTTACAGGGACTGAAAGAGCTGTGTCGACAACAAGACTGTTATGAACTTAGGCTCCACACTGTCTCCCACAGGGATTAGACAAGCCTTGTGATGTGTTGAAGGCAGAAAAAAGTGACCCAAGAAAGGATCAAACCTTTAGTTGTCAATTGTGTTTTTCCATGTCAACACTGAGTTTTGAGAAGGCAGAAGGACTGCTTGTGTTGCATACTTGTCTAATCTTCCTGGACTTAATGAAGTCTAGAATGTTTTATTTGTTCCCTCCCCATGGGAAACCAGCTAAACAGGCCAGTTTGCTCTTGCTATCAAGTATTAGCAACCAAAATACTTTCAAAGCCTTTTAGAAATCAACACATCACAGATTTATTAGAAAGTAGATGCCCCTGCCGGGCAGTGGTGGCACACGTCTTTAATCCCAGCACTCAGGAGGCAGAGGCAGGTGGATTTCTGAGTTCGAGGCCAGCCTGGTCTACAGAGTGAGTTCCAGGACAGCCAGGACTACACAGAGAAACCCTGTCTTGAAAAACAAACAAACAAACAAACAAAACAAAACAAAACAAGAAAAAAAAGAAAAGAAAGTAGATGCCCCATGCCCAGAATTGGGTGTTAAAAATGTTTAATTTTCTTTATTAAAAAAGTAGAAATGACAGAAAAACACTCTGGACAGAAAATAAAACCAGTGACCTGGCCTCACTGAACTGAGCCGCAGTTGCCCTTGTGGTGGAGAAGATGAATATCTATCAATATTAGCAAATCCTCATGCAATTCACAAACACTAGCCTTGTCAGGTGCTGGTGGATGGGCTTTGAGAAGGCTGAATCAATCAACTGTCCAACGTTTCAATGCATACATTGTCCGATCATGTTTTCAAATAGCATATTAAAAAAACAAACAAGTTCTATATACAGATATGGTCCAAATTGTATCTTATAACAAGTCTCATAAATTTAAGGCATCCAGATAGTCTGCTCAGCTGCTGAGGTGTTGTTCTCAGGGTCTGATTGCCACAGTGGATAGTCCATTAACTTCCAGTGAGGGCATGTGTGAGACTCCTGCTAAGAGTAATTCATAAGAAGAATTCCTTCGGCTCTGGCTCAGCAATGTGCTTCATGTTGGAGATTTTCTTCATGTTTCTTTTGATGTCATTATGCCTAAGCAGAAGAGAAACCACAGGCCAAAATTAGATAAAACTATGGTCAAGTTACAAGACTATGCTGCTAAAGAACTCACCAAAAATGGGAATCATCCTCAAACCATACTCAGGAGCACTTCATCTAGGAGGCAAATTATTTGCTTTTCATATAAACCACGGTTTAAATGTAATGAAAGCAGTCATCACGTAAAAATGCACACTTACTGAACACATTTGAATTTGGCTCCAGAAGCAATTTCTCCACCATACTGATTGGAATCCAGGCACTCTGTAGTCAAGGGGATTTTATCAGGGACAAACATGCTAGGATGTATAGCATTGTTAGTTGAATGAAAGCAAGAGGTTTTTGTTTTGTTTGTTTTTGTTTTAAATAATTTCCTTACAAAGAATTATTGGTGAGACTTTGAATTCTATAGGAACTTGGAGCCTTGAGCATTTGCAAAGAATGCTTTTAGGCATGATTGCTGAGTGACATGTTGAAAGATTACAAATAGGTGAAGGTATAGAAGCCAGACAACTCAGAAACACGAGAGCTGTTCCCCTCAATACTCATTGTCTACTAGGTTTGTGGAAGAAGAGGGCAAAAGAACAGATGTTCTTTTATAAGTGAATTTTCCTCTGGGTAAGATGCATATTCTTTTTCATGAGCTGTAAGATGCATACCATTCAAAAGCTTCTGGAGAGGAGCTAGCCTTTGTTAGTGGGCAAGCCTGTCTACTACTAAGCTCTAACAGTTGGTACATAAGATACACTCAAATGCTTTTCTGGTATGGTTCTCACATTTCGATGCAGGACAAGCCCGAATGTGGCTTTATGACCTCAAAACATTGCTTGCTTACTGCTATGGCATGGACATATTTGGAGTGTGTCCCCCAAGGGCTTATGGGTGTAAATTTCAAGAGACTATGGAACTTAGAGGAGGAGATCTTGGAAGCACCCGACTGAGTCCTTGTGGCTTTAGAAGAAGAAATAATCTAGGAGTGTAGTTCAGTGGTGGGGTGTTTGGCTAGAATGCATAAAGCCCCAGGTTCAATATCTGACACTCAGAGAAAAAAAAAAAGGAAAGAGAGAGAGAAGAGCAGAGGGAGGGAGAGGCTAAAAATGGACTTACTGTTAGTAAGAACTCTTGAGCCAGACTGATCAAATTAAAATGCTGGCTCCACAGTTTATAACCATCATTACTGTATAATCTTGGGCAAGATGCATAATCATCTATGTCTTTTTCCAGTGTGCAAAATATGGATAATAATAGTATCTGCCATTATATCATTGCAAAGATTAGAAGAGCAAAGATGTATAAAGCGTGTGGAATATTTGCTGGGCTCTTTTAAGTGTGCTCATCTTTTTATCATCTATAGTGGCGTGCCAGCAGTTGATAGGGATATCTGTAACTGACAATTTCTATAAACATGGTATTTAGAAATACAGAATACTGAAGGAAATATGACAGAAAGGGGCATGGTAGACTCAGAAGAATGTAAATAGTGAACAGATGGGGCAGTGCAGGAGATGGCATGCCTTTTTATTGATTAATTTTGTTTTTTGGCAATTTCATACATGTATATAATATATTCTGATCTCTCTCTCTCTCTCTCTCTCTCTCTCTCTCTCTCTCTCTCCCCATTCTCTCTTCTCTTCCTCTCCCCTTTCTATAGGTGCTCCCTCTCATCTCTACCTCTCTACCAGTTCCTTCCTGAACTTCATGATCTTTGGTTTTGTTTTCTGATCCATTTAGTTTAGCCAGGACCACTGGTGTGAGCGTTGGCTTGAAGCGATCACGGAAGCCTGTTGTTACTGCTGATGGGTACCCATCTGAAGGCAGAGATTCTTCGTCTTCAACCTATCAGTAGCAAATAACTCAGTAGTAAAGGCTGGGATCCCCTCAGCCTTCTCCCATACATTCCTGACTGTTGAACAGCCAGCGTTGGTTTTGCTAATATTACTCATATGTATTCATATAATCTTGATAGAAATTCAATTAAAATAAATAAGCTAAAAGGTTTCATTCTAGGTTAAAGATACCATAGTTCCCACTTTCCAAAAGGGCATTTTTACTTTGGTAGAATGGAATGTTGTTTTTATCATCCTAAGAAGAACCCTGTTTCTTCAGGGAAAACCTAGCTTGATTACAGAAAGCCAAGTCGAAACCAAGTAAACTGTTAATTTGAGACATTTAATATGAGAACCAACCAGCCTTTCCTGAATCCTTCAATTACTCACCCTTCAACTGCCAGAATCCCAGAGAACAAAAGTGGGTAATTCTGGCACAAATTATTCAGATAATTGTTGTGCCTTGACTTCACTCTTGGATATGAAATCACATTCTGAGCGACCAAAATCAAAAAGGAGGAAAGCGTTATGTTTAAATAACTGGTTTTCAAGTAATCCAGTGTGCTGAGTCATCTAGGCACACACTCTGTGTTTCCACAGCATGTGGCAACCCCACAGCAGCCGACAGGATCACTGTGCCATGGCTTGCAGCCTGCCACACGATCCCCCTGCTAACCAGAGGGAGTGTGCTTTCTTAGTTTCACTTATAACTTATCTTTATGATTTATCTACTAAAATATGGAATTCTGTTTCAAAATTAAATGTGTACTTTATTACTCAAATTGACACTTACTGAAGAAAGGAGGCGTACTGATAGAGCATAACCTTCTTCCCCAGACCCCCAGGATAATACAGACAAGGGTTTCTTTCACTTTCTTTTCCCTACTTCTTCCTCCCTTCCCTCTGTTAGGCTCTTGTCTTTCCAAGTATTTATGAAGCCTCTTCCATATGCCAGGCACCATGCTAGATACTGAGTGTACACAGGTGCTCTCAAGGGTGCTTGATCTCATGAAGCTCGGGCAATAGCTTTTATTCCTACCATCCTTTGAATCTCTTCACTATGACCTGCCCAAGTTCAGAAAATGTTTACTGAACTTTACTTTCCTTTACTTTGGGAAAAAATGTGCTTGTGTGGGGGAGTGCACATGTGGGTACATGTTCATATAAGTATAATTGTGTGTACACGGGCATACATGCACACATGTACACATGTTTATGGGGGACAAAGGATATGGTCAAATGCTGTCCCTCCGGAATTATCTAACTTCTTTCCTGAGCTTGAGTCTCTTGTGGCTTTGGAGTTCACTGAGGTTTGGTTGTCTAGTTGGCCATGGAACACCATGGGTCAGCCCATTTCTGCTGACTCAGCACTGGGAGTACAAGCCCACACCATTATAACTTACATTTTTATGTGCGATCTGGGTTAAGTCTGCACAGCAAGTACTTTACTGGTTGAGCTATTTCGCCAGTTCCCCCAAGTATGTGCTTTTTTGAGGAAGACATGGAAAGAAAGGTGTGGCCACCCAGGGCTGTGGCTCAGATAAGGTTATATCTGTGCTGATTTCAACCAACCTCTACATTTCTAAATCTTAATATCCAAAGATGCCCTTAGTAATGGCAGACTTTTGGTATGACTATGACACTGTAAGACATATCTTCTTTGGGCTTGCTTCACAACTGTACCTTCAGGAGTGAGGAAAACAGAGAGGAGAGGAGGAAATGACCTGCTTGTCTTAGGATTTCTGACTATGATTAAATTGGGCTGAGCATGCTAAAGAATGTGTCCTGGTGGGGTGGTTTTAGTTTCTTAGGAAGAGTTCTCCTTTCTCCTCTCTATGAGTAGCAGCAAACCATAGGGATAGTGACATCAGTCCTAGCCCTATGCCAAAAATATCATTCCCTTTGAAGTAGCATTGGACAACTTGAAATCTATGCAAAATATTTGACATTAGCTCTTGGCTTTGTATATATAATTCTTAATGTGGCTAATTCATAGGTAATAAAAAGCATTCTACGTTTTGATGGCATCATGTCTTTTTAAGGAGTCCTCTTATGTTGGTGCTAGGATTGGGTCTAAGTTTTCAAGAAAGAGTGTCACAGGCTTAGAGAGAGTATTGTTGGAGGTAGCTATATTCTGGAACAAGCTACCCCAGGCAGTCCCAAAGTGGCAAATGGATGCTTCATGGATATTTTAAGAACAGTGATAGTACACATTCCTTTGGTGTTGTAAAAAACTCAGCCAACCTATCCTCTTGGAAGAAAAAAGAAAAGATAAATCTGTTTCTTATAAATCAAGTCATCTTCTGGAGTTGAGATGCTGAGAAGGCTATTCAAAGCAATAAGGTTGGATCTAACTTTAAGGGCCACTGAAAAGAAATTCAAGACTCTTTGCCATCATCTTGTGATCAATTTAGAAAACTAACAGCTGTCAGAACCCTGGTATAGAACTGACTGATGTTCTTTAAAATGCTGCATTTATTGGTCCCACTTTTCTTTTACCAACAAAAACTTTAAAAAAATTCTTAGAGTCTAGGTTGTGATTCCAGAGTCCTGGAGCTGGTACCACACTCATATCTGCTGACAAGGGGAGTCAGTAGCGGGGAGCTGTCAACATCTCCACTCAAAGTCTAGGCATCTCTCCACTATTTCAGGAAGCCACCTAATGTCCTAGCAAGTTCTTTGGTCAAGATCTGAAGTCACCACTGATAAGGTGAACCTTTGCACTCAGCTCCTGTAGGTAAATGCTGCAGGCATCAGAGTTAGTTCTGACTTGTTCATTTAAACATCTCATTCTAGCCTTAATTCTCCCGATGAAACTTTATTTCAGGCAGAGAAGCATCCTTGATTTGTCTGTGGAATGGACCAGGCTTATGATATCTGTGCGTAAACAATGCAGAGAGAATAAAAATGTATTCTCTCCAATATGAAAAAGAAACAACAAACTACCTGTTCTAAATGGAAGCCCATGCCAAACTAAAACCACAATAAAGTATTCGTGAGGGTATGAGGTAGTGAGGTGAGGTCTGGGTGTTCACTCAATACTGTGACTATACATACTGTTTGCATTTTCTAAGTATTTAGCATTGAATTCAAACCTTGTCACTCACTACACAAGACCAGTGAATCTGCTAGCTTAATAACTGAGTCTTTAGAAAGATTGTTCCTAAGTGCTGTGGGAAAGTGTTACAGTTGTCTCAGACAACCGAGTGGCCCTCTAACCTCATTCTGTGCTCGGAATCTTCGTAACCCTGGTTAATTGAAATGCTCAGCTTTGTTCCTTTCCTTGTCAAAAGGCAGGGTGAAACATCTCTGGCAGGAAGGATCTGCTATGACATTAATGATCTTGTTCCCAGTTGCTCTAGGAACTGCTCTGGAAGGCATTTTCCTCTCTGCTTCCAAGGAGGTTGCCAAGTCTTTGTGCTTCCTTGTCTCAGGCACCAAGAAGACACATCCAACCCAAGACAGGCACAGGAAAGTATGCAATAGGGAACTAGGCTGAGATGAGCTGAAGCAGAATGGTATCAACGTTGGGAAAGGCAAGGTTTTTCCATGTCACTTTCCCATCTCTGACACTGGCACTGAACAGCAGTGAACAGGAGCCTCTGTCACAGGATGGCTGGAAGCAGTCCTGACTGCATTTAGATCACCTGCCATCAGCTGTTCACTAGTGACTACAAAGAATCTAAGGCGTTCTTCCTTCAATGCACTGACTTAATGAGACCTCTGATGATATCCCACTAACATGACTAGGCTTTGTTTTTCACCCAGACTGGACATAGACACAAGCAGACTAAATCTGATATAGGGAAGGACAAAAAGAGAAAGATTTTCTGGAAATTTTGTATTTTGAACTAAAATCTGTATGTACAGTACATAAATTCTTTGGAGGATTCTGGAAGAATGCTGAATACCACGTCATGGTTTTTAAATTTCTGAAGTGTTTTAAAACCAAAGTTTGCTTTTAAAATGGGCTTCGAGGTTTAACGCGTTTCAAATAAATCAGTCAAGAGGAACTGACCACTTTAACATTTCTTTTATCCTGCCCACTTCCTGCCAGGTCAGGAAACACACACTGCACCTCAGAAGAGTTTTGCCCAAGGAGAAGTCCTAGTCACTCACTGGTGGCAGGCTCCTCTTTCTTGTATGTACACAGACCATATATTTGGACTTGTGAACATTTTGTTTGAGAAAAGACTCTTATTTAATCCCTGGGCCTTTATCAAGAATGGCTTCTGGACCAGAAGCAGTTCACAGTGCTAAGTGGAAAAGCTTCCCATGGTAGAGGCATGCATGCTTCTGAGAGGCATGCTCCTCTGTGACCAGCAAAATGATGACAAAAGGCACCTTCAGTTTATCAGCAGTGCTGAAGCAAAGCCCCAGCTCACATTTGAAATTCTGAAGAGCAGCAGACCCCTTCTACCCATGACTGAACCTAATTTCTGTACTTACTTGGCACTAAGCAACCTTAAACTACAAACTGAAGAGCATGGAAGTAGGATTTAAGCTAAAATCCTAGACTAGAGCCTCTAACTGAAGAATGGAACTCAAGGGAACTGCAGCCAAGATAAAAGTAACTGAGATGGAGACAACGCCCCTCTTCTTGTCCTACTGGAATGAATACTCTGGGTTCACCTGTGAGCAGTTACCGGAGCTAAAAAAGCTCTTCAAGGAAGACCGACGCCCTAACGAGGAGACTCTGGAGGCCTTGGCTGACAAACTCAAATTGAGAAAAGGACTCATTAGGATTTGGTTCTTAGTAAAAGGTGCCAGATGATGCTGACATGGTTGTTAAGGGGCACATTTATTGGAAAATGAGTAGTTGCCACTGGCAACGAGAGACCACGAGGCAGAGCTTCGAGGAATCCTGTCAAAATGACCCTGGACTCCCTGAAGCTTTGGAAGCCTTAAGGAGTCTCACACTCTCTTCTGGGTTCTTCTGGGTACCAAAGCAGTGATGGTGTGTCACAGGATTTCTGACTCCCTGGCATAGGCTCTTTTTGTTAATGTTTTTTCAACTTCCTTGTTGGGGCAGGGGGCTGTTGGGTTTTTTGTTTGTCACTGATACATTAATAATAAAGCTTGCATTCATAGAAAAAAAAAAGCAAACTGAAGGCCAAAGTCAACCAAGGAACATAGTGAACTTGTGAACAGAGTAGACTCCCCCAACTGATGCTAGGATAAAGTCCCTCCAATGGGTACCAACTACCTTCCTAGAACCTAGCTTCCACCTGAAGCCATATCTCTTCGGGAGAAGGGTTGTAAGATTCTTTTCCCGTGGTGCTATATCCTATGTCCCCTGCTTAAAAATATTGCAGCTGAACCATTTCAAAGCTCATGCAACTCTAAGAAAAGGCATGGCAGTGCCCCACAGTGCACTCTACGCCACATACCGTGCGCAGCCACGAAGATGCTCTTCAACCAACGCATTAGAGGGAAGTTGGATACAGCTGCTGTACATCGCCTAGAGAAGTGCAATTAAGAATTATCTGACAACATGCAACAAGCTTATCACATGCACAGGTCCAGGTTAATTTAAGGCATGCAGGAGCTATTAGAGAAAAGGTGCATGGGAAACTGTGGAGATGATTTTAGTGTCATTGCTCAACAGGAGACTCTATTAAGTTATTTGGGGAAAAAATAGGTTTTAACTTTTAAAGCAAAAAGTCTGGTGTCTTAGCTGCATAAGACTTGATTTGGTATCATGGCAAGAAATACAGATAGTTCTTAAGACTCTGTTGTAATAGGAATCCAACAAAGAATAAAAATGATAAGTTTCTGACACTCTACTAGGTGGTTTAGTAAATGGAATAGTGAATGATCCAAAGTATTCCTTCCATAGAGAGCTTTGCACTTTGGCTGCTATACTGTTTTTGATGGCATGACAAGCACAGAGCATGCAGAAATCACTTCCTAAAATGATGTTCCTATCTCTTATTCTCAAAGATGAATTTGCTGTTATAAATGACTTCACAATGCATTCTGCCTTCTCCTGTCCACTGGCAAACCCTTCAGTCTCTCCAGTATCTAATCAACACTTAGAGATGTGTGTGCTAACAGGCTATGTGGCAGTCCCTGGGGGATATTCATTTCAAATGTTATTTGAGTTGAATAGTTTAGAAGAAATGGGGTTTCTGTTTATGTGCTTTTAAAGTGGGCTTGAGTACCCAGTCTACAAGGAGAACAAACTCTTCCTGAGGCAGAATCAGTGCCAAAAAAGGGACTGATTTAATGCCGACAGATGGTTTCATCTTGTATAAATGCCTCTTAGCTTACAACTCCTAATGCCCAAAGCACAAGAAACTGGGATCAGACCTAATCTGTAATTTCTTTACCCACCTCTGTCTGCATTCTGCAAAGGAAGAGCGAGGGTATTTATTTTACAATGGCATGTTTCATTAAAAAATATATGAATTTTTGAATCTTGGAGTGACCTCCCCCCCAAGATGGCACAAGTCAGTAACCTGGGCTTTAACAATAACACAATCAGTTAAAAGTAATACAAGCATAGTCTCCAGATAGCACTCACTACCTTATTCTTTCCTTTGCTAGCGGGGCTCACAGGATTTCCCTTGGTATCTGCTGTCTTCCTTCCAAGTGATGTCAAGGGTAGTGTGCAGGTCTTCACCTGGTTGGCTGGCTGGTAGTTATTATTGTTGTTCTGATTACCACTTAAACTCTCCATGATGGATCGGAAGGTTCCGAAAGGCCTTTTCATTTGTTCTCCTGATTCACTAGTCCTCTGGGGGGCCCTGCCCTTCTCTTTGTCCTTTTCTCCATTTAGTTCAAGGCTAGTTTGCTCCATTTGCACGACAGGCTCCTCAAAGGTCACTCTGAGTTTTGAGTTTTGGGATGTCCGGCGTTTGGATGATGGAGACTTGAGGGCACTCTTGGGGCTGGTGGCAACTTTCTGGGCAGTGGCACTGTCAGGACTGGACTGAGTGGCTTCTGTGGAAGGCTGGGTTGGAGGAGTCATCCCCAGGCCTGGACAATGGGAGTCCAAGTCTGGTTCACTGCTCTCTGAGGTGGGAGATGGGCTGTGCCCATCCAGGGATTTGGAGGCCTTCATACCGAAAGGAAACCTGCGTCCTGATGCCAGAGAGTGTTTCTTTATCATCAGGTGTAAGCTTTCTGCACTGTCCACATTATCTACACTTTCCACAATGGGCTGTGGCCTGGGCCTGTCTGCCCTTTTCACAGGAGTATTTTTGGGGTCTTCAGAGTTGTTTGAGTCGGTGTCAGATTCACTCAACGATCTCTGCATCAGCTGCCGAAGTCTGGCTAGCTTCAGTTCCCTCTTGTCTAGAGGGATTTTTTTCGAATTCCTAGAGGATACCTGAGCATCCTGGAATTCCAGTGACAGCTTTTCCTGGGTGCAGACATTCTCTGATATTTCTTTTCCCAATAACTGACGAAGGATTTTATCAGAGTCGTCATCTTTTCCTTTGGTCCTAGCCCTGCTGGAGACTGATAAGCTTCCAAGGACTTGTATTCCCTCCTGGGCTCCCAGTTTGCTTTTGCCTGTAGACTCGTCATCAGCATCTAGAATTTTCCACTGGGACTTTCTAGAAGCTGGTGAGGAGGGTGAACTGAAAGGAAGATGAAGAAAATGTAAGATGGTTTCCTATTGCACTAAATGCACCCATAAGACCTTGCATGACCTTTGATATGATTAGTGATTTATGGAAAACAAGATTAGAATTACTTAATATTTTCTTCAGAACAATTAACAAAGACTCCGTTCTATCAGCTGTAGCCAGAGTATAACATGCCCTAAACTTAATGGCTACAGACTTGGTCTGTTTTACTGTTTATGCACCACTGTCCTATGACTTTCCTTACTTCTGTTTCCAACAATCTAATCACCCTACACATCCTTACTCCATGGCTCAGTACACGTTGCACAAAGACATAGAAAAGCTGGGAACTACCTCAGGTCCTGAGATCCTAGACACAGACGTTTCATTGTGATATCTTTTAATTTATGTTTGCAGGGGTAAAGTATTTTCTGTCGTCATTTTCTTGAAAAACGCTAAATGCAATAAACAGAATACTAGAGGAATATTTAAAGTTTTCATCAAATACCCAGAAATTCAGATACCAACAGGACTGGGATTACCTGGGCGAAGAAGGGAGTGACTTGCCCTCTGATTTCTGGGCTTCTAGAAGTTGTTGGAGTTGACTCTGTAGTGTGACACGCTCCACTGTCTGCCTGTAGGAAACAACCAAGGAATATAATGTCTGATGCTTGACCACTGGGAAACTAGAGGGAGAAGAATCTTCATGAAAACTCAGCAAATGGCAGTCCATTCAGAAGTCTTAAAAAGTGTTTAGTCTTCATCCTATGAACTCTCAAGTTCAGAGAGTTTCCCAAGGAAGCAATCAAAAGTATTGAAAAGGATAGTTATTGTTCATATTTATGACAAACCATGAAGAAATTAATAGCTCATCAATAAGAATGATGGAATTTCAATTACTTCTGCAACAGCAACTATTAAAGCAATATTATTTGAATACCTATGGACATACAAAAATTGGCTAATATTTGTGTGTATATAGTATACTTTACTAGTCTTAAATGAAAAAAGAATACTATAAATAATACGTGCAATACATTCTAATTTGTGTGTGTTTGTATATATGTGTATGAATGTGCACATGGAGACCAGGAATTACTGTTGCATGTATTCCTCAATTTCTCTGCATCTTAGTTTTTGAGACAGGTTTCTCACTGAACTGGGGGCTCACAGTTCAGCTAGAGTGGCTGTCCAGCAAACTTTAGGGAATCTCCTTGTCTCTACCTAATCATACTAGGATTATGGGTGCAATCAGCCAAGCTAGCTACCATTCTAGGAAGAGTTTCTCTCCCTTCCATTACCAGAACAAAGATCTAGAAGGATGTATTTCAAAATGTTACTGATGATTCTAAACTGTTGTATTTTTGTTTTTGAGACAGGGTCTGTCTGCATAGCTCTAGATGGCTTGGAACTCACGCAGGCTGGCCTATTGACTTCTGCCTGTATCTGCCTTTCTTAGTGCTGGGATTAAAGGCATGGGACACTTTGCTTAGGAAAATTCAAAAATGTTTACAACAGTTTACTAATCATAAAAATATAGCTAAATGTGACACAAATGACTACTTGTACATTGGGTAACAAAGAATTTCGTACTCTCTTACAAAAAGGAAAAATAATGCACAGCAACAGTCATGTGTAACAGGATGTGCTTTAAAGTTTAGAAAATAGGTTGAAAGTCACAGTTACAGGAAGAAAAATCATTTAGAAAATATATATTAATTATTATAGAAATTGGTATTAGTTAATCAACTTGACTCTGTTTTATTCATATATTCAGTTTTTGAGACAGGCTCTCATTCTGGAGACTTGTGAGGCCTAGGACTTGTATGTAGATTGGCCTGGCCATGAACTCATAAAGCACCCTCTGCCTCAGCCTTCCAAATTCCAGGATTAACAAATTAACTCCTATTCTATAGGAATGAGAAGCATTTATCGAATATAGTATGTAGTATTCATACAGTTCCCCAAGAATGTCTATCCATGTTCAAATTCTCAGAAGGCATAAATATATCATGTTAATAGCAAAAGGGAGTGACAGAGTATGGTTGATGTGATATGGAAGTTTCACACAGAGGCTACTTTACCCTACTCCTAGAATCCTTTCATAGTGGGAAGGAGGTTAGAAGCATGGGAAGGACTTGACCCTGTTGCTGATGTCATACCTAGAGAAAGGAGATTACAGGCTACAGCATGCAGCTGGGTGACCCCATCGAAAAGCCAGAAAGAAGGACAGCAGGCACCTAGTCATCCAAATGCAGGAAGCTTATGCTGTAGCAATACGAAGGAACAGCACATACACTCACCCTATGGCCCATTTTCCAGGAAGGTGCCATGTAAACACCCAGATCTTAGCACTGCAACATGCCCACTGACCCCCTAACCTACAAAAATATAAAGAAAACCTGTCTTCTGTTAAGTCGGTAATTAATTTGTGATAGTTTGTTATAAGCAACAGGAAACTAATATGGTTAGTGTAAAAATAGTAACAGCTCTCAGGAGCTAGGGCATAGTATTACATGGAGGGGCTGTAAATATTATAATTGCTACCTTATCTTAGGTATGAACTAGAGGAAGCCCGTCATCCTTGCATGGTATTGATGCATATACTCAACAACTATGTCTGTATATTTCTATGAGGTCAGATCCTGATAGTGTCTCCTTCAAGTCCTGATATCTTTGTCTTTCTCATCTTTGTATTTCTTAGAAGTGGTCAGCATTCTTTCTAACAATTCATCCTCCAAACTAAGGCAGGTCTGTAACCTTATTCCATCTCACCTATACTGCCAAACTCACTGGTTCAAACTTAGTCATGGGGCTTGGCAGATAACTCTAATGCTAAGTACATTTGCTGCTTTTGTGGAGGACCTGGGTTTGGTTCCTAGCACCCACCCTGGGATACTCAGAACAACTTGTAATACCAGCTTTGGGGGACCCTATGCCTCTTCTGGTCTCCATGGTGACCTGTACACAGATGGTACAGATATATACTCAGGCACACACACATATACATATATTACAAATCAACAGTATGAAAAACAAAACCCACAAAGTTTTCTAAAGCAGCACCTAGCAAATTCCTAATGGACCAGATAGTCCATATTTTAGGCTCTGGGGTCACCAAGCTTCCAGAATAACCATTGTCCTTGTAGCACACCTTGCATAACACATTGATAAACATGTGTGGCTGTGTCCCAACCAAACTTCTTACAAAAATAGTTGGTTAGCAGGCTTTGCCCAGCTTACTATTTGCTGACACTGGCTTAATATAAGGCTTAAAATCCCTGAATACATTCTACTTTGCTAGTTAGGATTCATGTCAAGATGTCAAGTCTCTCTCTGTCTCTGTCTCTGTCTTTCTGTCTCTCTGTCTCTCTCTGTATCTCTCTCTCTCTCTCTCTCTCTCTCTCTCTCATTTTAAGAAAGCTAGAGTGATGTCTCTGAAGTTAAGAGCATTAACTGCTCTTCCAGAGGACCCAGGTTTGAACCATAGCACCTACACAGTAGCTCATAACCATGTTCCAGGGGATCCAATGGCCTTTCCTCAGTTACCAGGAACACACATGGTGCACAGATATGTGCACACAAAACACCCATACACAGAAAATAAAATAAAGTGAAAGATTATAAAAACAAACAGAAACACAGACATTATTTAGAAAGAGAGACTACCCTGGGAAAATGAGCAAGCTAGTGGGCTGGTTAGAGATGCACACTCTAAAGCCATGCCCAAGTTCTGGAGAAAAATACAGCGATGGGACTAAGGCAGGTAACATCCCACTTGATTATCAGTTGTGTTGACTGTTAACTGGAATCACCAGAACAATGGAGAACACTCTTATTCTTTAGATTTGAAAGAAGCTTCCAGAAAGAATCTATCAGCCTTAAGCACAGAGAGACAACTTTATTTTCATACTGTGTCAGTGTGCCAGGATCACTGTAAGAGTACCCCAAACTTGGTGGTTTAAACAACAGGACATTTTAAAAATATTTTTAATTTTTACTTTATGTCTACATGTGAGTACTTGCATATGTGCCTTGCAACCTCAGAGGTCAAAAGAGGGTGCCCAGGTCCCTTGGCACTAGAGTTCTAGGTGGTTGTGAACCACATGATGCAGGTGTTGGGAGTGGTCTTTTGCAAAAGCAGCATGTGCTATCAACTACTAAACCATCTCTCCATCCCCAGACAAAAACAGTTTATCACTTCACAGTTTGGGAGGCCTAAGGAGTCTGAGATTAAAGTTAGCCATGTTGGTTCCTTCTGAGGACATGTTGATGTCTATCCTGCTCCTGCCCCTTAGGATCTACTTTATACTGGCAAATGCTGGTTTCATGGTTTGTTGATATCCCCCCATGAACATTGCCTTCAACCCTCAGTATATATGGCTGTCTCCATTTTTTATAGGGATACTTGACCCTGGTTTAGGACTCACCCTCACAACCCTACTTGGACTCAATATCTTCTGTGAATATCTGATTCCCAAATAAGGCTACACTGGAATATTAGGGCTTAATATCTTCCTGGTGGAGGTAGAATTCAGTTCCAAATACCTGGGCTTACCAAGAGGGACTTCAGAAGAGCTGAGGTTTGTCATTTCTAGACAATAGCAATGGCTATAACCAGTTGGAAACAGAATTTGAAAAGAAGAAGGGGGAGGAAGGGGGGAGAAGGGGTGGAGGAGAAGATGAAGATGATGACAATGACAAAGAAGAGGAGGAGGTGAAGGAGGAAGAAGAAGAGGAAGCAGCAGCAGCAGCAGCAGCAGCAGCAGCAGCATTCAAGGCTATCTGGCCCCAGAGCTCAGGATAGGCAAAGCTCACGTGTTTTGCAGCCTTGTAAATTATTTCCTACCCTGCCCCTGTCTGTTACTTATGTCCCACAGCCTAAAAGACACAGAGTTCTGAGGCTGTATCTGGGATTTCTCCATATACACTTCTGGGTTTTCTCACTTCATTGAAGTACACAATCCATGAACAATCAGTGCCCACAAGAGCCCTTTACATATATGTCCCTGGGCTAACATTGTTTGCCCATAGCACTTGGATTCCAAGACAACTGAATGACTGTTGTCTGTCAGGGTATATGGATTGCTTATCCCAGAGTAACTAACAGAGAGAGTGGTCAAGAACTCGAATTTGCAAAGTTCATTAATAAAACAGCAACATAGCTATTCAGTTTATGAAAAAGAATCAGAGTCGGGTATAAAAGCTAAGATTTAAAGAAGTCTATTTTTCTGGGTGTGAAACTTCAGGACAAATATTCTATTGGATAATTTTAAAGTTCCCTTTTTGGATATGTCCATTCATCAGTGGAGGGAGTGGATGATGCTGCGACATTTTTGGAAAGGCATTGGGTAACATCTGCTTACATCCCCAAGATTTTAAGATTGAACCCAGAGCCTTAGCATGTCATGCAACTACTCTACCACTGAGTTATAGTCCCAGCCCCTCTATTTAAACTTTTAAAGTGCATGCCTTCTATTCTAACTATTCCCTATCCAGAACTTATTTTCTGGAAGCTATGTAAGAACATAAAGACTTATGTAAGAGTCTGTTCACTGAGGAAAATAACTCAGTGACTTATTAGGTTATTAATTAATGTACAGTCCTTCTTCAACTACAGTCAGCTACACTGAGATCTTGATGTCTGTCCAGCCCACCTGTCATAGAGTTTTGTTTAACTGGGCAGTAGACTCTTAGAGGTAATCCTTTATATTTTAGATTTAAACTTTTTATTTTCTAAGAATAATTTAAACTCATCAGATTACTTTAGATGCCAGCAACATGAGGGTGGATAGGCTCGTATCTCTGAGGCAAGAGACAACATGTAGAGAAACAAAAGATTGCCTGAGCTCAGGGAAGACTCACACAGAGGGTCCAAGGCCACACCACAGTGTTACATGACTCATATCCGCAACCAGTTAAGTCTGTCACCCTTCCTGCCCTGACCCCAAATAAGTTGCATATAGGATACATTTTTTTTTTTTTCTCACTAAAGTCTGGTAGAGACCTGGAGAGATGGTTTAGTGGTTAGAGGCTTTGGCCGATCTTCCAGAACAGTGATTCCCAGCACCCACAAGGTGGCTTACAACGTCTATAACACTAATTCCAGGAGATCTGGTGACATCATCTTCTGGCCCATGTGGGAAAGAGGCACACACATACCAATAGTGTCACCCACTATACCAATATTGTATTATACTATATTGTTCTATAGTACTCTATAAATATCACTATTTATTGTATGTGAATATGCATATATCTTAAAAATCAGAGTTTATATTTTTCTTCTAAAATTTAGTTTAATGCTTAAAGGTTTTTCTCCTACTAATCTGTCAACTTGTTGGAATCCTGATTCCCATTATTAAGAAAATTTCAATATGGCAGTTGCTATTTGTTCTGTAAGCTCTCTAAGGGTTGAAGTTGGTTCTTCAGGCCAACTCCTTAGTTTCTAGAATTCTACCCAATGTACCTGCATCCCTTCCCATCTTCTTCAAGTATTTACTTTGTGGTCATCTTCCTGAATGCTCCCCTGACACCCGACGGGCAATGTGTACCAGTTTGGTAATCAATCAAGGAAAGACCTGACTTTAAAAAGCCACACTTCTGAAAGCTAATTAAAACTATACTTCATTTTTTTCCCAATACATTTGCTGCTGCTGGATATTAAGACACCTGTAATTTCCCAATGACACACCTTCCTTGTTGAGAAAATGGAAATGGGGGTTCTCTCTAGCCTTCCCCTTTCTCATACTCTCCCTATTCCCTACACTAAGGGTGAAAGTCCAGAGATGATGCCTGGGAGCTGCCCAAGCCACGCTATACGTTCCTGAAGTGACACGAATGCGGACAGATGCTTCCTCTCTACAAAGATTAATTCCCTGCTGGCAAACTTGCTCTACACCTCGTGGTTGAATACCATTTTGCCTCTTCAGAGCTGTTATGTTCAGTGTGAACACAGGCTGTGAACACCTGGGACGGTGGAAGAAAGGAGGAGAGTGGCCAGACTCCCTTTATAACTAGAATGAAAGAAGCTCTCCAAAGAAAGCCCTGGGCTGAGATCTAAGCACAACAAATCCAAATCAGACTCCAGAAATCAAGTGGCCACTTACTCCTTTAGCTGCTTGGTCAACTTTACCACTTGTGAGGCCAGTGACATGCAGGTCTCTACCACCACGAGGTACCGGGAGCATAGGGTGTGGCCGTGCCGCTCAGCACTCTGGGAAGGCTTTTCCCCAGCGTGATTCTGCATCGTGACATTTGCTCCATACTCCACCAGGGTCTGCCAGAAAATACAAAAACACGATTGTATAGGGACTTTCTTTTTATTAAACAGATTTGTGTGCATGTGCATGTGTGCGTGCGTGTGTGCGTGTGTGTGTGTATGTGTGTGTGTGTGTGTGTGTGTGTGTGTGTGTGTGTGTGTGTGAGCGCGTGCACCCTGGAAACTGAACTTGGAACCTTTGAAGACCAGCAAGCGCTCTTAAAGGTTGGGCCATCTCTGTAGCCCCAGGACTTCCTTCCAAACATTTTTTTTTTTTTTTTTAAATTTTTAACAGAATGCTGGGTAGAATTTTTCTTATTATACCAAAGCCAATTATCAGAGACCATGATGTTGGGTGGGAAACACCAATTTAGAAAAAAGCATTGCTAGTGATCTTCCTAGCTGATATCAGAGGCCTCTCCCTTCAGAGCCAACAAAGATAGGACCAAACTGATATTGCTACTTTCTTTCCCACCTGTAGCCTAGAGGGGCAGATCCACTAAAGCCTTTCTTTTATGAGGTAAGCAGTGCAATGCTTGTGGTATTTTGTCATTTTGATGGTTGGGGGTCCAAAAGAAAATCCTTAAAGTCAGTGGTGCCTGTAGGATATGGGGAGTGGAATTCTGTTTGTTCTTACTCTTCTGGGTAACTGGTTTGGGGATGACATTTGCTTAGGTCTTGCTAGGCCTACATGATGAAGAATAAAATAACTGGAAAGAAAGAAATGGTACAGGGCAGGGGTTCTCAACCTGCGGGTCATGACCCCTTTGAGGGTCAAACAACCCTTTCACAGAGTTGCCTAAGATCATTGGAGAACACAGGTTTTACAATACAATTCAGTAGAAAAATTGCAGTTATGAAGTAACAATGAAAATAATTTTATGGTTGGGGGTCACCACCACATGAGGAACTGTAGTAAAGAGTCACAGCTTTAGGAAGGTTGAGAACCACTGTTATATTAGCATAGAGAGGCCAGGAAGCAGCTTGCTGGGGCCATGGCAAAGATACAGCATGAGTAGGCTTCATTGTAGAGAGCTCTCTTTCCCAAGGGAGAGAATTCTTAGAATGGTGAGCAGCTAGTGGATGCACCATAGATGGCAGGAATTGTATGGGGTAAAGGAGGCAAAGCAGGAGCCAGAGGGTCCCTGAAATATCTGGAGGTTGCCATGGAACACTGAACAGAGCCAGATGAAGACACTGTGAATCAAAGACTTCCAAGGAAGCCATAGCCTTTCCCAGCTGAGTAAGAGGACATTTGAATTTCTCTCTTAGTGCCTTCTCTTTGTTTTTGACAATGCAGTTGGAAAGGGGGAGGGTTGGATCCCACAAGGGGTGTTAAAAGCTGATGGTGCATCATGGGACTCCCTCATCTACGCTCAGAGTGTGGAGAAGAATAACAGCGTTTGAATCCGACCTACTATTGAGATTTAAAACTGTTCTGGAATAATAACCAAAAGCAAGAAGTTCTGGCATTTGCCCAAAGTGTTGTGAACAGAGGGGGCCATTTCACAAGGCATGGCTGAAAGCAATGACCTAAAAACATGGCAATGGTTTTATGGAAATACTGTGATGTCCTTAGAGTCTGCAAGGAGGCTGTCACATGAATATTAATAACTTGCTGATCCTGACATTTTCTTTGATGACGCAATGATAATGAAAACTCAGCTTATTTTGGTAGTGATGATTTTCTTCTCCCAAAATGGCTGTGTTTAATATCATAGGCTGCTAGACTCAGAGGTCATCAAGGAGCTTCATTTTCCTTTTAATGATTGCTCACCATGAAAGGCCAGCTTTCCATAAAGCCACTCCCCCCCAGTCCAGTGCCTTGTCAGGGTGTCACAGAAACCCTGTCAGCAAGGAGCTCCAAGAGACTCAGGATAAACATGCACTGTTATTCCTGCCCTTGACTCTGATCACTGCAGTCTTGGTCCCCTTTTCACCCACAAGGCCTCTTACTTGGTCTAGTCTCTCATCATTATTATTTTTTAATCTCACACAGGGTGCATAGATCTGTCTGAGTTATCCAAGTTTCCACGGCGTCTAGTGCCAAAAACATCATCTGTGTGGAGTGATGGATGCCCATGAAGGACCGACCACTTCTCTTCAGATGTTAAAAAGGAAATATCTAAAATTTAAATAGAAATAGTAACATGACTTCAGGCTTCAGCCCCTTATTAGCTTATGAAATGTTGATTTCAGGTGATTTGTCTTTCTTCCACAGAAAAGCACCACCGTTCTTTTGAATCATTTTGCATATATTGGCAAGAATTTTGACTTTCTCTCCACTCTACATTTCCTACTTCTCATCACTCCTTTCCAAGTTGGTATCTTAAATTAGGAGATGCACAATTGCCAATGTGCAATGTGAGGACACCCAGATATTCTGAATATTCACTCTTAGGTTAGCTCTCCCAAGAGCAGGTGTGTGAATGCAGGTCCCATAGAGAGCTTCCTGGGATGCTCAGCTTCTTTGCTTTTATTAATCCCTTCACTGTCATATCATGGCTTTGGCATGTGATTTTCTGAGCAGCTGGCTCTTGCCGCCTGCTGCTGTGTCTCAGATGTGGTCTTCTCTTCCTGTAGAGACCCTATGCCCGTCCAATGCTCACCTTGTGACTTGGGTCAGTGGCCACAATTCTCTCCCTTCCCCTGTGGCTCTATCCAATAATCTGTAGCTGTCACTGTGCACAGAGAACACAAGACTGTTTGGGGGGCATGTTGGGCTAGAAGTCTGAGGCTACTTGTGGCTCTTCTGGAAAACCAAGGCCAATCAAGGCCTGGTCTGATGAAGGCCCAGAGGAACAACTGCCTAGCCTTTCTGACTCTAGGCCTTTTGAGTGCATTTGTGCAGCCCAGTTCTACTACAGAGAAAGGAAACTACTGTCTGGCTTACCACCCATAGTCTTACAAACGCTGATTTAGTATTTTCCTAAAGAACAAAATTTCTCCCTTCCCACTTTGGTTTCTTCCTTCTCTCCTCTCCTCCCATTTCCCTGTTTTATTTCTCAAGATTCCCCTTCCTGACTTTGAAACAGCAGGCTATGCACCTGTATGCATCCAAGGTAGCCATGTTGTGAGGCGACATGAACAGCGCTATTGCCTTCCTGGTCCACTTCATCCAGTGAGATGCCTTGTTCTTGCATGAATTGAAGAAGCCACAGAAGAATCTTTTCCTATAAACACAAAAGTACTTGGAATGAGTGGACTATTGTGTAGAGAAGTTGAATATAAAGACAGAAGGAAAGAACATTTTTAACCCACGAGCAGTATGTAACATCAAATATTGCTTATCACGTTAAAAGAAGATTGCTATTTAGTATGCATTGAAAATTATAGGTCTAACTGAAATGAGAAAGAGGATCATGTAGAGGATTTTGAAAGTGGGAAGTTACCCTAAAAATGGCCTTATTACTTATGCTACTGAAGGAGAAAAAGATAAACAGAAAGTCTCTGTCCTCACACACAGATCTGACCCAGACAGATCTGAAGTTGGAACCCAAATCCAGGTCATTTGATTCAAGTCTCTTAAGGCAATACTTTCAGTTCTGTTAAACTGCTCTCAGGCTTCAAGCTGATTACCACAAGGTTTTAGACTATGGAGACAACTCCATTTACTCTTCAATTTACATTACAAATCCATGGCTCCTAATCCTGAACATCCTGCAGTCCACAGACTGAACATGAATCAACACACTAAGCTGTTGAGTACAAAATAACCTGGCTGAGATAAAGCAGGAACTTCTTGTCTTTGTCTCTGACCAAGGTAGGTAGTATTTTTAAAAAGAATTATGATTTCTTTTTCGTCACACTAAACGGAAGGGAGCAAAGGTTCAGAGACCAAAGCTTTCAAAAGCAGAGCCCTAGAGCAAACAACCAGGGTGTTTCATCATTATCTGTTTGTAGGTCACCCACCGAATGACTTGTGGTATTTTTATGCCATGGCTTTTGGAGAAAGCGAGGAGATGGGGTTTCACTGTTTTAAAATAGAAGAATTAAATATAAAGTTTAAAGGAATGGGGATGGTAAAAACAACAGTGTGAAGCTCAGTGGGTGGAGCGTGACATTTAAAAAGATGATCATATGTTTGAAATAGCCTTGGACTTTTTTTTCTCTTAACCTTTTAAAGGATTTTTGCCCCCTCTGGTTATTTGCTCAGACTGGTCATGAACTTTTTATAGTTTTTTTGGATTAAATTTGCCTTCATCTTTTGAACATGCCAGCTAATCTGCTAAAGGAATGTTGGATCCAAACAGCTAAGTCCTTTCATGTTTTCCTCTCTGCTGGTGAACAGGGCACTGTTTACTAAGGGATCTGAGACACAGAGGACAGACTGAATGTCTGTGTCACTTTCTGTCCAAGCAAGCAAGCTGTAGTAAGACCATTCAAAGACAAAATGAGGAAAGTGGGACTGAATCCTACATTGGAGCAAGAATGTACCCAGGAGATCAGGATGAATACTAGCTGCAGATGAAAGTGAACTTTGTAGAGTCAAAGGAGGTTCTCAAGGGTCCCCAGAAAATGAGGTGAGGCTGAGCCTGGAGACTCAAGTTGAGATTTAGAAATTGGAGAAGAAAATCCTGATAGGCTTAACTCTCTTTTTCAAAGGCCAGCTCACAGAAAATTGGAGCTGATGTTGGGACCAGAATGGGTAATGTTTTCATGTGCTTGAGGCAATACAATGGCTATCTTACTTTTCCTAGTTAACTGGGGATAAAATACTGGATTTCTTTTACTTAGAAACAGGTTATTGTGCTATGCAATCTTAGTACTTTAAAAACTTCAACAAGGGGACTAGAGAGATGGTTCAGGGTGACCACTGCTTTTTAAGACTCAAGTTCAGTTGCAAGCACCCACTTTTTCCAATAACTCTATCTTCAGGAGATCTGATACTTTCTTCTTGCTTTCTGGATATCATTTAAAAAGTGTCAGTGGACTAGGGCTTGGGAGGCAGAGGCAGGTAGATCTCTATGAGTTCATGGCCAGCCTTGTCTACATAGCAAGTTTCATGACAGCCAGGGCTACATAGAAAGACTCTGTCTCCATAATCAAAACAAAAATAAAGGCTCAAAAGTACCAACAAAAACAAAGTCTCAATGAGTAGAAGTGTATCAGGATTAAAGATATTACCAACAGATGAGAAAGACATAGAACAAGACCTTTTCAATAGGTCATTTTCAACCTTGGGGTGACTTGGTTTGTTCCAGGATAATAAACCATAGAGTTTTTAAACTGAATATTGGAAAAGATTTTAGGAAATCAACTTAACCTTGTTTTATAAATCAGAAAACCAGAAGTGTCTTAGTCAGAGTTACTATTGCTGAGATAAAACACCATGACCAAAAGCAAGCTGGGGACACTTCCACATCATAGTCCATCACTGAAGATGTCAGGGCAGTGGCTGATGCTGAGGCCATGGAGGAGTGCTGCTTACTGGCTTGCTCCCCATTGTCTGCTCAGACTGCTTTCTTATAGAACCCAAGACCATCAGCCCAGGAATGGCACCACCCACAATGGGCTTGGTCCTTCACCATCAATCCCTAATTAAGAAAATGCCCTACAACCAGATTCTACTGATGTATTTTCTCAATTGAGGTTTCTTCTTCTCAGATGACTTTAAGCTTGTGAGGAGTGTTGTCTGATTTCTACTGGCTTCCTTTAGCAAGTAAAGGTCAAAAGAGTTCAAGGTACTTTGAAATGTCCTATTTGTAAAATGTCTTGTCATGCAAATATTTATAATTTTCAGACCCAATTGAATGTTCTAGTGGAACCCATTCTTCCTGTACAGACACTAAAATCATAGTGTTTTGACTTTTAGTAATGGGGTTGTCTGCAATCGAATACTACTTTTTTTTTCTTTTTGAGTCTAGGAATTACCTTAGATGTGGTAATATGGAGAAAAATCTAGGGCTCTTGGCAAGGGGCCAGGTATAGAATAAGACAGGCAGAATAAGACTGGGAGAATAAGACAGGCAAGGGCTATATGATAAAGGAAAGTTGTCCTGGTTCCTGAGTGTTCTAAACCAGTACCAGCTAAACAGTTACAATAGCCACTCATCTTTTTTTGTGGTGGCTGTTGGAGACCTGACCTAAGACTCACACAAGGCATGTGGTGGTTTGAATATGCTTGGCCCAGGAAGTGGCACTATTAGGAGGTGTGGCCTTGTTGGAGGAAATGTGTCATTGTAGACTTGGGCTTTAAGACCCTCCTCCTAGCTACCTGGAAGCAAATGTTCTCCTGGTAGCCTTTAGATAAAGATGTAGAACTCTCATTTCCTACACTAGCGCCATATCTGCCTGGATGCTGTCATGCTCCCACCTTGATGATAATGGACTGAACCTCTGAACCTGTAAGCCAGCCCCAATTACATGTTGTCCTCTATAAGAGTTGCCATGTTCATGGAGTTTCTTCACAGCAATGGAAACCCTAAGACAAGGTAGAAACACTTTTACTGACTCAGATCAGTGTTTAGCCTGGCACTTCAAATTCTGTTGTTGTTGTTTGTTTGTTTGTTTGTTTTTTGTTTTGTTTTCTGTAGCACAGTTCTTTCATAGTAAGCTAGTAAAAGACCATAAAAATAGAACAAGAAGTACAAAGGAAGGGAAGCAAAAGGTTGAAAAGTCACATATGATATGAGAGTAGAATGGAGGATACTGACGTAAGTTGGCTTAAGGGAAAGATGGGGGAGAGGGGAGAGAAGAAACAACAAAAAATATTGTTTTTGAAAAGGGCACCATATAAAACCTAATTGATAAAACCTAATAAAAACTAAAAATATAGGCAATATTAAGATAAGTCAATTGACATGTTTACTCGTATCTTGTAAAAAAAATAAAAACTTGCCTGTCACACAATTTGGGTACTTCCCAAAGGGACTGTAAAAGTGGTCTTCTGATTATGTGAACAGATTTCAAGATAGATGTGAAGATAGCTAGTTAACCTGGTTTTCACTTAAGATCTTTAAGACCCATTATCTGAGAAATTAGACTCTTAAGTCTGGGACACACAGAGATGTAGAGTCCTAGAATGAAATGGTGACTTATTTGACAAATACATTAAAACATAAGCAGGAGAGATAATGGCTATTTATCCAACCACAAAGGCCTTCATTGATACATACATGGACTGGATACATATTTAATGATGTCCACCACCCCTTCTAGCCCCTCTTATCTCTCCCTCTTCCCCTTCCCCTTCCCCCCTTCCCTCCCACTATGTGTGTGTGTGTGTGTGTGTGTGTGTGTGTCTGTCTGTCTGTCTGTCTGTCTGTGTTGTTTTCCTCCTCCCTTGCAGAAGGACATGGTAGAAGAATGAAATATCAGATCTTCTTTTTTGGTAAGGATTGCTTTCAGAGAACATTCAAAGCAGTCACATGGATAGAGAAGCTTGTCTGTATTATTTCTATTTTGAAGAATAACTCTCCAATATAAAGTCTGTCCACCAACCCACCCACACATCCAGTCATCATCACATCTATGTATGCATCAACTTACATCTATGGACCAAGAACTTCTCTTCTGTACTGATTTCCTCTTGTGAGGATTTCCTGGTCTTTGGATAACCTGTTTTAACACTGCATTTTAACTGTTCCCAAAGGCAATGCAAGCTCTTTGAAGAGGCAATTAATACATGCAATTTATAAGATGTGCCGAACAAAGTCTAATAAAAGTTGGATTGAAGTGTATGTCACAGTTTTATTGCTGGTTTCAATAAAACCTGTACAACCAGATCTGTGGCACAACCACAAGGGGTCAGCTTTGTTTGAAACAATAGATCATCAAACAAAATACAATATCAATTTAGAAATTCATCTGAACCCTGTCTTGAAAAAACAAACAAACGAACAAACAAACAAAAAAAGAAATTCATCTGATCTATCAAGATATAAAAATGTAAAAATAAAAGGTCAATAATAATTTTACATCATTTATTGTAAAGCAAATGTAGACTACAGGGACCAAGATTCGGGGAGGGGGGGATGCATGTAGGAATTGATTAAACATATCAAGGCTAAAATAGTTCCTTGGTAAGTTTGTCTTACGCTTTACTTAAAGTGAAATAAGTAAATAAACACATTGATAGTAATAAAATCAACAAATTGGAAGATGTCCAGTTGCCATAGCAGCCAACATTTATTGAATGCGTACACTGGGCTGGGCAGTGTGCTTTTTTTCATTAAGGCCTCAGGTCACCTATGAGGAAAGTACCCTTGTCCTGTCTTACAGCGAAGGACACATGGGCACAGGGGACCCTCTCTTTTCCCTTGTCTTGTCTTGTTTTGAATCCCCCTTTTTTATTCTTTCTACATACTTGCATGCAAAGCCACCAAGCTAAGAGGACTTTGTAGGATTAAACCCCAGACACCTGGCACTAGGCTCAATTATCTTTGTGACTCTGTTTTCTATCTTTGGAGCACAAATTCCTGCAACTGCTCATTTCCCTAATAGCCCTGATTCTAGCTGGCATGATCCTATAATGACTTTTGGTTCAGAGTAAACTCTGGTTAACTGTCAGCCCGCAGACTTTGGAGATCGGGTTAGTAATACGTTTTCATGATTAGTGCTTGTTGTGTAAATTTATGCTCATGCTAATCAAAGTTTTTTCTGCCAACTGTGGTAGTACATGTGTACAATCCCAGGTCTTGGGGGACTAAAATGGGAGGATTCCAAGTTCTCCATTAACCTATGCGACATAGCAAGGTTATATCCAACATGGCAAGACTTAAAAAAAACAAAAACAAACAAACAAACAAATAAAAAACAAAACAAAACCCAAAACATGAATAGATTTCTCTACTTTTCCTTCATCTCCAACAACAGCTCTTTCAGATTGTTTACTTATGTCTGCCCCATGACTGTGAAACAATGGCCAATGAAATAATAAAGCCCAGGAGGGAATATTTCTCTAATTAAAGTGACTCACAGAACAGCACCAGAGCATGTGGATGTGTCCTTCTCATCAGCAGGCCTTTTGCTGCCTGGGAGCCTTTACAAGATTCTGTGAGCCTTTTCTTGATTCAAAAGGAGACCTTAAAAAATACCAAACTCTCTCCGGACCAGTGTTTAAAAGGAAGACTAGGCATAGTGCACAGGTGTGCAGCATTATGCAGGTAAGCTGCTTTAGTAGAACATTTTGACTAAATGTCCCACGAAAGACTCAAAAACCAAGGGATTCACAGATTTGGTGTTGCATGTCATACAGCTTTTTAGACCATGTTCTATGGCAGGACAGGCTGACCCCTCCCGCAGCAGCTGCAGGCAGGATACGTGCTTCAAGAGCCTGGGCACAATGACCTGAACCTTCACGCCAACATAAAATGCTCAAGCTACACACAGACAAATGGCTTTGAATTAACACAGTTGTTTCGCCAGCAGCCTCCCTACTGATGAGGCAGAGCAGGCCTATGCAAGGACACCCCTGACCTGTTCCTCCCGTCCCCCAAGGCTTTAACCTTCACGCTCCCTTGTAGCTAGTTCTGCTAGGGATAGCCAGGCAGTGAAATAATTGCACCCTTGGAGACTTCAAGTGTCAAGATGAGGAAAATCAATTCCTATCACCTAACAATCTATCACCCCAGGAGTCCACTAAAACCGCTCAACACCCGGTGGTACTGGAATCTTTAAAGGTAATTTTTACAAGAAAACGGACACAAATTGGGAGCCAACCAGAGCCTGGTCTTTACAGATCTATAGGAGGGCAGAGAGCAAGTAGAGGAAGCAGAGAGTGATTTTCTTTGGTTGGTCCTATCCTTTCCAAAGGTATTTACTGAAGAAACAAAATCAGAACACACTCTGGTGCCTGCCCGGCAGAGAAAGACTCGCATGTGCTGAATCCATTAGAAAACTGTTCAATAGCAATCTTCCTTGTAGAAATATTAGCTTTGCAATGATTCCAAGTACAGCTGCTCTGCAGGCTAGCTGTTACCTAAGTGCCTGTGGTGGATGGAGGATGTCACTGGACAGAATTGGCAGATTAAATGTGCCTCTATATTTTCCATGGGGGGGAGGGTCTGTTCTTTGAAGGGTACCACTGGATGGCTTCCCTCACATCTGCATTTTATGTCATACAAATGCATCTCATCCCAGAGCTCCCTCACGATGAATCCCAGCGTGAAGCTAATGGTTGAGAAGTCTCTTGGATAGGTCACCAGATTCGATTCCACTGTTTCCTAGATTTTAGCTCAGTAGGCAGCAGCTTGAAGCCCTTTTGTTCTATCCAACAGCTACGAATTCTGAGAACCATGCTGTGAGACTTGAATAAAGAAACTGCCATCTAACTGACATTTCCCTGAGGAATGCTGAATGCCCAGTCATTTGCCCAGAGCCTCAGAACAGGCCTGGGAGCCTTTCTTCTCTCCCTTCCAGGACCCAGCTCTGCAGTCTTTCTGTAAATACCCCAAAAGCCCAATTAGGCTTTGAATGAGCAAATGAAATCAGAGATGTAAAGCCATTGATCACACAGTTTAATACATTTTCTCAATACCAAAAAATGACTTATGAAGCTTAGCGGTAGTCAGATACTGGAGAAATGTTGAAAAACTTCGATTCTCCTTTCTAGTAAAAGTACAATAATAATATGTTCTTGCTATATGTGTAATAATTGTCATTAGCTGTTTTTCTAACAGTGGGTGGGACTTGGAAGCACAATGCAAACAATCATGTAATTCTGCTATGTTAAAGACAGTGAATTATTGAAAATTTCAATGTTCTTCCTACTCTTTTTTTTAATTTCATGCATTTATACAGCTTTTTACTTCAATGGCCTGGGTAAGGTACTCTAGCCATCACATGTTAAGTAAAGTTACAAAAAGTCATCTTCTGCTCTACCAATGACAATCTAATAATCTGTATAAACCATCCGTACAGATACAGACAAAGCAACTCTACCCCGAAGACACAGGACAGGAGATCTAATCTTTACTCTTAGTAGACATTAGACAATGTATAAACCATTTATTTAACTCTCTACCTTCAGTCTCTTCTCCATTGGAATAAGCATGCTCTTATAGGACTGCTTTGAGAATCAGATAATTTACATAAGATCCAGTGGCATGGAGCTTGTCATGCAAAGGAAACATCTATATGTGTGTCTGATACACAAAGGGCATATATGTGCATATGTGTGTATGTGTGTGTGTCTATATACATATGCTCTATCTACCTTAGTTCATTTATGTATTATATTAATTGATGATGCTCTGGTACAGAACTAACTTTCAGCTAGCATGGTTACTACTAAAGAAAGACCAAGTCAGGCGTGACGGTGCATACTCCTAATCTTAGAAGGCAGAGGCATGAAGATCATTGAGACCTGCCTGTCGGGAGTTCGGGGAGAGTCTAGACTACTCAGAGAGACCCTGTCTCACAAAGCTAACAACAGCAAAAAAAGGGAAGAAAGCCTACGGGAACATTTTCTGACCCTTTGAGAATGGGATTGGCATGCTCAAACAAAGAGCATGGTTTCTTGTTGACAACACAGCAATTAACTGCCACTGGGAAATCTCTGAAGCCAAAAAGAGTCTGGTTAGATACAGGAGAAGCAATTTGCTCTGGCACAAGTTGATTAGATCTATTTTAATTCTATACTGATTTCCTTCTTGTTGTTGTTTATTTAAGTTTGAGGTTGACATTTTGTGGTTTCATCATTTTTAAAAGATAATTTATAACTATCACCCTCAATGGGAGGTGGAGACAATCTAGGACTGAGCTCTACATTCATCAACAAATAATGACAAGATTTTCTAATGTAGAAATTAATATATTTTAGTTTATTATCAGTATGTGTGTGTGCATGCATTTGTGGGCCGGAAGACAACTTTCTGGAGTCAGCCCTTTCCTTCCACATATATATGGGCTCTGGGCACTGAAGTAAGTCATCAGTGCTTTTCCTCATGGAGAATCTTGTAGGATCCATGCAGAGATTAGTTCCGAGAGTCTTGTACTCAATCCACCTGCTCCTCTCTGTCCTGCTTCGGAGTTGTTGATTGATGCCTTATAAAGACTTGGGGTTTGGCTTTGTGCTCAACAAATCATCACCATTTTTTTGATAAATGTTAAAAATATTCATTATAAAAAATAGAAAAATACCAAATAAAAAACTTTTAAAAAGGTAACTGTAGTTCCATTTTTCACAAAAATGACTGGAACTACATTGGGCTATATTTTCCCCTAGTCTTTCTGCTTCTTTTTCTACAAAATTTAAAGTTGGTACCAAATTACAGTGAAAGTTGTACATTATATATTTTATGAGCATTGTGTAATTAACACTTCCCCTTAAATTTCTACTATATGAATATAACTACCTTCACTATTCATGCCTTGAGATATCTAGGTGGTTATAAACATGCCTTCATTATAAAATATTACAATAAATATCAATGTTCATAAAAATCTTTGAATTTATTTCTGATGTTATGTTTTGATTTTGATGACCTAATCATAAGAACTAAGTAGACATGTAAGAAAAGATACTTAGAAATTCCATACCTGCCCATAGCACCCTGCGTAATGAATAAGGCTGGGAAAATCCTTGGAACAGCTCAGTTCTGCAATGGCTTCTGTCTCACTTACCATCCAGCGTACACACTCCAGCTGGCCATTCTAGATTTTAAGACAAAAAGAAAGAAATTCAAGATTACTAAAGTTTAGCAAATATCACACGGGTTGTAATTTTACCATGGGAAGATAGATGAATTTTGGCTCTTGTGTTTGGCTTGTATTTACCTGAAATATAAACATAAGACCTATTACATTCATGCTTTGTGATTTAGCTCTGAATCAGTGGGGGGGAATTTTTACTTGCATTCATTTATATGATTCTAATCAGGTTTATTGAAAATCATTCTGTTGATCTTTGTGGGAGATTACCCACCTAGTGTATGCAAGGCCATGAGTTTGATCCCTAGCACTGTAAACAATGAATGACTGAAATTACTCTATCGAGGCATAATTTACATACTATAAAATATATTTGTTAGCACAAAGTTGATTATTTTTGGATATATATGCATACATATATCTGAATATATGTTACTCTAACCCCAATCAAAATAACAATACTGGCAACATTTCCAGCATTTTCTAGCACCCCATGACTTGCATCCTCCTTATTTTTGTTCTGAACAAAATAAGCTCTGATACTATGAGCATTTTGCTCTTTGTAGCTGGCTTTTTTCACTTAGCACAATACTCAGAGTTACCTAAGCTGCCACGAATAAGTTTTTAAAAATTTTAAAATTAAAATATAATTATGTCTTTTTGGAAATATTTCTATTTCTCCTGAATGATGGATACCTAGAATTAAACTTTCACTTTTCTTTCTTTCTTTCTCTCTTTCTTTCTTTCTTTCTTTCTGTCTGTCTTTCTTCCTTTCTATTTTTCTTTTATTTTTTTTGAGACAAGGTCTCTCTATTTAGTTCTGGTTGTCCTGGAACTCACTATGTAGACCAGGGTGGACTCAAACTCACAGAGATCCTCCTATCTTCCACATCCTAGGACTAAAGGCACACACCACTACATCTAGCGCTAGAATTAGAACTTCTAAGCTTGTGGTAGGTGTATATTTCACTCCTAATCTCTTAAACCAGTGCTCTTCATCTCTGAGACATCTCTCCAGCCTCAACCACTTACAGCTTATTAGATAGAGCAACTATTGTTCAAATAAAACACTGTCTTATTTTTCATGAAAATTAACATATTTGTATTGGAAATAACAATTTCCATTAAGTAACCAGGGCAAATATTTTAATTAGCCAAACAATCAAATGTTCAAAAGATGAAAATGTTCTAACAGAAGAATCATTTATTATTTGTAAATGACAAAATGGCACTACAGAAGTCTGGAATAGCTGCAACCGGAAGTTATCCCTAGTTAGGATGGAGAGGGCAGTGCAGGAAGAAGACAGGAAAAACCATCTGGGGTTTTACGGAGTCACATGATTCTCATGCTTCTGGATTTTAAATTCTCTCTCATCTATAGTCCTCACTGGAAGCTTACTTTCAACACTGGGAGACTTTCAGAAAATCAACAAGGCACGGAAATAGTTAAATTGCAGTCCACAAATATTAGGATGGTGTCTGTACCCATCACAGAATGAGTACTTGTCACAAAACACTGAAAGTGTCATTATCTGTGATCAACATCCACACAGATTAGATGAACGCGAGTCCTCAGACCACCACTTAGCCACTGTTACTTTAGCTTCAGGATTTGCAACTGTCTCACATGCAAACAGCACCAACAGCACCATCCTGGCATCACAGTAAAGATGAAATGGGCAGCACAGGCTTGATGAACACAGCATTCACTATGTTCTATCCTCTCTCGGATTTTCTTAGAGACTCTGTGAGACAAGTGAGGCCACTAATTGCCTGTCTAGTTTGGATACTGTGGGGTGTGAGCATAGAAAGGGTCTGTATTTATGCAGCCAGGGAGGGATTACAAATGATCAGCATCTGTCAGGATTATTTTTTCTTTAGTTTAGAATCTTAACTTGTCAAGATGGAAAAAAGTAAGAGGAAGACAGGAGAGGCAATTTCTTCCTTCATCCTCTGTTTGAACAAAAGGATTCCAAGTCAAGAATTTCCAACTACACCCCCCCACACACACACACTGACTCTCTCTCACACACTCAAATAACATAAGCACACACATACTGACTCACACACTTACTCACATATGCACCCACTCACACATTCACACACACATGCACACACTCTCACACACACTCATTCAACATACGCACACACACTGACTCACATATTTATATACACACTGGCTCTCTCTCATGCACACACTCACACATATACACTCACACACACTGACTCACACACACTCACATACACATATATACTCACAAACCCACTGTCTATCTCACACATGTACACTGACTCACACACACACACCCACACATACTGACTCTCACACATACACATTCACACACACACACACACACATACACACATACTTCCACACACTCACAAACATGTTACTCTGTCCTTGGAGCTACAGGGATATGATACATGACTGTATAGTATGAGGGTCTCATAAAAATCCTAATTACACTCGACAGCAAACATCTGTGCTACTGGTTTATGTATTTACTGTACTAGGCTGCTTTCCATTCTTTTAGCCTGCAATCCTGCTTATGACGAAGAGTTTACCATAAAGAAGGACGCTGAGTTATGCCAGCTGTACCCACATGCGTTTCATGCTTACCATCTCCTAACTGCATTAACACCACACTGCAGACCTATATCATGTTTATGTAAACATTCTTTGTGGTGTTTGTACAAGGACAAAATCATGGAAAAACACATCTCAGTATGTGTCTTCATCATTACATGACACATGCCTTTATTGATATGACCAGGTAATGTGCTCCCTACTGCCCTGGGGACTGGTCGGTTAAGGGGTTTTGTCTGGATTTGGGTAATGCACATTCGCGGTCAGAGACCAGAAAAACAGAGGTAGTTTGAGGTCTCTTCTGTTCTTGGCTCTTGAGCTATGGCTAGCCCACTCTCTTCTCTAGTCACGAGTCAAAGTCAGCCTTGCCTTTCAGCTCGGCACTTTGTGTTGGGTTCTTGTGACTACTCTTTCTCCAGGCTCCAGCTTCAGTAACTATGCCCAGGCTACCGTCCCATTAAACCATTCACTTCATTCTTTCTGAATGAAGAAAGAAATGGGAGCCATCTTAATCATACAAGAAGCAAGACAGTTTACATACATTACTATATACACAGAACATAGAAACGTGAGTTCATGCCTCTAGTTCTAGTAAACGGAGATGCATCCCCTCCTCTTTCTCTCCTTCTGGCTAGTCTAAGTACATTAAAGTTTTTTTCCTGCCTTTTCATAAAACCACATTTAGCTTCATTGGTTTTCTCTAGTGTTGTTTTAGTCTCCGTTTCCCTGCTTTATGTCCTGTTATTTCCTTTCTTTGCTTGCTCTGGATTGTCTTCTCTATTTCCTGAAGTGTCTGTCTGAAACTTTCCTCTTTGCCCCGCCCACTTGTCCTGCCCACTTGCCCCACCCCGCCTCCTTGCTCCGCCTTCTTCTCTGTCTCTCTGTAAGCAGAGCTATATAGCTGCTTCTGTGAAGGCAACGGGTGTGCTGTATTTTCCCATTCACCCCAGTCATTCTCAGTTTCCTTTGACTTTTTTTGTCTGCTGACTGGTTTAGGGTGGGTTAATTTTACTAACTTGTGAATATCCCATTTTTTCCTTCTGTTGTTAGTTTCTGATTGTGTTTTATTATGGGTAAAGTGTGTAAGCTTGTATTCTAATCCTCTACAATTTATTGAATTTATTATATAATCCAGTATATGCTGTATCCTAGACAAGGTTTTCAGTGCATTTAACAAGTGTGTGTATTCAAGGGTTGTGAGACAGTTTTTCTTTCTTTTTCTTTCTTCCTTTTTTTAAAAAAAAGATTTATTTATTTTATGTATGTGAGTACACTGTTGCTCTCTTCAGACACACCAGAAGTGGGCATGGGATCCTGTTATAGATGGTTGTGAGCCACCATGTGGTTGCTGGGAATTCAACTCAGGACCTCTGGAAGAGCAGTCAGTGCTCTTAACCGCTGAGACATCTCTCTGGCTTGAAAGAGACAGTTCTTTTAGATGATTTTCAGGTCTGATAGATTAAGTGCATAGCATTTAAACAAATAAAATAAGATCCAGAGAATAGAAAGAAATATTATTTCTCTTTTCTGTGTCTGAAACTGAAATGGATTGCCTTAAATGCAAGTAACAAGAACACATTATTAAATTCCAACAGGATTCTTTTGCCTGCCCAAGTCTGGGTTTGGAGTTATTTGAACATTAAAAAAAATATTTGT
Source organism: Rhynchomys soricoides (assembly GCA_019843965.1). NCBI lineage: Eukaryota > Metazoa > Chordata > Mammalia > Rodentia > Muridae > Rhynchomys > Rhynchomys soricoides. The sequence goes on along the minus strand of JADRCH010000115.1, from coordinate 801,775 downwards.
AAGGATGTGTGTAACATCATGTTATCACCAGGCCAACCAACACTTTGCTTTTAGGCTTAATCAGGATGACCAAATGAGAAGTTAAAACAAACAAAAACCAAACAAACAATTTGATTCCATGTTTGTTCAGGTCCTAAAATAATTCCTTCTGCCAGTCCCATTTTTGAAAATGACTGCGCCAGAAACCAGATCTTTAGAACTCTTTCTTCACAATGACTTTGCTTAGCTATTTCCGAAGGGCACAAACACCCAAAGCAAGCCACTCTGGAGTCCTGTGGAAAACACACAAATAAAGTCTATAACATAATGTAATGGACATAACTGTATTCTGTTTCAGGAGTTGGAGTTTGAGAAAATGGTGTTTGTAGGCACTGTTATGATTTAAAGCCACTTTAAAAATGGTCTTTTGATTCCATCTTGTCTCTGGATGACTCCTGTCAGCTGAGGCATACTATGCAAGAAACTTGGACTGCTTGTACCAAGTATTTTGTCATTAATAACAGGTAGCGGGCTCAGTGCTACTTCATTTTTAAAGATTTACTTACTTGTGTATGTGTGCTTATATGTGCACATGCATCCTGAAGCTAGAGATGGATCCCCTGGAACTTGAGTTACAGTGAGTGATGAGTCACTAAGTGGGTGATAGGAACTGAACTCTGGTCCTCTGCAAGAGCAGCAAGTGCTCATAACTACTGAGCCACCTCTCCAGGCCCCTTTTAGAACTGTTTAATAGGGGTAGAATATTATCAGTCGCTACATGTGTTCAAAACAAGGTCCTAAACCAGAAGACGGGTGTTATCTTAGGACCTCAGTTCCATCTGTGTCAACCAACGCACACTGAATGAACTGCAGGTATCAGGCCACATTGTGAAGGGAGAACTGCTTCTATGAAATACTTGTGCTTATTGTTTGTGTCAATACAGATGGAATGATGGAGCAGAAGAATACAGCCCAAGACCCCAAATCTAAAAGAGTTTTTCAGCCTTGTAGGTTTTAGATGTGTTTTCTTTTTTCTATCAAATTAAAATGCAAAGCACCATGTAAGCTTGCTGACCCCTTGGTGACAGCTGTGTGTGGTAGTTGAAGTTTAGGAATAAGCAGCACCTCATGTTAGCTGCTCACAATGGGGGTTGGATGATTACTGGCGACTATGTTGCTCATGAACGTCCATGCTCTAAAACTTTTAATCTATCAAAACAAGCAATAGGCCATATCTATTAAGAAAAGATACGTTCTCATCCAATTATATAATGAGGAAATGTTCTGTCATCCACCATCAGTTAGGAAAACTAATGAGAGCTATATTTCATAAAACATTCTATAAATATGGCGGGGGCCAACATTCACTGCAATATAAGGATATCTTCACTAGAAAGCTATCTGACATATATGCCCATGAATGACAACATGCTACCCAGATCATTCACTGGACTATATAACAGGGCTAGATACTGGCTTTATCATCTGACACTCTGATCACCAGTAGCCAAGGTACCTGTCTTACTTACCAGGCGTATCATGTCCTTAGGAATAGGTACTATGTGTTATTTGAATTTTTACCTCCAGTACCTAATAACATAGTACTTGTTGGCTTCGGTGCACACAGAACTCAATTCTACTGAGATGAAGTTTGTTTTCCCCCCTTCAAATTCAGTTTCTCTTGGTTACAGTAACCTCAGTTCTGATATGACATGGCATCATTAACAACCAAAGAAAAGTCCACTCCCGGTATCCTAGGTTTCTTTGTAATAAATATTTACCACGCAAATTTGAAGCCATACTTTACCATGGAGAAAAATTAAATAAAACAAAGTTTTTTAACATATGAAACTTTACTAAGTAAATGGATTGCAGTTAAAAAATTCAGCTTTGCATATAAGGTATTTTAGAGGTAGGATAGATACTTATTTTTTAAAGTAATGTGTTCTTTAGTTAATTCACAAGTGGGTTTATTTAGCCAGACAGTTCCCTTATTTAATACGTATGCAATTCCATTTATAAAAATGATGTTATTTAACTTTTAGAAGAGCTAACTACTATGTAAAGCAATCCATATGAAGAATTACAAGATGCCTTAGATTTCTTTGTACTTCACTTCTGGCTTCTTAATAAGTATGACTGAATTCTACGTTTTTCTGCCAAAGATCCTAACAGTAATTTTAGTTTAATAGCTAACCTTTTCGTGATGTGTCAGATACTTTTACTGCATTGTTATAAAGGTTCATGTGTGGGGGTGTGTGTGTGTGCGCGTGTGCGCGTGTGCACATTATGTGTACGCACATTATGGTCTAGGTTTTAACTCCATCCTGGTTGGCATTAACTTGCACATGCTTGTGTATGACAGATAGCACACTGTGCTATCTCAGAAAGCTAAATGCAAAATCCTCCGTTTTTTTGATGCTGATGATGACATTTAAACTCAGATTCGAGCCATTAAAAGCCCACATCGAGAGAAGCTCCCAAGTGCTAACCTCCCTTACTAGCACGCCTTGATCTGATTCTCCTTGCTCCTTATTCTCATGTTAGGGAATGATGACAGAGTCTCTGAGAGAGCCAGGTGGGGTGAGAATCCAAAATGCAATCACTCCGAATAATGAAAACAATTCTGCAGGCGGTCATCGTTTTCCCTCTTTTGTGGACTGACTTGGAGATTATCCTCATTGGATAATAGGCTGGAATGCCATCAAAATCTCAGAGGGGTCGTGACTGAAATGATTGACTACTTATATACAGCACATTCATTTGCTTTTTATTTAATACATCACTCTCTCCTCTCCTCTGCCAATAGCTTAGCTCACAAGAAATCTTGAAGAAGAAGGAGGAGGAGGAGAAGGAGGGGGAGGGGGAGGGGGAGGGAAGGGGGGGAGGAGGAGGAGGAGGAGGAGGAGAAGGAGAAGGAGAAGGAGAAGGAGAAGGAGAAGAAGATCAAATCAAAAGACAAAGGCTAGGGTAGCCCAGCCCCCAAGTGGTCACCTTGATGGCTAGGCCTGCTGGAGTCAGCTGCTCTGTGTTCCGTTCATTCAGACAGTCTTCACCCATCAGTGATGTGAGGTGCTGCAGACATTCTGCATGGCCCTTTGATGCAGCAACGTGTAGCAGATTGTTTCCATTCTCATCGTGAACTTTGTCCAGATTGTCTGCAGCTAGGTGTGGCTGTACAGAGAAGGAGGGAAGCTTCAACCAGTAAGTCAGAACACGACACTATGGAGGGTCTCCTCTGGGCACAGAGAAGGGACAGTTCATGATTTAATTAGAGTCCTTTGATTGCAATATGCTTTAGAACAGCGGTTCTCAACCTGTGGGTTGCCACCCCTCTGGCAAACCTTTATCTCTAAAAATATTTACATTATGTTTCATAAAAGTAGCAAAATTCCAGTTATGAGGTAGCAGCAAAAATAAGAAGGAACTATATTAAAGGGTCGCAGCATTAGGAAGGTTCAGAGCCCCTGCTTTAGAGCATTCATTCTCAAGGGACAGCATGAGAGAGAACCACAGAGCTAGGACCAATGAGCTGCAAGGTTTCCAGTTCTTTAGGTACTGGAGGTGAAACTGATGGTAAGCAACAGTTTATCTCTGTCACCACCCTGCTAAGTGCCCGAGGGATGGGGCTATGTTTTATTGACTATTATAGGTTTGTTGAATGAATGAAATACTTGTTTTGAGTGTCTGACTTGCCAGACTGGCTCCCTTTGCATGGCACCTCATTGATGTGGTTACTAGTGCTTTCAAAGGCCCCTCTCCACACCAGGGACTCACAAGGGTATCTGGAGGCAACTTGGTTCTTTGTTTATATACTTTTTTGTCTCTCCTGAAATTCAGTCCTCTGAGTATGAAGTTTGGTAGAATATTTTGTGTAAACTGAGCTGAGTGGTCAGCTGAGCAGTATTAGCATTTGGGTCTTCAGAATACAAATGAAAGGATTGAACCAGAGAGAATTAAAGGAAACAGTCAGGAAAAACAAAGACATTTTCAGGAGAAAAAAGTTACGGCTTCATTTGGCAAAATTGTTCAATCATATTGTCCTTTTTGTAATAACAGGCCACGCATATTTAGTTTATCTGTGCGCAGTGAGCATTATGGAGAATCACAATGCGGTGAAGCAGCGATTTTCCTCAATGAAACTTTAAGAGCCCAGGTTTGCTACTATTTGATCAGTGTCTGCAAGCTAGAAAGTGCAACAGATGGAATGCTATTTCAGCTGAGCTTTTCAATAGACATTTCTTAGACCCAGTCACTCTGTGTCTGGAGTCTTTGGAGACAATTTTTCATGTTCCCTAGACACTCAGCCCTGGAACAAAGTACCCCACCCCCTTGCCACGTGGGTCGGAGAACAATCAACCTCTAGGGGAAGCTGTATCTGCAAATGCTTTCCAACCTCTACTCCAGCTCTACTGAATAATGATCAGGGGGAAACAGAGAACTCTCTGTTCACAGATCTGGCAGGTCTGCCATCAGCTAAAAACTGACATCCTCACTGAACAGGAGAGAGAGCGTGGGGAACCATTTGAAAAGCAAAGAGAAAAGAAAAGACATTAGGAATCAACTGGAGAACAGTGCCAGGCCCTTTGTTTTCCTTTTAGATCGAATGTCTTTTATCCCAGCCGAGTTCAGCCATGTTAAATTGCACTAACAGTTTTCTGTGGCCATTTGTGTCCCCTGTTTTAACCTCTTAACCTTAGAGTTTAAAACACACATCTCAACTAAAGCCACAGGTAAAGATTTTGCCAAACAAAGATTTTAACAAAACAAAGGGGGTGAATATGATCAAAACACATTGTGAGAAAACGAACTAATAAAAAAAAACTTTACAAAAAGATGTGAAAAAAAAAACCCTCTCTTCATCCTGTTTTATGATGGAGTGTATAGATTAGGCAGATAGACAGACAGTCAGACAGATAGACAACACTCACCAAGAGCGATATCTGTCCTTCGTTCACAATATTCAATATGCTTCTTACTTTTTTCAGGTTCTCAGTCCTTTCTTCTGTGCCTTGGGCATTGGCCCAGTTCAGGCCATTGACCTGCTCCTCTGGTTTGGCTCCTGCTGCTGAGGGTTGCAGGTGGAAAGACCTGAGCTTGCAGTCTGGCCCAGGCTTCTCAATTTTCCGACTATGGGGATCACTAAAGACCTTGTTTAAGAAGTCCTTACTGTGGTTTTCTGATTCATATGCAGGGCCACATTGACCCAGAGCAGGCAAGCTCTCGGATTCTTCTGTGGAGAGCTTGTGCTGGTCCTGGAGCACAGTCGGTGCTTTCCGTAAATGAGGGCTTCTCACAGGAGAAAGAACACAAAATGGAGTCATGTTGGGTGTGGAGTTCTCAGTGCTTGCGATAGGGCAGGCTTTGGCAGAGAGGCCATTGATGGTTGTGCATAAACCCAGAATCCTTTTCTCTGAAGTCACCTTGGTGAGGGGGGCCAGCTGTTGACTGGATTTAATGTAAGGCACATCCAGAATCTCATCCATGTCAAGGTCATAATGCTCCAGCTCACCCAGTGCTTGGCTGGGCTCTGAGCCCTTGCCTGGCAATCCCCCGACTCCTTCTTCAGGGCTGAGCTCCTCAGGCTGGGGGCCCTGGTCAGTCTCCCCCCCTTTCTGGAATTCCACTGCATTGCTCTTTTGGTCGTCATTTTCATTGTTCTCTAGAGTCTCTGGCTGATGTTTCAGTGGAGAAACTCGCTTCACGGGGCGGAACTTACTGTATACATCAGCGATTCCAGTGGGCTTTTGTGGGTTTGTAATGAGAGTTGAGACACCACAATTCCAGCTAGAGCCAGAAACTGTTGAAAAAAAAAATAATAAAGGATACTATTAAATTGGAATCTGAACAGAGTTTGGCCACGTAGGTAGACATGCACACTTAGGTTATGCTCACAGTAGGTCCCTGTGCAAGGGGATAATTCCAAGAGGATGAAATTATGCCTACCACTGCAAGGCAGAGAATGAAAGCTATGACATACTGACTCAAAATTAATTAAAGCAGCAATAGTGATAAAGGCAGAAAATTAAAATAAACCCCAACAGACGTTTTATTACTGGGTATTTCTGGTGCTATTTACATGTTTGTCACTACCCACAAACAAACAAACAAACCAAAACAAAGAAAGAAAAACAAAAGCAAAGCAGGAATGGACTTCCAAACCAGGCCAGTGGACAAGTGTTATGTGTACATGCATATATGCACAAGCATGTACTTGCCTGCACGCGCATCTCTAATGTATGTTCCATGTGAAGAACATAGCTTATCTTTTACAAACTCCAATTCTGTCCTACTATGTGACTTGATAGTTTTCTAATAGACGGTAAGAATAGGAAAGGAAAAGCCTAAGGCGGTCAGGTGCTGATGGGAGACAGATCATGGCTGAGCCCATGCAACCTATAAGAAGTATCCTAGTCAACCATCATGCAGGGCCACCTCATGGTACTTCCCAGGTCATGACACAACCACAAAATGCATTTCCATTTGACAAAAGAACATACTTTTCTTTTTTTTTAAAAAATAAACCCTTTTATTGATTTTTCTGAGTTTCACATCATACACTCTAACCCCCGTCCCCTCGTATCTGCCCTCTACCCTTGCAACACCCCCCCCCCCAAATAAAAACACACAAACAAAAAATTAACAAAGCATGAAAACATCTCCAGGAGAAGCTGTAGTGTGTCACAGTGTGTCCCACAGTCTATCTCTCTGTCCACACATCTTCACTTGCAAATGTTCATTGCAATGAGACATTGGTCTGGTTTGAGGTCTCTGGCTTCTATGACACCATCAATGTTGGATCCTCAGCAGGATTCCTCCCAGTTATCCTGTTGTTGCCCTGTGTCATGGAGATCCTGCAGCTTTGGATCAGCAGGACTGGCCCTTTTACAGGCTCCAACAGTTCACAGATGATGTAGATTTTGACCATCAAGGTCAGCTCCATTGTGTTGTTCTGGTGAAGTACATGGCCCACTCTCCTGGGTACTGAAGACATGCAGGGCCTGCTCCCAATGGTGAGGGGTGGGGCCAGCTCTCCAGAGCACTGCAGCCAGTGATGGGTGAGGCCACTTCTGCACAGCCCCTGGACATCTGTGTGGTCCCTGGCAGCTGCCCCAACCAAGGACTTCCCCATGGTCTCTAGTGGTAATATGCATCACAGATATCAACACTGCCTTCTGCCTCTGCATGTCTATGGGACCTAGACATGGACCTCAGTAGCAGCACAGGCTACTACATTCAACTAAGCCAGACACATTTGGAGATAAGGTAAAAACCACAACCTCTTTTTAATAAGTCTCAATAGAAGCAAGCGGCTTGGTAGCACATGTCAGGGTGGGCTGAGGAAGCTACAGTGCTCTTGCTCACAGCAGGGCTGCATCCTCTCCAAGACAGTTCTCTACTGGAAGGCAGATGACCCAGCACTCCTGGAGGCTACTTTACAGGTTCCTATTCTTCTGCCTTTGGTTTATATCATCTTATGTCAGACAGGTAAGGCTTTCTTCCAGCTACTCTCTATCCCCCAAACAGGCGCAGTTGGGAAGGGTTTAATCCAGAGTAAATAAACCTACAAGTCTTTGCTGTTGGGTACAGCCAAAGACTGAGAGACCCGAGGCAGTAGGTGTGCTCAATAGGCTCTGGTAATAACTAATTCTTACAGCTGAAGGGCTCCTTAATAAACTGGTGCTACTAGCCATTGCTCCTGCTGAGATGTGTCCTAAAAGCATCCAGAGAAGTTATGGAATAAAGCAAAGAAATGAGTAAGTGCCCTGAACCTGTCTACTATAAAACCATGAGTTCTGTTTCCCAAGTAGACAACAACTTAGCCTGGGTTCAGAAGGTAGAAGGTCTGTAGGACACAGCACACCCCTGAGGCTCTTCTAAAAGCTATGGGAAGAGCAATGGTTTCTTTCCAATGAACAACATACATAGCAAGGGCTACCCAAAAGGGAAGGAAGGCATCTGGATGGCCTCAGACTCCCGACTCCCTTACCCTCACCGTTTTGTGACTAGAGTTCTGAGCCATACACAATGCTTGGCCTGGAATACACCATTAACTGACACAAGTATGTGAACTTGAATCTCACTTTGCACAATTCATCAATTTTTAACATGTATAAAGTGAATCTTTCTGAGGGATTTGCAGCTTAATTTCACAGGAGGGAAATAAGTTCTGCTAATAAACCCACAGGAGTGATAATCACCAGAAAAAGCTAGATCCTTTAAAGTCATTTATGAAATGTCAATACATAAAGACAATGACTAAGAATTACAATCGGTTCCCTATAAATGTAAAAAAATTTCTATCTTTAATATGTTCTTTTCTTTTTAAAATATTAAACTATGAGAAGTTATAATTTGCCAGAAATATCTGCCAAGCCATTTTCTCTGCCTTAGGATAACAGAGTCCTTGATTCACATAAAGCAACAGGGGATCAGAAAACATGGAGCTTATAAGGTATAAATAGGCATTTGATTTTACTCACTCCCTTCCTCCAAATCTATAAAGATTTTGGGGAAACTTATTCATAGACATTATGAGACACATGCTTATTATTTGGCATGATATCTGCTGATATTTTGTCAATAACCTTGATTTCTTTGGAGCTTCTAAAAACAATGAATCTCATAGTGTATTAAAAATATTTAAAGCCTGACTTAGTGTGTCAATACACCGAGTGTGCTTTACTGATATATTTATGTATTATATAAGGTCATGGGTTCAAAGGGCTGCTCTTTTATGTTGGCTTTATTAACATGTGAACTTTTCCCCAAGTGATTCAGGGAAATGGGTACCATATGTTTCTCAGCTGCTCTATTCTGACAGGAGCCATTAAGAACACTCTATGTAAATGAATTCTGTCTGTGTTTTATGAAAACACTTCTTTTCCCAGAAAGGTCTAGAAACTGAAGAAGGAGTGTCAACATTTGGGCATGTTGTCTTTTCCCTCATTCAAGTCTATGGCTGTTTTGCAGGCTTAGGATGAAGTCTATGCCTGCTAGGCTTAACTGCCAAGGGGGGAAAAACTGCTTATGAAAATGGAACTAATGGGTTCCATGAGAACGCTCAAACTTGTTGCTATGTCACATATTTGGATGAGCAGAAATGCAACAAACAAAAGACGAACAGCTATTTACTTCTCCTAGGCTGAATAAATACACAGCAGATGAAAAAAGATTATTAATGGCAGGCAAGATTTTCCCCTTTTAATTCTTTAAGATTACCAACAAATTCACTTTATTGTTGTTTTGCTCCAGCACCGTCATAATGTTCTTTTCACCTATGGGAGCAAATTTCATAGTAGCAATGGCCACTTGGAGGACTTTTGAGGCTAGATTTCTTCTCTAGAAATTATGCACAAATACTTGATACATGAGCATAATTTAAATCCTTGGAAATTTTTATCTCCATCTTTATAAGTTCTATGAGAACAATATCTGTGTTTAATGTATCTCTCTATCCTTCAAAACTCCCAGCAAATTGCTTACCTAAGTAGGGTTTTTAATGATATTTTGCTTTTAAATGTGTTCACTTTTAACACCTAAGGGCAGTAAAGATGCCTAGCAAGCCTTCAATTTGCCCACCTGATGGAATCACAGATTTTCTAAAACCATCAGCAGTGAGGTGTATGTTTATGATGGTGATTTATTGACAGAACAGTCTTCTATAATCTAGCTGGTGTTTGAGATGCTGTGAGCAACAGCAAGAAAATTTCAGTTACCCCACAGCCATCAAAAGCCAGACATTTTCCCAACAGGATTTAGCATGGCTCTAGAATATGCAAGGCTCCTGGGTGGCTTTGTGTCCTAATCCAGGGCTCTGATTTGCTAATCTCTGTCTGGTTCCCTTCTTCGCTTTCCTCAACCTCTCCCCCTCAATCCTCTTGCTCGTACCTTGAATAAGCACAGGGTCATTTATATAATCTCTCAAGTCATTCACCCCCAGGGCATTGTCTATCCATTTGTTCCCTTGACCTCTACCCCACATCCCTCTGATACCATCCTGTGGCTCTATCCTAAACGTCTCTTAAATCTGGGTCCTTCCTTTTGTGTACTTGCACTGGACTACACTGGAATCTTTTCCCACAACCTCCACCAACTAGTTTCTTTTCTCTCATTGGTCTCTCTTTAGCCCAGTTAGTTCCTTCTTGGGTAAGATCAAATTTGTCAAATTAGCTGCCAAGCCTTAGTTGTCCCATAATTCCTAAAATGATATTGCCCTGGGTTTGGGATGCATACCCCACTGTGTCAGACACACCCCAGGACTCATGATAAACACACTTCACCCACAGTGTAAGAGAACTATTCGGTGTTCAGCCTTCCTCCTCCTCCTCATTCATTTAAGGAATCTTACTTTGGTGCCTGAATTTAATTTCTTCCCAAAATGTAGAATTTCCCTTATTCTGCAGGCTTTAGGGTCACTGTCTTTCATAAGCAATGAATTAACAGGGGATTTTTATACTCATTGAATTCGTTAAAATAATGACCTTGAGTTTATTTCAACAATATTGGTTTCCTTTTTTTCAACTTGGCAGTTTCCTTTAAAAAAGGAAATATGCACCAGGCAGTGGTGGAGCACGCCTTTAATCCCAGCACTTGGGAGGCAGAGGTAAGCGGATTTCTGAGTTCGAGACCAGCCTGGTCTACAGAGTGAGTTCCAGGACAGCCAGGGCTCTACACAGAGAAACCTGTCTTGAAAAAACAAAAAACAAAAAACAACAACAACAAAAAAGGAAATATGATTAAAAGTAAAGCGCTTTAGAAATACTTTAAATAAATAATAGCACACATATATCAGAGAGGGATTGTTGGATATAACACATGATGTAAAATGTCACTTGAGTTACAAGGTTTGTGGACACTGGCTTCTTTTTTCATAGCAAAATCTTAAGTATGACATGCAATAGTTTGTTTTTTTTTTTTAATTCACTTTAAAATTTACCTTCTTTTCTCCGCATTCATGATTCCCACACCCCCGCCTTCGCCCTCTCTCCTCTACTGCTAAATCAGCTCTTTCTGGATACATGACTATCTGCCATTGCTCATGCCTGTGGGCCTATTCTGCCTTTCCTCTAAAGCCTCTGCTGTTGTCCCTGCCTGAGACTCATGCTCATCACACAGGAGACAGCCAGCCTTGCCCCATCCAGCCACTACTTACTCTCCCAGGGAACAGCTTCTCTTTGCTTCTCAGTTCCCAGGTAATTCTTGACCACAGCTGCAGGAAGTCTGTAGTCCTAAGGTTGCTTCAAGAACACAGATTCCTTAAGAAGCTCCTTTTGCTTGCAACTAGCTCACTGTCTAGCAAAGTTCCTCAAAGACAATGGAGTTTGGTGACTTAATGAGTGAGTGAAGAGAAGGGTGAAAGGAAGGAATACGTTGAACCAAAAATTGCAAAAATATAAGAAATATGTCTTATTATAATGAGTCCATTTTAAAAAAAAAACTGAAGTGACAATTTGAAAGTTAGTTATTGAAGTGGCTTGGACAACTGCATAGTGATGTATTTTAATGCATTCTCTTAAGAAGTTCTTGCTGGGTAGTGGTGGTGGGACACACCTTGAATTCTAGCACTCAGAAGGCAGAGGCTGGTGGGTCTCCAAGTTTGAGGCTAGTCTAGCCTACAGAGTGAGTTCCAGAACATCTAGGGTTACACAGAGAAACCCTGTCTAGAACTTCTCCTACCCACAAAAGGGTCATTACTTGAATTTTCTCATCTGGAAAATAACAAGGTTAGACAATATCATTGCTACGATCTGATCTACTGTAAATATCTCTGATGATGTAGAATGTGTACAAATAACAGGGTGCTTTATTCTGACTTACAATGAAACACTGTAATTCTTTTGGATTCATGCATTTTACCAGATCCTCCTAAATTTATAATTATGAGGCTGAGACGATTGCTGACACATAATTCTCTGGCTCCTAGGCTTGATAAATTGTTTTTTATTTTAAAGAAGATAATGGACCGTTTGCTGTTGCCATGGTAGACCCAACTTTTAAGACTAAACATCAATGTTGGCTCCTAAAATGACCATTTATTTTATTTCCAAATATGGAGCCCTGTGTCCATATTAGAAAATAAGCATGTGACAGTGAGAAGAGAAAGAAGGGATTATGTTAAGTGAAATGGATTCTACTTTCTGTGAGAAGCAATCTGGTCAAGTTTATATTAATTTCTTTAAGCATAAATAACAAACTACACAGCCATAGAAGCCCTAATGTAGGCTGCTTTAGGGACACACCCTACGTATTCTCCAGCATGCCATGTTCTTTATTTTAATCTTTGGTTTTTAAATATAGGGCCTTTTGTAGCCAAGGCTGTCCTTGCACATGCTATGTAGTCAAGGATAGTCCTGTGCTTCTGATCCCCCTGCCTTCATTTCTTGAATGCTGAAATGATAAGACACCAAAATGTTCAGTTTATGTGGCATTGGGGGTCAAACCTGGGGCTTGGTACATCCTAGGCAAGCCCATTTCTAGCTCTACCCATTTTCTTTTTCTTTCCCTTCAATGGGAGGAAAATTATGAACAGCTGGGATTATTAATGCTAAACTCATGAGTTTCCTTGCTACTGGTCAAGTGAAATCTGTAGCAGACCCATGACATAAGAGCACCTCAGGATCTCTAAGAAGTGATGACAGGTGGCTCCCATTATCTCGAGACCATAGAAACAAGGGTATGAACCCGAGTGGGAAGTACTTGCTGGGGTGATCTGTGCTGCCCTATGGATTAGTCTGAAACCTGATCCAAGGGATGGCTAAGTGAACTCCAGAGAATTGTGTCAGGACATTATTCTGGAAAGGGTGATGTGTGTAAAAGGAACACATGTTTATGGAATGTTCGGTGGGGTTGCTGGCTCATCCTTTTCACTGACGTGACAGATCCTTGACTGAGGGCATCCTGAGGTTGAAGGGGAAGTATGTATGACTTCATCCCTATAAACATTCCACTCGTGGATCTATTCACGCTAGGCTGTTTATGTGTTTTAAGGAAAATGCCATTGATTTAGGTTTTCAACCTCCTGTCGTTAAATGGCTACTGATATCAAGCAGCTGTTATTGAACATGTCAGGGTCATGTTTTATTATGCCCAGCTCTGTCCATGACTATGCAGACTCGCTCAGATAACTCAGCAGACTATCTCTGCATGTTTCTTTGTTCTGAGAAAACTCACTGAATCACTCAAGTCCCGTAAGCCTGGATAGAAGAGATACATCTTTACCAAAGAGGGATATTCTATCATGAAGTCAGACTCAATATTTGGACAAGTTTAAATCTTTAGGATTCAAAAGTACAGCTTCCACAGAACAGTAATTGGTAGGCCTGAAGAAAACACACACTTTTCAGAGTTATTCTGTCATGCAAAAAGTATGCTGTCCTTCATCATGACATTAGTATAAAACCTTGAGAGTGGATTAAGTTTTGTGTTCACTCCAGGCGCATTTACTAGTTTCCTCCTCTCTCCCCCTTCTTTCTCTTACTCTGTGGAATTGTGCAGAGAGGAACAGCAGAAGCCCAGTGAAAAGACTCATCAAGCTAAGGCACTTAAAAAAGACAGCTTGGGAATACGCTGAACATGCTTTCTACATGTGCACACACTAACTGAGGGTGGCGATGTTTGACAATGCTGGTCCACAGCAAGGGCAAAACAGGGAGTTATGGCTATTCCTGGGTAAGAGAGGCAAGGGCAGACAGAGCAGGCAACTGGGTAAGGTAGGAAGGCAGAGGAGTATGTGTGTGTGTGTGTGTGTGTGTGTGTGTGTGTGTGTGTATCCTCATTAGAAACTAGCGTACTTCACAGACATTATTATAACAAGTGAGAGGAGATGAAAATGTGTTTTCTGGATTCCACAAAACGATTTCTTCATTGGGATTTCCCTCTGCCTTGAACACTTTAAAACTGCCAATAGAGCCATGTCAGACTTCCTGTATTTCTGAGCACAAGTGAGTGCATGATTTCATCATAACAGGTCTTAAAGATGGATGGGTAATTCCTATTCATTTTCACTTGAAAATAAATGGGAACTCAGGGAATTTTAAGTATTATGTGGAAAATAACATAGCAGCATTCTGATTTCTCAAACAGGCTGAAAGTTGCTTGACTCTAACTTTCCACAGCACCAGAGGACCATTCCGTCAAAACTTAAACTACTCCCTAAACAGACAATTCACCGTCTCTCTATTTGGGTTACACATAGGTCATAGAATCCCAGCAACCAATGGCAGAGCATGTTTGGAGCCACTTCAAAGTCCCTTTAACTAAAATCCCAACATGAGCTCTTCCTATGTTTGGGCAGCTCTCTAGTATCAAACTGCAGTTTGGGAACAGAGTTAGGGAAATGTTTCTTAATAACTCTTCTAAAGACAGATGAGCAGACTTTCTCTACCTTGTTTATTATTGGGAGTGTTAAATATAAATTTAGATTTATTTTACCACTGAGAATCTGCTTATTCAGCTGCCAATTTATTCCCCAGCTAAAGCTGTTGATCTCTTTTGGATATGCTCAAGAGATGTAAGGACATGACAGAAGGTATTCAGGCATGTGACAGACAGAGTATTAAGGTGTCCGGTTTTTCCAGACCCATTATCAAGTAAGCATTTGCTAAATGTCTTCTGTGCACAGAATTCCTTTATCCTTCCTGCAGAGGAGAATGAAATAGATACAACCTTTTCTAGATAATAATGATGCCAGAGTAGAGAAGAATAAAAATGTAACAAAAGGCAAGTGCTTCTTATGGAAATAAGCCAGGGCACAGGGCATAGGACAGCTGAGAAAACCCATTTAGGAGGTAATATTTAAAACCAAAGTAGAGTAGAAAAAGCCAACTATCTGAGAATGGGGAAGTAAGATAGAGCAGGTAATTTGTGACACTCTGGGTAGAAGATAGCATATTTGCAGACACCTAAAGCAGCAGAGGATCTGGCAGATTCCGTATGTCTCATTGCTGAAGCAGAAAGAGTCATGGAGAACGTCTGGAGATGAAAACAAGGAAGACCATTTGGGGTCAATACACCGAGCCTTTTCATAGGGGCACTAATCCCATTCAGGAGATCTACATTCTTTTAACCTTATGGCCTCCCCTGAGATTCCACCTGTACATAATAGTTTTTAAAAAGTTACATACCCCCCCTAATGTCTTAAGTTTATGATTTTGTGTAGACTTGAATTTGTAGCTATCACTCACTGAATGCAGCCCAGTTGGACACTCCTCAGATCACAAAGACATTCTTTGGATCCTGGGAACCCAGGACTTATTGATGGAATGACGTGGGGAATAAGTGAGCAGGGAAACTCCACCTTCAGCAACATAGTGAGTTGTCTGGTAAGCCAAGAGCTATTTAACAAGATGCTTGCCCACAGAGGGGAAGGTAGGGGTGTGTGTGTGTGTGTGTGTGTGTGTGTGTGTGTGTGTGTTCCTCTGAGAAACAAGTTGTATATCAAGAATTCCTTTTTAAATTCTATGAGACATCTAACATAGATACTAAGTGGGTTGCTGAAAAGGAGCTGGAGATTAAGAGCTGCAGGTAGAGGGGATCTGAAATCAAGGAGAGCAGAGACTGGGAGACAAAGAGGATAGAAGGTGGCCCTTGACCGTTAGCAGTTAGGTAAAGAATTTGTAAAGGAGAATGAGGGGCTGTTAACGTGTTAGGAAGGAAACCAGGAAGGAGGTAGCACTGGCCAATAGGTTCAAATAATTCCACCAGGCTAAGAGTGATGAGATTATCAAAGTGTCAATAGATTCTGTGGAAGGAAGCAATGATGTTGCCTAGTGAGGTAACTCATTCTGGAGCTGCTCAAGGTGCATGTAAGTAGAGAACTAGAGGCATGGTTTTCCCATAACTCTTTAAAGCAGGTTGATTTCGAGGACTGTTGGGACTGCAGAATGAGTTCAAGGTACGCTTGCGCAATTTAGACTTTTACTCAAAAATATAAAGGAAAGGAGGGCTGGAGATTAAACTCAGTGGTAGAGGAAGAACCTAGCACGGGGATGGCCCTGCTTTCAGTCTGCAGTACTGCTATGTGCTACCCCACATCTACGCACACAAAGGGCGAAGAAGGAAAGAATCCTCAAAAATTTCAAGAGGAGAAAAAGAATAGGGAGCTAGGAAATAATCTGGTTTGTTGTGGGAGATGCCGGCATAATTCAGACCTTCACTGTCTCATCTGGAAATCTTTGGTTATGAACTACTTAATAAGTAGTTGGTGGCATGTGTCTAAATGATAATAGTTTTAAGATATTGACTTAAACATTATGACATTAACCCATCTGTGTAGTGGTATTTATTCCATGAGGCTACTGGAAAAAAATAAAGTTATGTATGTGCCTATGTGCCTCACTTTATATTTCTACTGGATGTTAATGGTCTAGGGAGTCAGGTATAGGGACCTAAGGTATAGAAAGTTTCCTTTGTTGGTGAAAGGAGAAACCCTGTAAAGGAGCCTGATACATATGAATGATTGATGTGGCAAGAAAGCCAAAGGCTGGAGGAAAGTAAGCCGAAGCTTACTGGTCCAATAGCGAATTACTCTAGGTCTCCCATGGCCACAGAAAAGTTCCCATTGTACAGCCCATGACCAAGGGAGGGACACACATGGCAGATAATGAATTTTTAAGGAGACTGTTATGTCCAATTAAGAACAATGGGTTGGATTCCAAGTGTCTTAGGTAAACGTTTCTTAAATTTGAATGCATAAATCCATAGCCTGGGACCAAGTAAACTATAAACTATAGGTTCAGAACCTAGGTCTGGGGTGAGGCTTGAGAGCCTGCACAGACTCCACACTAGATGCTGCTGCAAGTATTTGTGTTGGTCCTGTACCACACTGAGAGGAGAGAGCCAAGCTGAGCAGATGCCAAGAGCGGTCCTCCAACTATGAGATTCTCATATTCTACTACCCGAATACTTCTTAGATGACTGAATTTCTCTCTCCCTCCCTCTGACTCAGAGAAGGAAGCCTCAGAACTTCACATATCCCAGGTTTGCTTGAGTCTCCACTTCCCAAGTACTAGACTAGCATCACAAGCTTGCACTACCATGCCTGCTTTATTTTGTAAGGATAGAACCCAGAACTTCATACATGCTAGACAAGCACTCTACCAAATGAGTTGTATTTCCATTCCCATATCTACACTCTTTTACAGGAGAAGCAGAGCAGAGGAAGTATGCAGACATAGACGGAGATGGGAAGACAGACATCACCTAACGCTGGACAAAAGAGTATGAGAGATGGGGGATGCCAGAGATGTGCCGAATCTTACAAAGACCATCTCCCAACATACACAGTTTTGCACTGGGTTAGGACAGTGTGCCGGGGGTTACGTCTCCTGAGAAGAAAGTCTCCGCAGGCCACACTCTTTTAAAAGGATTTCTTCTTCATGTGCACAGTTTGTCCTGTCTGTGCCTTAGTTCCTGTCCCTCCCTGCCTGCCCAGTGATTTCCTTTGTCCCTCTGCTTTTCTGTCCTTCCTTGCATTCATTCCCTGAATTTATTTCTACCAAGAAATTCCTCTAATGGCCAGTTTGGTGGATAGGAGGTCCTTAGATTCCAATAAAAATAAACCAAGTGATTTGGACAGTGGGGGCAGTTCCCCCCTTACAGGAACATTCTGTGGTCCTCTCACAATGTTGGCATGCATGCAAACTCTGTAGCAACAACAACAACAAAAGCATCAGGTGAAGTCGTCCTTATAATACAATTGCAAAGAGAGTCTGAGAAAAAAACTTAAAAAAATACAATTGTTTTGATGGCAAGGTTAATTATAGTTTTATTTAATTTTCATATGTTTTAAAATGACAGATAATATCACTTTTATAATTTTATATTTATAATTATAAATATTTGGTTTATAATTAGACTATTATTAAAGAAAGAAAAACATTTGTTTGTTTATTTAAAGAGTCTCACTGTGAAGCTCAGGGTGACTCTACACTCATGATCCTCCTAGCTCAGCCTCCTGAGTCCTGAAATCATAACCATGCCTGGCTAAGACAATTATTTGAGGTGAAGAACAGTCACGTGTTCACACAGTTTTACTGTGGTTAAATAAGCTGAGATTTTAAAACTATTTTGAGCTGTAGCATATGAAAGCATTCATTTCCCGTTTTTTAAAGATTTATTTTTATTTTGAAAATTATGTCTATGCCTGGGTGTCTGTGGGGAGGTAAGTGCATATGGGTACTGTTGCCCACAGAGGCCAAAAGAGGGCATCAAATCCATGAAATTGGAGCTGGAGCCATGGGCCACTCTGAGCAGCTCAAGGTGGGTGCTGGGCACAGAACTCAGGTCCTTTGCAAGAGAAGTCCTTGTTCTTAACCACTGAGCCATCATTCCAGCCCCCAACATGATTTTTTTTTTTTTTTTTGATAGAGAGTTTAGAATATTCGTTCCTCTAGTCTTTGGAGTCTATTTTATGTGACATCATGGGAAATTGACTAATCTGCAGACTTTTTAAAATTAAAACTGCCAAGCTATCTGTCACTTTCATGCTTGTAGCATTAAACCTTAATTTAAATTGAAAACAGGAGGTTTATATATTTAGCAACATTGACTATGTCCTAGCAATGTCTACAGGATACATTTGGTGCCAATTTATTATTTTAGGTGATGGTTAAACTCCTTGAAAATCTTCAAACACCATGTAAGTGTTTGTTTTCATAGCTTTGGGATTTGTCACAAAATTTTGCAGAAACAGGGTCTAAAAATATAGCAAATTTGCAATTCCTTTTAAATACATACAAATGACTTTTACAAGAAACCAAGTTTTGAAAAGAAGGGTTTCTTTTATTCAATGTTACACAAGCGACAATTCATATTATCTGAGCACTGGAAGTCTTTGAGAATCTATTTTCGGAGCTACTGGATGCATTTTTATCACGTGTATAAC
Source organism: Rhynchomys soricoides (assembly GCA_019843965.1). NCBI lineage: Eukaryota > Metazoa > Chordata > Mammalia > Rodentia > Muridae > Rhynchomys > Rhynchomys soricoides. The sequence continues at coordinate 782,910 of JADRCH010000115.1, read as the reverse complement.
TGAAGTTTCAAACCTGAGTGCATTTAAGTTCCGAGATGCAGAGTTGAATTAGTATTTATTTGCCTTCCTGCACAAGGAAAGTGTACAGTGACTTTAGCAGATACATATTTTGAAAGAATCACAGGACATTTGCAGCAGCATGGATTTGAAACAAATGTGCATTTGGATATCTAACTTTAAAAAAAAAAAAAAACTCCAAGTCAATGAAATTGGATATTTTTTTGAATACTATATGTTGTCATTATGCATTTCTATGCTCATTTGAAGACAACCGTAGAGCTAACATTCACTGGCTTGGAGTCACAGATATTGGGCAGGGAATGCATGCAAACATTCCACAAATTACTTCCCTTATTAGATGTAAACATTTCACACACAACTTCCCTTGCTAACCCTTGTTTTACACTACCAGATATCCAAGGTTCCTTGAACAAAATTTACCCCCCAGTTGACCCAGATTCACTGGTGTGTGCTGGGGGGGGGGGGAGGGAGAGAAGGGAGTTGGTTTCAGAGGCACTTGCTGAGTCAAAGATTTGGGGCAAATTATTAATTACAAGCCTCTCTCCTCATCAATAGAATGGATATCATAATGGCCCTTCCTCAGAATTATTTTGTGGAGAAGATAAATGTCTACAGTAGATTTGGTACAATGCCTGGAATTAGGAATCTCTAAGGAGTAACTCTGAAGTCTTAGCACCTTCACGGCTCCAGTCCACCACAGGTAGAATTTGTTCTAGAGCTTCCCTACCTCTCGTTTAATTTGTCCCCCTCCTACCTCCTGCTTACTTTCTTCACACTTCTTTTTAAACTCTCCTTTCTCACAAAAATTGAAGCCTAACCATTGTGTAGTACAATGAAGGAATAATCACTTCATACACTATTCCTGTTTGGGAAAAACCAAGAGTGCTGTAAGAACTGAGTCCTTCGGCTAAGAGACCATTCCGGGGTGGACTCTCATTGTGGTGAGCTGCTAGAAGGTGTTAAAACACAGCTCAGAAGCCTCTGACAGCGCTGTGGCAATTGCTAGCCTGCAATACACAGTGAAAGCCCACCCAGGTGCAGGGATGGAGGGAGATGAGCCTTGGGCTATGTATCTGTTGAGTGCTTTAAAGGCTGTATCTAGGGCTACCATTTTATACACAGCAGAACACTTAAAAAACAGGCGGAAGTGCTTCAGGATGACTGAAGAACAAGAACTAAAACACAACTCAAATATAGACAGCTTCATACTCTGAAGCACTTTTGGTCCCAGGCCATTTGAGTAAATGATGGTCAGTCTGTGACAGGATTTCACAAAAGCTGGAATCCTGCTGTACTGTAACCGGTGCTCCCTAGGGAGTCTGGCCTCACCATCTCCCATCCTCCTCTCCTGCTGTTTCTTAGTTTGATCACCATTTAGCAGCCACACTGATTTTCTTCCCTTCATACTTCATTGTAAGTGCTAAGTTTGGATCAAGGAGTGGGCATTGCTCATTCCTTCATTTTCAGACCTCTTTGCTGGCTTTCACATGGCTGGGTCCCTCTAAGATTCTGTCTCAATTGTCAAGTTGATGTGATTTAGGATAATCTGGGAACCAATCTCTGGCACATCTGTGAGGGAGTTTCCATGTTAGGTTAATTAAGGTCGGAAGACTCATCATAACTGCCGGTGGTACCATGCCCCAGGCCGAGGAATGAATTGAAATGAATGAATGAAAATGAGCAGCAAAGTTGCGCACCCACAGTCATCTCTCCCTACTTCCTGTTGGGGGACATCATGTGACCAGCTGCCCAGACTTCTGTGTCATGGTGGACTGTGCACTCAAACTGAGAACCAAAATATTTCGATCATATCCACCCACCATTACCTCCCTTCAAACCCCCACAATGCCCTTTATCCCATCTCCACCCCCTAAGTTTATGTCCTCTGTTTTTTAATCGTTTAGAGCAAATGAAAATTTTTATTTGAGTTTAAAGCTAACTCTTGTGATGTTTCTGACTCACTTTCATATATTACCAACACACACACACACACACACACACACACACACGTAGAAACTAAGAAACCTGTAAAGGCATTATTTTTCTCTTCTAAGCAAAATGTCAAAGCAAAACAAAAGGTCCAGCAGAGAAAGCTGGTTTTCCAAGTCCTATCAGTTGGAAATTCAGAATTCTAGTAGCTGTATTGGAAAGATACTTCTATTTATTTTTAAACATCATGTGCACAATTTAAGGATTGCCTTAAGTCTGCTGCCAAACATGTTTCTCAAGCTTGATGCTACCAGTAGGAAAGGTTCAGGTTGGCAAGGCTAACGGTGATGCCTCTGAGTAATAATGTAGAACAAAATAATGGACATCATTCCATAGTCTGATATCATTCCCATCAATATACTTTTTATTTTCATTTTTGCCCATCACAGAGAGAAAATCAGAGAGATTTAATTTGATTTACAGGGAGAAAAATAACACTAAATGTACGTTTTTTCAGTCGGGGGATGGGGCAAAGAGAACAGGCCAGCCAGCTGTTTTTCATCTATCTGCCATAATTCTCTGTTTAGTTTACACTATTAAACTCCAGCGCCTTGCTTTCATCTTAACTGTTATAGTATGCCTTATTGCAGATTCTAGCATGTCGCATCCTGATAGGGTTTCAGATTTTGGCAAAGCACCATCCCTCACATTGGTGGTTGCCATATGGGCAGTAAATGCATCCAGCAGTTTTCATTGGCGCCTGCATCATTATGTTTTGCCACCACTGCTTTCTTGAGTTTTCAGCAAACCACTGTGGATACTATGGTTTGAAGATATTGAGAGGATCTGTGTTGATTTGAACACAGTCAGGTCCTTCTTAGGACCTCTTGGTCCTGTGGATGACCTAACATCTGTTTGTTGAAGGTGCCAGGGAGGTAGCGGGAGCAGAGAAACCCTCACGAGAAAGCAGCAGAATGTGAAAGCAACCAAAGCCAGGGAAGTTGCTTTCCAGGGGCCTCTCAACCCTGGGGAACTAGAGGAGTGAGGGGTCTGACCTACCTGATCTGTCTTCGTTTTGTGAGTCACATCTTCTGCACAGTGCTGGGATGGTCTTGAGAGATGTGACTGAATACTGAATGGGATGAGAGAGGAAAGAGGGTGTAAAACAGACATTTAAAATAAAGACCTTCATTAAAATCATCCAATAAATAAAACTGAACACAAGGAATGAGACTTGACTACAAGATGAACATTCAAGAAGTAGAACTCATTGTAATCTGATGACAATGAGATTGTCATTGACGACACCCTAAGCTCTGCCTGCAAGCACCCCAGCAGACACAGGTTACAATGAAGCCTCACGGCTCTTACTAATGGACAGAATAAGACACATCCAACAGATTCTGTCTCTCATCGTTTCTAACTGAAAGATGACAGAACTACTGAACCTTGAATATTTTCAGAAGACACTATTTGTTTCCTCAACACTCAGAGTTAGCTACAGGACAGGAAAGGCCAGAGGAGGAACTTTTGACGTCCTCACCATCCAGGATAAAGGAGACATTCCTGGGCTGGTGTGGACCACACTACACAAAAATCCAAAGCTGGGGCTGGAAAGAAGGATCAGTGGCTACGGGCACTTACTGCTCTTGCAGAGGAGGCTGGCATTCTCATAGTGGACCACAACTATCTGGAGCTTCAGTTCCAGGGAATCCAGTGCCCTCTTTTGGTCCCTGCAACTGCTAGGTACTCTCATGCAATGCATATACTCACACACAGAAACTAAATGTATCTTTTTGTTTGAGGTCCTAACAGTCACCATGTGCTCCAGTCTCCATGGCAAACATACTGAGGTTATGTCATAAAAAAGGAAGAGGAACACAGGTCTGTTTGAAAGCTCTTCTCTTCCACAGACAGATTAGTGTGTATGGAAAGACAACACCTTTTAGTCTTTGTCCCCACACCAGTCCAGGGCTGGCTATCAAGATAACAAATTATGACACTGGAGGCACAAAAATCAGGAGTGCTAAAACAAACGTAAATCAATAGCCATGATTTATGGGGTCTCCATTTCATACCTATCAATCTGTCTTGAGAGAGGGGTATTTTCAAACAAAATAAAGAGAATGAATAGACTATATTAGAATGAAGCCTTTCATCAAAGCTTAAGTCAAAGACTATCTTCAGTCATGCTCACATTTTAATCCATAAAATACAATTGGCTCAAAATATTTTGCTTGGTGTCTCTAGGAACAATAGGCTCATATCATGAATTACTTCTCCATTGCAAAATCTGAGGTGACTGAGGAAAAAAAAAACTTTAATCTAAAAGAAAAATGAGCAGGGGAAAGCCATTGGGATTACCCTAGCATCACAAGTGAGGACTGTATAATTACAATGCATTTCTCAATGCAAAGGTACTCTAGGTGGTGTGATGTTGATGGATAGACCTCCCGGGCTCCCACAGAACATCAGCAAAGCGAGACAGGGGGAGAGGGCGCTTGCCGCTATTGTCAGTTTGCCAACTGCTTATCACAAACAAATTAAATTTCCAGTATTTCTAAATGAAAAATGAAATCTCGGAAGACTAATTAGAGAAATTATTCTTACCTGTCTGATGCAATAACATCCTGTTTATGTGGCCATTCCTCAGAGACTACAGGTGCTTCAGCAAATATGCTACACACAGATGGAGGGGGAGGCTCTTAAACCAGAACTGAACCTCAAGACAGTTTTCCCTTCTACATTACATGCATGCAATGCACATGAGTGTGTGTGTGCACGCACTCGCGCGTGTGTAGGGCGTTAGGGATAATTTATATGGAGAAGCTTCATCTTGTTCATCTTGGTAGTAACATCTTGGGAGTTATATTCCTGACCAAGCACGCACTCTCTAAGGAATCTGGTAGCTTTTTGAAACCAGCTGGTGCAGGTTATATAATTACACAGTGTATAATTCAATTAAAATTAGGCCTTTGTTTAGGTTGCTGTACCCCATGAAAAACCCTTTGGCAAAGTCTCACCATCTTTCCTGGTTTTTGCCCCCCACCTTCAACCCAGGTCATTCTCATTCTCTCTCTCTCTCTCACTCTCTCTCTCTCTCTGTCTCATTACATTCAGCAAGGTTTTCTCATTGGGTTTAAAAGATATACACTCCATTAAAAACAGGTGAACTGCTGTCTGTATCCCAGGCACATGTATCCTGTCACCTGAAAGACAGACTCACACCTTAGCTTTTTCAGCTGAAATTCCAGTTCTCTCTCTTTGGCTTCAAACTGGAAAGTGAGCTTCGGTTTGCTTAGTCTGCTTGGCTGGAGTGGAGCAGAAGCGAGTCATGAGGTCACACACCTGTAATCCTAGCACTTGGGTGACAGAGGCAGGCAATATCTGAGTTCACAGCCAGGCTAATCTCTCTCTTTAGCAAGTTCTAAACCAGCCAGGGTATGACACACTGAGATTCTGTCTTAAAACAGCAGCAGCAGCAATAGCAAAACCCCCAAACAAACCAATCAAGCAACCAACCAACAATCAAAACCAGAACAAGAAAACAGAATCAGGGAGGATGACATACGGACTGTGGCTTTGCCCATGGTGAAAAGGGACATTTTGTGTGTGTGTGTGTGTGTGTGTGTGTGTGTGTAGGCACACATTTGAATTCTTCACATCACAAGCACTAAGAAATAATGACCCTGAAGAGAGAGTGATGAGCTACTCCTGGGAATAGAAATAAAAAACACAGAAAACTAAGAAAAAAATTACTGTCAGCTAGAAAATTATGTAGTTTGGGGGAATTCTCAGAATATGTGGAATGTCGTATTCAGCTGTGACATTGTCTATGCATTCAACAAATCTTTCATTTTTTATAAAGACCCAATAAGAGAGTAATTTGAGGACTTATTTCTGTAAATACCAACACTGCAAGGGAAGACTTAACGCAATAGAGTGATTTAGAGATGGCTACGCTGTGGTCGGAGGAAATGCACAGGAAACATGTGATTTACAAAAGCAACTTGCATTTCGTTCTTGCACATTTGAGAGTGAGTGCATGACCCAGCATATCTCTCTTACAAGAGTGCATTGTGCTACCATCTGGGAGCTGGAATGGAAGGCTTCCCAGACCCATGTCTCAATTCACAGGACAGATGGCCTTCTGTAAGGAATTGTCAGATGGCTAACCTAACTCATTCATAGGGCAGTTACTAGTAGTGACTCCTGCCACTTTGGGCTGAACAAACCACGACCACTGCATCTTCCATCTGCTTAGCCTCCAACTCAGACTGTGTAGCCTGCTCTCTTGATAGTGTTGTTATCTATCCTGAGTGATGCAAAGGCGAGAAGGCTTTCAGTTATCTGAGAGGCGTTTGTTTTCCTTTTACTATTTTCTCCTAATACCTTCCTTTTCTTGAATCCTTCCAGAGGTTATTGGCTAGAGAAACAGCTCCTTCGATTAAATCTTTACTACTCCTCTATGTTTCAAGAACTCCTGGTAAGGTCAACCAATTTCCCCAGCTGCTTCAATGCCCCTGTAGAACAAAGTCTATGTCTTCTGTTCCTTTAATCCTGGGGTCCTTCTTGTCTGCAATGCTTTCTTCTATGCAGTATCTCTGCCCCACAAAGTCAGCATATGCTCTGCCTTCTCCAAGAAGCCCCAGGTCAGCCCCTACTAATATTTCTGTTTTCTGCCCTCAGTAAATGCCTGCTCCTTAGCTTTTTCCTCTGTTGAACTTGAAGTTCCCATACGTAAAAGAATGAGAGGATGCTATCTTTGACATAAATATATACATGGCAGATAGGGGCGATTAACTGCCTAAAATATCAACATGTATACATCCTGGGCATAATCCTGTAATGTTCAAAAGTTTAAAAGCTTTAATGTGTAGGTAGTTAGTGGGGATTTCTTCTGAGCATTTGTGCTGGCATTAGAATTTATCAGTTTTCTTTAGTTCAAATTTTACTCAAGCATGTCTCTGTTTCAAACCCTTCAGTGACTCTGCAGGATGTATATAGGACAGACCATGGCCTTAGCATGGCATAAGTTCAGCCTCACCGATTCCTTGCATTCACTTCTCTTTGTGGCAACAGCACGTGTCTTAGAGTCCCCCCACCTATTGGTTTTCCTTTGTCTTTATGAATGCTACTCTGCCTACTTACAATGCCATGCTTCCCTCCCATTTCAATAGGAAAGCTCTCTTTCATTCTTCCAGCCTTGTCTGGGCCTCATCTCCATAATATACCATCTGACTCTCCCAGACAGAATGAATGTCAGCATTCAAAGCATGCTCTCTGGACCACCATGCCTTCCAGGAATTACTTGGACAATAGACTCTTGGGAACCATTCTAGAGCTACTGAATATAATACACGTATGTTGGGTCCTTCCATTGGCCGTTCACAAGGCATCCAGATGATTCAACACATATCAGAATTCATGAAGGTTCATCTTAAATTACACACATAGCATACTTAATTATCCTGTCTCTGTATTTATATAAATGCTTCTTTCCGTGGTAGAAGATATTTTAGTTACCTAAGATACTAGGCACTTATTGAACTGTATTAAATGAATTCACCTGAGTAGCCCATGACTTTAGTAGCCATGATAACAACAATTAATATTAATATAAAAGTAATCTTATGAAAACCTGTAATTATAAATCTAACAAGCAGTCCCAGTACATTCAAAAGAACAAAATTCTCACTCTATTAACATGACCACTGGCAGTTATCCTTCTCTGTAAGGGACAAAGATTGGAGTCAGAAGATCTGAATTTATGCCATGGCTCCAGTGTTTATTATCTCTATGGTTCTGGACAAATAAATTGTTTCTATCTCTGTATCTTGGATTCCTTATCTGTAGAACTCAGGTACCTACATGAGATAACGGAGCTGGAGTTACTTGGAAAACTGATAAATGCTCATAAAATGTTTCTCTCTTCTTTCTAGCATGTTTTCTGTGAGACTTCCCTTTTTCATCTTCATTACTGCCACGACTCTAAATTCAGGACTACAAGAGAGGAGCAGGAATGAGGTGGGGCTGGAAATGAAAAGGACTATGCATCACCAGCCTTCCTCTCTACCTTACAGGACTCCTCTTAACTTTTTCCTTGCTCAGCTGAGGTTGTAGATGAGGGTGGACACTGCAGTTGTTTGATGCCAGACAACCTTAGATATGTCAGGCCACAGCTGTCAGTTTTATCCCTTTGCCATATAGAACAGTTTGAACATGCATGGGATGCATAAAGATATAATATGACTTCTACATTGATTTATGGGAATCTCCGACCACCCTAGAGATTGTTCAGGACTGAACAACGTTGGCCTTTTTAGTCTTGCAAACTGAAGACAGGTGAGCAAGCAGACCTTCCTCAAGTGGTAATGAGCCACGGAAAATGAAAGAACATCTCAAGCACATTTTCAAGCCAGAAATTTTTAAATAACCGAGGTTCTATTACATTTCCAGAGGGGGATGGGAAATGAGCTGTCTATTTAAACTATCACAAGATTCATGGCTTCTCAGAGTATCCCAGAATTCAGGCAGCTACTCCAGGCAGCCATGTTGTTTTAGTTCCTCAACCCCTGATCTCTCTTTTGACCTTTCTTTTTCTCTTTATTTCTAAAAACTTTTCAGTTTTGTTCTTTCTCCCCCCCTCTAGGTTATATTAAATGCAGGTTTATTGGGAAGCTGCTCTTGAGCAAGTGAGTTCACTGGCCTCAAGGAAGGAGGCCAGGGAAGTCGCCATGGGTAAGGAGGGAGGGGAGAGGAGTTAGAGAAGGAAAGAAAGAGTGTGTGCACAGAGGGAAAAGGAGAGACGGAGAGAGATGGGGGAGCGGAGGGGGGGGGAGAGAGAGTTTAGTTTCTTTTGTAAAAGCTTTACTTTTCCTATCCTCACTTAGGAGTAGTCCTTTCTGTGGGAAAGTCTGCTCAAACTACATTTCATTGGGAGACTTAACTGATACCTTGGTTTTTGCCACTATCCCTCCATAGAGTGATGCAAATGGTCCACATCTTCCCATAACTGCCCTACTCTCTCTAACTACGTTTCATTTTACCAATTAGGATCCATTAATGAGAATTGCTGCCATCAATTCTATTCTCACATGCATATACATGGCTTTTTGCAATGGTTTCTTGTTTTTATTATGTTTGTCAGGATTTGAGAAAAGTGACAAAATTCTTTTATGCCTTTTATGCTAGATATTGTTTGTGGCTGGTATGGAAAAGCCCAACAGCTCCTTTTGATCAGGATTAAGAGTAGACCAAGAATTGCTGTATTATAATATTAATGTCATTGATACAGTATGTGGTTGTGCAACATTTGAAGGTCCACATTGGGGAAGGGAGTTTGATAAGAATGCTGATGGACCCCCTCCTACTGTGAGGAGTAGACATGGATGACCTGTCTAAGGATGACCACCAGGCCCAGCAGAAGTCACCTTCAGCGAGATGGCTACACAGGTAGCTTCTGGAGGCAGACTCTAACATTATATCCAGACTTCCACATTTTCTTGGTAATCTCAGTTCTTTAATCCCATTGGCAAAATGGAGTTATTTCAATGGCCAAATAGAGTGGGAATATGAAGACTCTGAGCTAATACTGCAAAGGATGGAATCCTGTCTGGTGTCCAGGAAGTGTTCAACAAATGCTAAGTACCATGATTACTTACATTTAGAGTTTCAAAAAACACTGAAAAGTTAAGCCTACATAATAATAAATATTGAAAAATTATAAATGATGAAACAATTAAAATCTACATTTATCTTGCAGTTGGGTAGCTGGCTAGCCGTGGACCTTGTCCAACATCAGTGTTTGTCTAGAGTCAACTGTGAGTCACGAGTCAATCATCACCAATACATAGACAGCCAAGAATAGTGATTGGTACTGAGATGTGGCTTGACATGAAGTTAACCTGACATTTCACAGTTATAATACATATGTTACGGTCTATGAAACATAATAGCTTGTTTGCTATTATAAACTCTCTGAGAGTACCAAGTTTATACCATTTTTCTAAACCTAGAACGGTGCCTGGAACACTGTTGATATTTAATAAACACTTGCTGACTAGATTGGCAAGATAGTTATCTAAGAGCAAGTAGTTTGTATAAATAAGCTGTGTAGTCAGTCTAATAAATACTATGGCAGACTGGTAAGACAAGGACTCCTAGGGCCACGATCAGAATAAGAGGAGGCAAATTAAAAATTGGTTGCTCTTTAAATTAAAATTAAAATCTAAGCTTAAATTTAAAATGTGGTTGCTCTCTTTTCTCGGAAATCAATCACTGCTTAAGCTTCTTCTTCCCTGCGGGTGTTTGGTCTAAGAAAAAGAAGGGGAACTTGATTCAAGTCTTGAGGTCCACTACATATAACACATAGCTTCTGGATCAGACAATTGCTACTCAGTTTCTCGGGAGGTACTTAGAGAACAACCGAAATAGAGAACATTTGGTGCTAAAATCAGGAATGTGTTCTTAATGCTATGGAGCGAATGAAGAGGAATAAGAGGTAATCTGCACTCAAATGTAGGACATAGCAAATAAAACGCTGCAAAAAAAAACGTAGTAGTATTCTGATTGCTGCTGAAGCCACATCATATTGACCAAGAAAAGGCTTAAACATGGAAAAGGAAAAGTTGACTTCTAGGAAGGGCAGGGCTGATAGGAATGAGTTCATTTGAAGGACCTGGTCACCTTCTAGAGAAACTTTAAGCGTAATAAAAGTTAGGGTCTTGCTTGCCTCCCTTTTAGCTGATTGCACTTCTCTATACTGGGAACCAAGTGCCTCACCTCCAGGAAGCAATTGTGAGCCCTCCAGTACCAAACGGAGGTGATGGCACATGAGGAGACTGGTCTACCGTTGTAGAGATGTTCCCACTCAACTAGGTTTCTCAGAAGGTCACAGTACCCTGGTCAAAGAGTTCTGTAATCAAGTCCTGACCCTGCCTCAGTCTATCTAAACCCTAGAGAAAGTCACAGTATCCCTGGAAATCTCACTTCTGTCATTGGTGAAACAGGATGAAAGCAAAACCAGTGCCTCACAGAACTGTGAGGCTTGAGGAAGATAACTGACTTCAAAGGCCTCAGTTCTGTGTGTGACAGGGCCTGCATCTGACAGATGTGGCTGTGTGTGACACACTTCACCTTTCTGTGATTTAGCTTCTGTTTTAGTGATTCAGGCCTGGGTAAAAAAAATGGCTTTCCTTAATAAGTATTCCATGGTTCAAAGTCCTGAAGGCTTTTGTTTTTGTTTTGATGATTTGGGGGTGGTTCTCACATCAATAAAGGGCTCTGTAAACTGCAGTGTAAGAAAGGTTTGACCCTTTACGTTTGTGTGAGCCCTCTCTCACAGGGTTACAGATGTCCTCTCAGATAGCAGGGTTACAGGGATGTGCAGTTTAAACTTTGTATTTTACAAAGGAAGCCCATTATTTTCAAGTCTGGGGAACTTCAAAATAAGTCTGTTGCCTTCTGTGTTTTGTCTCATTAGACAGAGACAGCAAGTTCTAGTTGTTTTTCTATACAAATATACAGCTTGCGTTTTAATTAAAACAAGAACCAGTCTCATGACCAGAGGGGAAAACCATGAAATAAAAAGCCCAAACTACGTAATTGGGCTATGAGTTGGAGGGTAAGAAGGGGAGTTTTAAACCCCAGCATGAGTTTTGTAAACATCTTTTCCAAGTGCTGCCTGGACTCTCCCCACGGCCTCCTGCCTCTTCATCAGGAAAGAAGCAAAAGACCAGGCAGAGATAGGGGTCTGTGCATTCCAAAGACTAAAGGCACACTCATGGGAAACTTCATTTCTCTTTGCATTAGTGAGTTAGCACTTGGGCAATGCCTTCCTTTCTGAGTACAGGATTTGAATCCTTCTCATTTAGCCTGACTTGACAGCCAGTGCTCCTAGTTGACCTAAACAGGCTGAGAACACTTGCTTCACGATTTATGAGTTTGTCTTCACTTTTTTCTCCACAAAATCATTAATGAACAGTGACACTCTCTCATGTTTAGGGTATTAAACTTGATCCATACAGAATTATGATAAAATAGTCTATTAGGCTGGAGGGTTTGCTAAGTAGAGCTTCTTTAGTTTCAAGGGGGATTAGAACAGACTTGGATTTCTCGATTTCCCTACTGTCAACATTTTGGGCTGGATAATCCTCTGTGTAGGAGGCTGTCCTGTACACTGTACATTCCTAGTCTGTCCCCACCAGAGGCAGTTGCACCTTCCCAGTAAGACAGTGAAAACTCATTATCACCAAATGTTCACAGGTGGGAAAGAGGGACAGAAAAATTGATGTTGGCTTGAATCACTGCAATAAACTATATTCATCTGGAAGGATCCAGAAAGGCGCGACAGTGAAACTGAGCATTCTGGAAACTGTGTTTCTGACTAACTGGATGATCCTTGTCAAGAGATAGGATCTCCATGCTTTAGTGTCCTCATCTGACAAAACATGGCTATAGTACCCATTCCATAAAGACAGCATGAGGATGAACAAGCTGTTGTCTGGTTCATAGGAACCAGTAAGTGTTAGTATTATTGTCTCATCAATGTTATGCAATTCACACCTGGTTTAAGTTTTAATCAAGCTGAGAGCCAAACATTAGAGTCCACTTAAAAGGAAAAATTTAGGTGAAGGTACATTCTTACGGATGGAAATCTAAATTTATGGTTCAGAGTGGTCAAGTTAGAAAGGCTCAGTCATTGTATAATCCTGTAACCCAATTTGCTAAACAGCTTCAGTTATTGCTTAATACATTTTATCTTTCAAGTAGAGCTTCCCAATTCATCAAAATTATGGGCTACTGCCAGCTGATTCTTCTCCACATACAACTGCTCTGTTGTACTTAAAAGAAAATCTTGACACCATGCCTGGTCTTTTCCCTCGAGTTCTTTCTCCACTATTGGTCAGATAAATATTATTGTATTATCCATTGAAGCAATAACAAAGGCTACTCTTTTAAAGAGCAACTTACTGTGTGCCAAGCTAAGTGTTTCACATATATTATCATTTCACCCAAACATTGAAACAATTTTAAAAGTTACATGAGCATCTCAGGAAAGAAATTTATAAGCTTCAAATCATCCAGCCAGTGAAGGGCAGAAGAAGCTAGAAGCCTAGGCTGATTGTCTTCAAAGACTGTTTTCTTAAAACACAACCTAGACAGTTGTGTAACGCCTGCCTCAGAGTTTGAGACAGGAGATCATAAACTTAAGGCCAGTCTGAGCTACATAATGACACTCTGTCTAGGAGCTTAGAATGGCTGTCCTATGAGGGGTTCTACCGGCAGCTGACTGAGACAAATACAGATACAGCCATCAGGGACCCCTATGGAAGAGCTAGGGAAAGGACAGAAGGAACTGAAGGGGATGGCAACCCCCTAGGAAGACCAATGGTGTCAACTAACCTGGACGCCAGGGAGCTCCCAGAGACTACATGGGCTGGTCTGAACTCCCGGCACATATTTAGCAGAGGAGCTTTGTCTGGCTCCACTGGGTGAGGATGTGCCTAATCCTGTAGAGACTTGATGCTCCACAGAAGTGGGATGTCCAGGGAGGTACAACCTCTCGGGGTGAAGGGAATGGGGATGGGATAAAGAACTCTGGGAAAGGGGACCAGGAGGAGGCAACATTTGGGATGTAAATAAATAAAATAATTAATTAAAAACTGACACTCTGTCTAACAAAACCAAGGGTTTAGGGATATAGTTCAATGATAGAAGATGCCTAGAATATATGATTCAGTGGATTCTGTCCATAGCATGGCACATATACAAATGAATAAACAAACTACTTGACACAAAACCAAAAATGATAACACAAAAATCAACTCTCAAACTACAACTGACATCAATCTTCAAGAGCTACCATAAAACTTTTAAAAATAATACAACCTCTCTTTTTCTCTTCCAACTTTCCAACAAATTTTATACTATCTCTCACATTTTTGGCTTTCATTCATATCCTAATACCTTGAGAGGAATATTTACAGAAGAATAACATTCTGGACACTTTCTTAAGTCAAGCACAGTGACTCACACACAGACACAGACACAGACACACACACACACACACACTCACCACATACAAACATACACACACATACATACACAAACACATACAAATATACACACATATGGATGTACATACATACACACAAATACACATAAACACACATGTACACAGATACAAACATATACCACACATAAACACATACACATACCACATACACATGCACACTCATGCATACATACAAATACACACAAACACACACACACACACACACACACACACACACACACACACACACTCATATACCCAGAATGGAAAAGAAGACTCTTACTTCACATTAGTCTGAATAATGACCAATAAAAATTAAGTAGAAGCTAAAGTAGCCCGAATAATGAAGTCATATTTTTCTCGTTCAAAACCAGAATGATCCAAAGTTACATGAAAGAAGTGATTTATCATATCTATCCCTGCAGTATGCCTGTTATGCACAGTGTGGAGTACAACACAGGAATAAACCTCCAGCCAGATGCATGTCAAAGTAAGCCTACAACATCTACTGGCAACCCAAAGCTCCAGGCCCTGCACTATCAAAGAAATTGAGGTCTGAAGCTGTGAGCTCCTGGGGTGACAGTGCCTACATGCTGCTGGGTCACAGAACTGATTCCATGGCATGGAAGGAATCACATGCAGCTCTAGGGGAGCCGCATGTAGACAGTTTGCTCAGGACAAAAGCTTTAATGAGAGGAGAAGAAGCCAGGCAAGAGTGTTGGGGGAGCCCATAGCATTACAGAATGGTAGGACCTGCTTTGGTCTCCATCAAATGCATGACTTGCCAATAGTCCCAAGCAGCCAATCTGGGTTTTGATGCTTTCAGTGATTGGGAAATTTCCCTTTATCTTAATATTTTGTGTGTGTGTGTGTGTGTGTGTGTGTGTGTGTATGCAAGTGAGTGCAGTCTCCATGGAGGTCAGAAGACGCCAGCTGCCCTGGAGCTGGAGTTACACACAGTTGTGAGCCACCTGATATGGCTGTTGGGTACTGATCCCAGATCCTCTGGAAGAGCAACACTTGTTCTGAAATGCTCAGCCATCTCTCCCACACCCTCCCTTTATTTTTCATCAAATGTCAAGCTGGCTTTGGTGTATGTTCTGGTGAGCTTGAGAGAATGCTAGTTGGATATAGTCATATAAGGAAACCAGGAATGGGCCTTCGTAGGTTAAACTGTGAACAGGTGCTCAAGCTTTACAAATAGACTCATCAATAATTTTAAAACAACCTTGGAACGGATTAGAAACAGAATGCTAAGCAAGGCTGAATATCTTGCAGCCCTTCCCCTGAAACGCATACACAATTAGGCACTATTTTCTTTCAAACCCAGAAAGCCCCCAACCCAAACCACACTGTGTCTGTTTCAGAGCTTGTTTTCAGTCCATAAATGTAGTTGGGAGAGGTGTGCAAATACAGACGATGCAAAGAAAGAAGCTCACAAGCATGAAGGTAGAACACCGTGAAAACATTGCTTGTAAGTAGTGATACTTACAGAAATGTCATCACTAAAGTCGATTTCATCCAAATCAAGGTATTCAGGGGCTTCCATTATTCTTCTCTGTACATTTTGAGTAAGGTCGAATATTTATAATTTCCTGGGTAAGGCAGAAGCAGAAAAAAAGGGGGGGCTAAAGGTTAGCTATTTATAACTAAAAGTATTATCTCTATTTGAACAAATAACACCAGAAAAGGTAATTGGGTAATAGCATTGCCCCAGGCACATTTCCTCCCGCCAAAGCCAGGCTTTGCAAAAGCTATGAGCACAGCTCCTTCAGTCCACAGCACCACTCCCCAGGGAGCACCCATAATCCTTTGCTGTACTTGATTTGCACTTATCTTCTTCTGGGCAGTTACTAGGATCAGAGTTTCCCCCATGATAAATGTTACTTTTCGACAAAGCCCACACCTTGCTCTCCTCGTACCCTGGGTGAACATTTGAACTTTATGGAAAGAATCTCCCGCAACTGTTAGGAAAACTCTTCAGGTATTTCCTGTGGGTATATCCTTGGTTGCTGTGTACGGAGCAATGAATCCTACATCACCATAGTAATCATGCTGGTACAGGAAAGATACCAACTAATCAAAAGTAATAGCTATTTTAGAATTTAGAATCAACAAAGGAGGTGAAGGAGACAAAGAAGGAAGTGGGGCTGTTAAGTCTAGATTTGAATTGAATCATTATGATGCCCTCTGCCTTAAGCGTCGTCTGAGTGTGCCAGAGTGACCTGACGCGGTCACCAGAATGCCCTCAGTCAGCATTTGCTTCCGGGATGCCTGTGGCAATCCTTTAAGTCTGTCAGGGCAAGAAACATCACTTGCCACTTCCTTCCCCATCATTTATCACCACTGGCAGTGACAGAGGCACCTACCCACGCATGTCAGGAACAGAAATGGAGATCTTCTGGTGGTGCCCTGGAGAGCCGTTATCTCTGTCAGCTCTCAGATACTGAAAAAGGATTCTGTTTTCTGCAGCATGTCTCTCTTATTACACAAATTGTCTTATGTACCCACATGTGAGAATTGTAAATGTTTCATGCCTGGCTCTTTTGATTCTGTCAGGAAGGTGTGCCTTGCTGAATGCAAAAATGACGGGACACAGTGGAAGTGTATCTAGACAGATGACAACAAGCTTCTTCACAGAAGACCAAGAGTCTAAGCAGGCTTTTAAGTTTATTCTACTGAGACAGAGTCACACTGACTAGCAGTCTCTGGCCTGGAACAATGTAGTCCAAGTTGGTCTCTAGCTGACAATGATTCTCCTGCCTCTGCTTCTGAAGGTTACCAGCATATGCCATCACTTTTGGCTAGCTGGCTTATTTTCTTAAAAGGGAAACTCTTATTCTAAGCACATTCTTTTTAAATATTTTGACTCATCCCCCCTTTAAATCATGAGAGTGGCATAGCTATGCTACAGAAAAACAATTAGACCTCAAACCTATGACCTAATTTATTTTTCCCGTTTCCTCTTCCCTTTCTATATGCACGTATCACCCGCAGTCTTAATTACAGAACCAACCAGGGACAGATTAAGGAGTTATTTCCAAACTCAAGCGAAATGATTTATTTGTGATATATAGATATTCTGAAGTTACAGTTCTAAAGAAAAACATGACATCTATAAAAATAAATAAAACCAGACATTGCAGTATTGATAAAAATCTAAAACATAGTCAAGAAACAAAGAGCTTAGACGTCAAAGCTCATTACTTTCCCCGTAACACTCACAGAACATTTCAGAGGAAAACGCATCCTTGTGACTTAATCTTCCACGCACTCGCAGATGATGAGACAACCCAGACTGTGGATTTCAGCTCATCAGCTGATAGCCTTTCTTTTAGCTTACAGACGTCCCCCTTGGTCTGCACCCCTATGATGAACTGTGGCTCCTCAGGCCATTTCCATGGCTTCAGTGAAAGACCCATTGATGCCACCGAGTGTCATGACCAGGTACCACCAGCCAGTCACACTCTAATCCGTACTTACTGTAGTTCAAATGACACCAAATGACCCAGGCCTGTGGCGAGGGCAGGAGAAGGAAATAAAGTGAGAGATTTGAGATAAGATTGCTTTTGTGCTTTTGTAATTACACCATTTTATAGCAAGATGGCCCAGAAAGGAACAGTAATGTACCAGCATCACAGAGAACACAGAAGACAAAGGAACAACAAAGAGAGACTACACTAGAGCTGGGAACTCGAGATCTTTAAATGCACAGAAACACAAGACCAAATACAAATTGCAGATGAACATGCCTTAGGCAACTCAATTAGCATGTAGTTACTGAGTCCATTTTTGATGTTCTGACAGTGGAAACAACAATGTTCATGTAAATGTAGCTGAGCCAGCAGAAT
The DNA here is from genome assembly GCA_019843965.1 of Rhynchomys soricoides. Lineage (NCBI taxonomy): Eukaryota > Metazoa > Chordata > Mammalia > Rodentia > Muridae > Rhynchomys > Rhynchomys soricoides. The sequence goes on along the minus strand of JADRCH010000115.1, from coordinate 765,051 downwards.
GGAACTAGAGGATACTATGAATTGTCACATTAAAGCAAACATATAACTTTTCTATTTGTCCTTGGAGGGTGGGGGATATGATTTTTAAACTCTGCAGGCCAGAAGATAGTACAACTCGGCATCTGGAACATTCTGCTGCTTCTTACAGAGCCATCTCCTTTAAGAAAGCTTGCTTTGTCTGTAACCGGGTTCCTTTTGTGTGGTTTCACAGCTTCTCTACATTGTCACTTCTATTGTAGGGATGGTGCTCTGTCTAGGCAGCTGCTTCAAATGATGACAGGAGAGAAGGAGAGCTAGAGTCTGGTTGATGCTTTCTTTCTATTCTTTACCCTCCCCCATCCACCTAGCTTGGAAGCCCAGAGCCCCCTTTCTTAACTGATGACATAGATTCCCTAACAGAAAGTCCAAACACACAGGGTGCATATTGGAGATACATGAACCAAGGCCGAGCCTGTCCCACAGGTGGGATTTGTTTGTTTGATTTCTAAAAAAAAAAAAAAAAAAAAAAATTGTGGGAGTCTTAAAAAAAAGAAAACACAAAAGCAAAAATTCAGTAACAAATGAGTTGCCAACTTGTAGACCTCGGGTGACTTCACATGAAATCTTTTATTTTTGGCTTTGCTTTAAAATATTTAAAGTCTTGGCTTGGCTACATGGGGTCCACATTTCCAGTAGCCACGGTGGAATGGCCGATGCTCATGGGACCTACTAAGTTGTGTTCAGCAGATCCCTCCTGGCTTGCAATAGGTTTAAGTTTAGACCTTAGAAGACATATTGCAGGAAGGAAGGGGTTTAAACAGTGTCACCAGTACCCCCCCTCCCCGTATGTTTTTGTTGGTGGCTCCTGCCAAGACTGTTGACTTCATTTGTATTCTAAGATGGAGTTTGTTGGATTCCCATCATTTGAAAGTCATGCCACAACAGCGAGACATTTTTTTAATTTAATAAATAAATGACTGGCAAGTCACCATTTTTGTTTCATAGTCTCCAGTATTAGAGGAAGAAAAACCTTTGCAAACATAATAAAAAGTTACAAGGTACAGTTTATGTTTCCTCCCCCTTTACAACTGAAGGATGGTCTTTCTTTCTTATGACTGGTGTGGATTTACATGGTGTGGGCAAAGGGGAAGGCAGGAAGCCATGCCAAGTGCAAGCACAGAAAAAGACTCCAAAGCTTCCTCTCTCTGGTCCATCATGGCAGCTTTGCTGCAAGTGGGCTGCCCTTATCCAGTCTGACACAATCAGGCTTCTCCTTAAGTGAAAAATACATTCCAGGTCTCCAGAAAGAGCAGGTCAGCTTCAAACCTTTGTATGCGATTTCTGTTTCTGCAACTCACATTTGGACTCTTTAGGCCCCAGTAATTCTCAACCTGTGGGTCCTGACCCCCTTGGCAAATCTCTATCTCCAAAAATATTTATGAGTCACAACAATAGCAAAATTACAGTTATGAAGTAATAATGAAAATAATTTTATGGTCAGGGGCTCACCACAACATGAGGGTCGCAGCATTAGGAAGGCTGAGCACCACTATTGTTTTACAATCTCAAGGCTTCATCCCTTAAATTTTTTTTTTTATAGCACCAGACATTATCATCTCTAACCCTGAAACTTGCTGTTATTGATCACATTCCTGGATGTTTTCTGGGGGCTTTTGTTTGTATTGAAGCCCTCCTATCCACAGCCCACATCTCTGTATCTCTGGATCCTTTAGTGTAGTATTGCAAAGTGACGGAAATATTCCCAGTTCAGACTCCATTGAGCTTTTCATTTCTCTTCACTGTATTGTTAACCATGCAGGCATGTCTGTTACATGTTTGAAAAGAATAATATTTCTGAAGTTTAGGAGAGAAGATGGAAGTTGGACAGAATGAAAAGAAAACACATTTGAATAGTTTAGCTCTTTCAATTGGGTACATATTCAGATATGAGAGATAAAGCCCGGTAGCCAAGGCTTGCATGCTCTCCAGGAGCTGCTGAGGACGTCCTGGTCCTTTTCTTTGGATGAACCCAAGGAACCGGAAGACAACTTTACTCAAACTTCAAACTGAGGCTTGGCTTTTGAAGTATAGAGTGAACTGAGAAGCCCGCTGTGAGGAGGTCTGTGAGAGTCTGCTGCCTTTCAGAGAGTACCTTTAGCTGAGAAAACCTCTCCAGTGCTAAAGGATCTGTCAGTGCTCTGTCACTTTTCCATGTGGTCACCTCAGTGATGGCTCCATTACTCCTATAAGCTGGGGAAAAACTCAAAGGAGCAAGGAGTCAAATGTGACAATAGAAAGTAGGCAGGTCATTAGAATAGTACTCTATCCTTCGTGTGTGTGTGTGTGTGTGTGTGTGTGTGTGTGTGTATGACTTGCAGACAGACTCTGAAAAAGTCATTCCAAATTAAGACTTGCAAAAGTCTGGTGGGTAATGGCAGCATCGGTGGAAAAACCTCAGAGTGGCCAACAGAATCTCTTTGAGGAACTGCGCTCGTGGTAATTCACACATTCTGGTGTGCTTGGCTCATAAAAGGCACATTGATTTGTGACTACACTCACACATCACATACATTGCTCTACGAAAATTCTTTTGAAAATGTATTGCCTCACTCCATTTAGAAGGAGTTAGTGTGGAGTCATTCTGAGGGCTGGAATTACACACATTTCTTCCCTTCTGTCAAAGTCTCCACTCCTACTTTTACGCACGTATATTATGAGGCTGGGTAATTAAAAATAAGCTGGACCTGTCAACATATATGAGCAGAGTATGCTCAGCAGTGAGGTAACTTCAGTTGATTTGCTAGGAGACTTACTTCTTCACCCTGTAATCCACTAACACTTGATCACCATTCCCTACACTCCCCGAGCCCCTGCCAAATTTATACTCAGATACATTTCCAAGTTGCAGGACTGCATACAGATACTCTGTTTACTTTGTTCAATATAAGAACTGAAAAAAAATATTACGAACGAAGACCTGGAAGGCTTCGGTAGAAATGTCCCCAGTTGGCTCTGTGGCTTGGCTGGCAAGGAAGCAACTGATTCCAAATGGTGGATTCAGTTTCTTTTTCATTCTTTGATTCAACAGTGGCCAGAAGCATGGCAGTTGCTAAATGCCTACTCTTGAAGCAGATAAATGATAGAGGCAAGAAATTTCTACTAAAAAGAGACAGCTCAAGGACTGCCAGGAAGCACATCTGAGGAACAGAGGGAAAGCACAGACCTGTGGTCTCTCCAGTTCTTCACTTACAGAGCAGTCTGAATGTACATGCTGGACCACATATGGAACGTACAGTTCAAGAGGAAGCAAGCAAGAAAGCAAGCCATTTCAGTCTATTGCAGTGCTTGCTGTGATAAATGAATGTACGAGTACTAGATCCTGGGGATGAGAAGGGCTCTCTGGTGCAGGTGAGAGGCAAGGATGAGGGAGTCTTGGGGGAGTCATAGCAGCATGGGCACAAAGGCTTGCAAAAGAGAGCTGAGGAAAAGAATTTCCAGGAGAGGGTGAATCTCACACTGACTTTGTAGTTTTCCTTTCAGAAAGAGACTTGAAGGGTGAGGAGCAGACCTGGGTGATAGACAGGAGTGACCCCGGGAAGATTTCCAAGCCCACTGCGTTCCTAGGATATCAAGTTTCTTGGCACGTTTGGAAAACTACGGTTGAGTATTTTGATAGCAAACAAAAGACATCCATGTTACAGAGTAAGGGTGATGCAGGGGCGAGAGTACTGTAGGCTGCGCTCAGGACAAGACAGGAAGAAAACTGAGCAGAGAGGTCTAGGATTGGGTTAGGGTGTGTGTGTGCGTGCGCGTGCGTGTGTGTGTGTGCTACATATATGTGTGTGTGGTATGATTGGTACATGTATGTGTGTGTGGTGTGTGTGAATGTATGAGAGTGTGTTGTGTGTGGTACATGTATGTGTACTTGTGGTGTGTGTGGTACATGTATGTGTGTGTGTGTGGTGTGGTGTGTGTTATATGTATGTGTACTTGTGGTGTGTGTGGTACATGTATGTGTATGGGTGGTATGTGTGAATTTGTGTGTGTGTGTGGTATGTGTGGTGTATGGTGTGTCTGTGTGTTTGTGTGTGAGTGTGGTATGTGGTACGTGTGTGTGTGTGTGTGTGTGTGAACATGTGCATGAGTGCACACTGTGCACTTGTGCATGCATACAGAGGCTAGAAGAAGACATCAAGTGTTCTGTTCTCTCACTCTGCACTTTATTCTCCTGAGACAGGCTCTCTCACTGAGCTGGTAGCTAGGCTGGTAGACAGCAAGCCCCAGGGATCCTCCTGTCTCCATTCTCCATGGCACTGAGTTTACAAGGCTTGCATCACCACAGTAACCCTTTAATGTAGGTACTGGTGATCCAAACTGAGGTTCTCTCACACTTGTGCAGTAAGCTTTCTTACCTTCTAAACCATCTCCGGGACCTACAGGGTTGGATGATTTTACACATGTTCTCTCTCACTTTGTCTCATAAAGACCCTACAAATGTCTTCATAATTACCACTGTGGAGATAAAGAACCAGAAGTTCTGAAGGGTAATAATACCTCATAGACACACAGTCAAAAATATGAATTTTAAGCCAAGTACCACGCTGCACATCCGACACCCCTCATTAAGTTCTTGCTAAAACTGCAACACTAAAGCAATGCTGCATCTGTGTTAGACACTTTCTGTTTCCAAATCACCTTCCATGTGTTTAAATGTGACTTCGTTTTGGATCGTTCCGTGAGGAAAGGAGACATCGTGAATTATGATCTGCATTTATACACTTCCAATTTTATAGATGGCAAAACTTAGGAACGTCATGGCCCAGGTTCTGTATCATGAAGTCAAGAGAAGGGCAGTCAACACAAATCACTCCCTGCCAGAAGTTTCAGGTTCTTAACTGTCCTGGGCTGCCCTGAAAAAAGGCTATGCTTTGAGCTGTCTTGATTAGAATCCCATAACATAGTCCCTGGATTTTATTGCTCCAAGTGTTCAAGAACCATAACACCCAGTGAATTACTCATCTTTCCTATGGATCCTAAGTAGAAAGCTAGATGTGATCATCACTGTCATTGAGAAGGGCAGAAGTCTTACATCAACTCATACTTGAGACATCATATCCCACCACTAATTTGTTGGTTTAGTAGTTGATCTTCATCTTTAAGAAAATGTTAGATTTATGACAATCATTCTTTTTCACAATGGGTGAACTCAGAAAATTCATGGCTCACTATGTTCACAGCAGCCATATTTATAATAGCCAGAAGCTGGAAACAACCCAGATGTCCCTCGACAGAGGAATGGATACAGAAAATGTGGTACTTTTACACAATGGAATACTACTCAGCTATTAAAAACAATGACTTCATGAAATTCGCAGGCAAATGGGTAGAACTTGAAAATATCATCCTGAGTGAGGTAACTCAGTCACAAAAGAATGAACACAGTATGTACTCACTAATAAGTGGATATTAGCCCAAAAGTTCAGAATACCCAAGATTCAATTCACAGCAACCATTGAGCATGGGGTCCCAGATGGAGGAGTTGGAGAAAGGACTGAGGAGCTGAGGGAGTTTGCAGCCCCATGGAGGGAGCAACAGTGGCAACTGGCCTGACCCCTCGGTGCTCCTGGAACCTGGATCACCAACCAAAGAATACACATGGAGGAACCCATGGTGCTGGTCACATATGTGGCAGAGGAGGGCCTTGTTGGCCATAAGTGAGAGGAGAGGCCCTTGGGCCTGAGGGTGTTAGATGCCCCAGTATAGGGGAATGCCAGGGAGGGAAGATGGGAGTGGGTGGGTGGGTATGGGAATCCCCTCATAGAGGCTAGGGAAGGGGGGATGGGATAGAGAGTTTCCAAAGGGGAAACCTGGAAAGGGAAAACATTTGAAATGTAAGTAAAGTATCAGAAAAAAAAAGCAAATTCATGGCTCACAAAAGTATGTGTTTTACTAATGTCATTGAGAATCTTAATATGAATTTACTTAACCTACAGAACAAAACTCCAAGTTAGACCTAACATTAAGTGCTATAAAGTGTCACACAGGAGCCACTGGTGTATTTGCTAATGAGGTGACCTGGGAAATAATTGTTTCTATTACCAATGAATTGCTATTTTATCACACAACTAAGATCTATTAGTTTTACAATGTATGAATATTCTATATTACATCTTATTGAAAAGGTAATTAAAACAGTACTGTAGTAGTAGAACTCTTGCTAGAGGTCAGGATTTCTCTGATAAATCTCTGTAGATAATGGTCTTTCTTTTTTAAATAGTTTTAACTCTTGACTTAACAGTTTAAAATTGTTGCCTATTATCTGGCAATTAATTTGTGGTTTCTGAAACCAAACACGAAGAATCAGATAGCTTACACTAAACCATTAGTGATGGGGAAAGACTAGTTCTAACCATAGGGTAGATAAATTCTTTTAAATCTGTATTGTGTCTGTATATGGGATGTAAAATGAGTATTATATTTAAAACACTTTCTGACTCTATGTTCACAACATCCATACTAGAGAAGGCAAAAAACTAAACCAAACCAAACCAAAACAAAACAAAAAACAACAACAACAACAACAAAAAAACCCAACATAAAAACAAACCCCAAAAAGAAAACAAAGCAACAACAACAACAAAAACCCCCACACAAAAAAGCACACAGACTCATAGCAAAAGAAAAATCATGTTTAGTTTCTGGGGTCACTATTTATGAAGCTATAGGTTGGGATGAACCAAGGCAAAATAATAGAGGAAGAGAGTTTATGGTTGAGAAATTCTTCTCTTCTGCAGCAGAACTAAGAGATATCTCAGACAAGAAAAACAAACATACACAACATCCTTGTCTCTTTCAAAAATTTAATAACCAGCATGTAAGAAACATTTGACTTCTTGAGCATGTCTTAGACTCTAAGAAGGAGCCTCTGAGAGTTGAGGCTGAGAAAGGACTTGGTGTCTAATGATACACCAAATGAGCTAGAATAGAGCAGGGTGCTTTGTGTGATCAAAGTGAGCCCGGCAAGAAACTCATAAGCTAGAAGTCTGGTAGGAGCCAGAGATGAAATGAGAATCCTGTATTGAGTCAGTGAAAGATGCTGGGTGGTCAGAGATGAGGTTAGAAAATACCTCCAAAGTTCCCCTAACAGTCCTGACCTACTTCTACCCACTAGACATACTACTTTGACAGTGTCTGCCAATTCTCTCTTATCCTCATCCATGCAGTCTAGATCCCAGCAAGAATTTGACAGGACTAGGAGTGAACAAGAGTTTTAAGATGAAAATTATTTGAAAGAGTGGACTATATAAGCCATTCAGGAAACACACGATTTTCTGTTGTAGATGAAACTTAACTCCACAAGGACATAACCATGATCTAATGAGGCCAAATCTAGATGAAAATGTCTAGGAAGGGGAAGGGGAAGGGGGAGGGGGAGGGGGAGGGGGAGAGGGAGGGGGAGGAGGAGGAGGAGGAGGAGGAGGAGGAGGAGGAGGAGGAGGAGGAGGAACAGAAGCAGCAGCAGCAGCAGCAGCAGCAGCAGCAGCAGCAGCAGCAGCACTAGCTCTGGGAAGTTGAGCTGAGCCTAAAGCTAGCCATGTTTTGCACTGGTTTCTGGACAGAACTGTGGAATGATCTGGAAATTGGATCCTGAGAAACTATAAGAAACCATCCAAATCCAAGTTCCAAATTGTTTGCACACCTGAAGTTTCATGCTTTATTCTCAGTTTTGCAAAAATGACTTAATTTCTACAGTGGATTTCTCTGTTTGGCAATGAGTGTTGACAATGTATGGGACACAGATGGCAAGCCTGACTGCTGTTTTCCAGGGAGGCAGACATGGCAGCAACACACATGAGGAGCATTGAAGAGGACATCTTGAGTCAGTTATCTTGGCTTTATTCTGACCATTTGTGAGGATTAAACTTGGGAGCAGCCATAGACTAGTGATTCTCAGGCTGCTCCATGCATGAAAGTCACCCAGAAGGTTCATCAAAACATTGCTGTATTCAACCCAAACTTTCTGATCAACAGGTCTGAGGTGAAGTTCCAGAACCTGCATTTCTAACAAGTTCCCGGGTCATAATGTTTCTTCTGGTCCCAGAACCACATTTAAGAACTACCACTTAAGATCAATGGCTAGTCCTAGCTTTGGCTACATCTGCATTTAATTAAAAGATGGCGACCTCTTCCCCACATCCTCCATCTTTCCAGATGTTAACATCATTATCCAGGATATGTGCCTGGTGCCCTCTGATTAAACTGCCTCGGTGGACTCAACTAAGCATTTCCCATGAAGACCACCCGGAAGTCTCAGAAGCTCTTAAGTCTGACTTTTAAAACATTCTTTGTGTCAAACAAGGGACACGCAGTGGTGCACAGTCCTTACAGAATTGTGGCTTTGGTTTCTTTAAAATTTACTTTCTCTACAGCACTGCCTAGCAACTATGATATTCTATGTCTCTTCTGTAAATGATATCCAGATTTATAATTGTGACAGTCCTTTTAGAGCAAGAATCTCAATTTCAAGAGATCTATTCACTAGAACTTCAGAAAAATCCGTAGATATATTGCTACTGCAAGAAAGTTTTTGTTTTTTTTTTTTAAAAAAGAACTATTAAGAATTAGATTTAAATGTACTGCTTTGTACACACATTTAAAATAATTATTTACAGGACTCTAAGAGTTTAAGCAGCTACAGTGACTAACTACAAAAATAAAAAAGTAAAATAAAAATCTTATCATCTAGTTTGAATTAGAATTATAATGTGCTTTTAAGATTGAATCCAAATCTAGAAAGAAAATAATTAAGAAGATTCTCATATTTTTCTTGCTTTTTGTGAATGCATGCATTTAATGACCAGAAGAAGAAATACATTATCTATAAACTCAATGTCCTTTCTTTTCTGAAGGAAAAACAAAATGTAGTTTTATGCTTATATGATCAAGCAAGAGAGAGGGTTACATACCAAAGACAACTGGATATCTATACATCATACACACTTGAGAATGTGGCTAAGCAGATATCAACACTTTAATTCAATACTTTTTATCTAGCTGTGTTTTACTAAAGACTTATGTTAGGGATGATGAATAAAATCTGCTCCCAGCTTCCATGAGATAGTATAATTAAACCTGTAAACACTGAACACTGAACACCTCTCTAATGCACTTCCAGTGTGTCTGGAGACCTTTCAGGAAAAACACAGGATAGAAATGCAACATCCTCAGGAACACCTAGAGGAATTCACTTAGGAGGTGTTGACCTCGGTTTCAACAACATTGTTTTTTAAAAATACAACCTATTGCACAGAGTAAATACTTAACACGGTACCCATGCTGAGCTCATTTACAGGCTGATGATCACTGACTTTCTTTAGAAATTCTACATTAAAAACAAAACAAAACCCACACACAGTGTTATTCTAGACCAGTAGTCTCAACCTCTGGGTTGCAACTAGGACAGGGGTCACCTATCAGATAACCTACATATCATATATTTACATTATGATTCATAACAGTAACAAAAATTACAACTGTAAAGTAGCAACAAAATAATATGGTTGGGGGTCACCACAACATGAGGAACTGTATTAAAGGGTTGCAGCATTAGGAAGGTTGAGAACCACTGTCCTAAATAGTAAATGTCACAATGGCTGTTTTTCTTCAGTTTGTAACAACATAGTATTTTTTATCTACTTGTAAAGTCTAAGAAATCAGTTCCCAGAGGAGTCAGTTTTCTAGTCATCTTTTTGGAAATATGTTGAGGACTTTGAAAGCTGCAGTTATGCCCTCCAGTGACAGGGCCAGCTTTCCCGAGCCTCATTTGAGCCCACTCACTCAGTCGTTAAGCATATGGAGACAGAATGACGTCTGCAGGCTGTGGTGTGGATTTTTCCTGTTGGGCTCCACAGAAGGACACCAGCTTCATTTTGTAATTAACCAACATAAGCAGGAAAGGACTGAGAGCAGAGAAGCCAGAGGAGAGAGTTGTAAGAACAGCTGGAATAAAGACATAGGCCACCAAGTCCTTCAAAAAATAGACTAAGATAAAGTGAGAAACCCAAAGAGGCGTGATGAGCAACATTAACAAGATACTGAACTTGGCCCCTCGGAGGACCTCCGTTTCTGAGTCATCCTCTCCGATCCAGATGTCGCCATATGTCATCTTCTTCTTCTCTAAAAGGAGGAGAGCCATCCAGAAACAGACAAACACTAAGATAGCTAGAGGAAGAATATCAATCAAAACTAAAAATATTTTCCCATAGTAAAACTCTACCTGCTCATTTGCAAAGCCAGTTAAGCAATCCATGTAAATTCTTTTAGTAGACAGGGAGCCCGTGTTGTTTCCAGAATTGAGGTTTTCTGGTTTTTCAGTATATATCAACACTGGGATATATACCACCACACCAGCTACCCAGAGTGCAGAAATCCCCTTCAAGGAGTACTTCTGTTGGTTCAGGTTTGCAGCTCCACTCAAGGGGTAGACAATTTGGTAAAGCTTCTGCTGGTAGAACAACGCAAAGTATAACATGAACCAGATGGTCAGGGAAGTTGTCAGGGCTGCAGAGAAGTGCAGAGCTTTGCAGCCGACGGAGTCCAGCAAGATACCAGAAGAGTAAACAATCTTGAGGATGTTCACCACCAGGTTTTTAATAAGGTGGACAAACACCAGGCTGACAATGAGGAGAAAAGATGTCTGCAGGCCCCCGGTGATGCACTTACTTGTGGAATAAAATAAACATATGTTTCCTACGAAGCTCACGAGGATGAGAATAGCGCAGGCGACTATCTCAGGCATGTCTGCAGAGGGCTTCATGGTAGATGCTGAACTGCGCATGCGGAAATCTCTGTGACTCCAGTCATTAGGCTTTCAAACGGTTAGAGGTCTTTACTGACACCAGCTGAGGGTTTTCTACCCCCACTAGGTTGCCAAAATCTTGCCCTGGTACGCTGTCACTGTTCCAGCATCCCGTGTAAGAGAATTCTGCTTGCTTCAGTAACAAGCTGGTGAAAACAGAACTGCTCCCCAAGACAACTGTGTTTCATCCTCTCCAGGGACTTTTACAGTGACCAAAAAGGTGCAGCTATTACCATGTAATTAAGAATTCTCAGAAATGTATTTATAGTGTTGTCATACCTAAATATATAATTCCTATATAGGTATGATCAATGTCCAATGACCTTACAGGGGAGAATAAATTGATGACAATGAAGAAAGGGTAGCCAGAGGTCAAATTCATCACACTTCATCCATGAAAGAAATCTAAAGAATGAACAAGGCATTTTCAAAATAAACAAGTGGCAGATTAAGAATGGGAGCAATAATGCCAGAGAGATTATACAGGAACACGTCAGTTTGGACTTTTCTATCATTTATGCACCTTTGCAAAGCAGGAACACAGGGAAAGATGGGAGAAAACCTTGGTAAAGAAAACAGGGAAGGAAAATGGGGAGAAATCAGGAGAAGCAACTGGGGGAGAAGGGAGACAAATAAACGTGGGATTTCTGCTCACAACCAAGTCTCCCGAATTGTTAGCAGTTGGGCAGTGATTAGTGAATCTCTTCTAGAGCACAAGGGGTGCAATGAGTTCTCTCCTAAAGGCAATGGGAGAGCATGGAGCAAGGGCAAGAACATGACACATAAATACCCATCTGCCATCACTGCACACTTTGGATGAATACTTGTTTGTCAAGTATGTCATAATGATCCATTCTGGGGATGAACTACAGTCATGCGTCATTTGGCAGAGGGGATGAGTTCTGGAAAATGCTGTTAGCTGTTTTTGTCCTTGTGAGCGCACGACAGAGTAATTGCACAAACCGAGGCAGGTGTGATGGGATCCCTCCTTGAGCAAAACTGTCATGCTGGAGTGTACTGATGTACTTTATCTGTACTGAAATTGCTTGTGGTGTCTGTCATCAATCATCCTACCCAGAACTGAACTGTCAAAACATGTGCTACTGCCTGATCAAGAGGTACACTGGAGCTGGCTGGTATAGGCTTGAGCATTTACATTCATTTCTTCCTAATTTGAAGCTCAGTGGCTTCTTGTTAAGAGCTTACAGTTAGCTAGGATGAATATATGTGTATAATGAATATAATGAATAATATATCATATAATTCCATTTATGGCACCCTTTGTGCTCTAGAAGGGATTCACTGATCACTGTCCAACTGCTAACAATTCTGGATGCTTGGTTGTGAGCAGAAATCCCATGTTTATTTGACTCCCTTCCTCTCTCCCAGTTGCTTCTCCTGATTTCTTTCCATTTTCCTTCCTTGCTTTCTTATATATTAGTATAATGTTTTCTCCATCTTTCCTTGTATCCCATGAGGTTGTCAGAACAGGGATGTTTTCCTGATTTACAAAGGTACACAAGTTGAAGAGAAGTCAAAACACTGCGTTCCTGTACAATCTCTCTCATGTTATTATATGTAATATATAATTATTATATGCAATAGTATATAATAATAAATGAATAATACAATGTAATGATATCAAACTGGAATGTATCACAAACCAAGGCTTTTTCAAGGAAACATGCTCTCTCTCTCAGTTTAACTTTGACCAGGGCAGAAATTACAGACTATAGAGGTAGGAAATTGGATAAAGCCAGGATTTGGCATCTCCCAGTCTTTTCCTTAAGGTTATAGGACACTCCTAATGTACACATGATAAGAAAATTTTGACACTATTTATAAGTGGGTAGAAAAGCTGGGTCCCATAATCCACTGAAATGGGAAAGATTAACTCCTAAATTTCCTTAGTTGACTGCTGAGATACATAGAGAAGTTAGTGCTTGCAGTCAATTTTCTTTCATTGGGAATACCAGTCAGCTCCAGGCATGGGCATTTCCCCTCTCTAATGATTATAGCTATATTACTAGCAACAACCATAAAGCCATAATGCTCATGCATTGTTATGAACTATAAATTACTCACCACCAACTTAAACAAGTTATATTGTCTTGCTTTGCAAACTTAATATGATTTAATCTTTAATACCATTCTCATTTTAGTACCGAGGAAATAGAAGGCCAGAGAGCAAATTGCTCAGAGCATGACTGATAAGATGGGAATCTAGTGTTATGGCTTGAATATGAGGTACCTCCACCCCCGACGCAATGGCTCATCTTGTTGATGGCTTTTTGCCCCTGGATGCTGTTGCTAAGAAGAGGTAATTGCGAGAGAGTTGGAAGATGGCTCAGTTGGTAATGTTTTTGCCTCACAAGCATGAGGACCTGAGTTTGATCTTATAGAAAAAGCCTGAAACGGTGGTGCATGCTCACAATCCCAGCACTGGGTCCTTGGAACTCACTGTCCACCCTGGCTCACCTAACCAGCAAGCTCCTGACCCTAGTGAGGGACTCTATTTACAAAACAGGTAGATGACTCCTCAAGAATGACTCTTGAGGTTGGGCTCTGGCTTCTACATGTATACACACCTATTTGTGTGTGCACCTGTATCCACACTTACACCTGTGTGGATGTGCATGCATACAATGCATATACACACACCCACATTCAGAGACATCATCAAGGGAGGAGCCATTTTCGTAGCTGAATGGGCATATTAGGGGCAGAGTCTTTGGCCATTGTCTGAAACCTCCAAATCTGTGAAGCACAAATTTCCTCTGTTTAAGTTGTATTCTTAGTTATTTTGGTCTAGCACTGAGAAGCTGAGGAACAGCCTTGCATGATTGGTTCTCATTGCTTCTCCACATACACTGGCAAATAGATTTTCTGTTGAATATTTACTACATCTCCTTATTGATGTACAAATCTTCTACCCAATAGATAAAGCCTATAAATTTACTTCTTTGGGGGCAGAGTCTGACTTATACAAGTCATGCAGATTTTTTAATGGCAATTAATATTTTCCTTTCTCTTTCAATATTAGTAGGCATACATGTTCATACTTCTGAACCTCATAAAGAACCCCATGAATCTGTATACCAGTTTAGAATGCCTTACGTGAAGGCATTTTATTTTATTAAAAATCAAAAGGCAATATCCAACATTCATGAGCCCCACAGTGACACGGCATACCGCTGATTCAAACATGGTCCAGTGGAAGGCCACACATCTGAGAATATTTTGGGTAGCAAAGATTAGCCTTAAGTGGGAAAAATGGGACACAGAGTTTGACAGGAAAGGAAGGGGATAGATCTAGGAACAACTTCGGGGGGGGGGGGAGAGTGAATATAATCAAGATATGTATGAACTTACCAAAGATCATATAAAATATTTTTTGAAAAGAAAAGAGTAGCCTTGATGAGTTTGAGATAACTGAGAAAACTCAAATTAGTCTTGCCAAGTAGACTATGGATTCTTTTTCTCCCATACTAACCTTTTTGGATGGTTGGGAAGTTTGTTTTCATAAGCATGCTCTTTTCCTTTCCTTGCCTATAGAGAATGACCCCATGTTACAGTCTGAATGGTTTACCATTCAGAGATTTCCATCAAATATCCTAGTTAATAGTTCTGAAGGTTGGCCTTCAGTAAAACTCTAGGGCAGGGATAGGATGTAGCTAAAGTCTTTAAATAGTGTAGCCAGGGTGACCTGTATTTCAATTCCCAATAGGATCCTCATTTGTGCCTGTGATTAGTTCCTTGTCTTCCTGCCTTGTAAGCCCTCATAAGAATTACTGTAATGTTCTCATTCCAAGATTCTCCAGACTCTTCTAACCTCTGCAACTACTTCTACAAGAGCAGACTATTTGGTGGGGGTGGGTAAGATGGTTCAGTGGGTAAAGGTACTTGTTACTAACCTTGATGACCTGAGTTTGATCCCAGGACCCACACAGTGGAAGGAGAAACTCAACCCCAGCAAGCTGTCCTTTGACTTCCATGTGCTGACCACAGTTCTCCACTGGAAGTTTTAAAGAACCTTGGGGCTCTTCTTAACTAGAAACTGCTGTTTGTTTGTGTGATATGGGGTGAGAACAGGTAATGTGAAACATACACACAGACACACACACACACACACACACACACACGTATATAAATGTAATTTGTTCAATTAAAAGAATTTAGAGAAGAAAGAGATCCACGTGGGAGGTATTGTTTTTAATCCCCAGTCACAGACAAGGCATCCAAAGCCTAGCAAAACTATGCCAACTTGCTCTAATTGGCAGAAGAGGTGTCATTAAACTCCAGGCCACTTGCTTTGGCTGCTTATGGCAGGGAAAAGGAAGAAGGTGACACAAAGGTGACTGAGTTGAGATGCAAGTTGCTGAAAACCTGGATATCACCCAATGAACCTCAAGGACCACACCAATGGGTTTCTTTAGTAGCATATGCCAGAGCACAAAGGGTCCAGGAAGCAATACTGTATAGCCTCTACCACAGAAGGTAACTGTGATTACTGTAAGGGAAGAATGAAAAAAATAGTCTTTTGAAAACCAAATACTGATTCTGCCAATCCAACTTCACTGAGGTCACATGAGAACCGAGGAGTTCAAAGGTTCTCTATGGCTTCCATTTATTTTGGCATCAGATTTAACAGAAAGGGAACCAAAGGGGGATTTATATGGCCCAGGCTAGGTTCCAAATTTCAAACTGTTAAAAGTTATTTAGATTTTTTTTTTTTTTTACTTCAACTCACAATCACATGGAAAGTGGTTCAGATGTAAATGCTTTCCGTGTGGCTTAAGGCAATCTAGGTTTCCTCAAAAGCACATGTGAAGTTCTAAAGATTTCGCCTGGAAGTTAAAAAAAAAAGGCTCTTTAACTAGAGACTGCTGTTCTCATGTGATGCTGGGGGGTGCGGGGGGAGATAAAATACAGCACACTGCCCTCATTTGGGCACTATGGCCTCACAGTAGAGCTAAGATCAACTTCACAGGCTGAGGGAAGGGCATTACGTTGAGTGTGTGATGTAAATAAGTATCTTCTAAGGCGACTCACCTGAAGCTGATTCTAAATCTGAATCTCTATGAAGATGCTTATTTATCTTGATGAAAGGGGGGCATGGAACATACAGAGGGGGAGGGGGGTGCTCCTGAGCAGGGCTGCACTACGTTTTTCAGGATCGGTCACTAAAGAAAGATGTGGCTCAAAACTGATTCAGAATCCTTTACCTTGAACAACCAGTGGCTGCCTAGAGTCATTTATAATTCTCTGGAAGACTGTGAATGAGCGACTAGCCAGGGTGGGGACTAAACTGCCTAACCCCAAATTGGAAGTGAATGGAGAGCAACTTCAGTCTGGATGGGGCCAGAGCAATTAAATGGTAATTGCTTTTTAGATACACTAATGTTGCTAATTATATTACTGTGCTACGTGCTGGAAATGTGGATAAGAGCTCCAGGCCACTCTGGTGGGAGAAGGCAGCGGAGATTTATTAAGCCTGGCAAGGATACGGACCCTTCACATATCTCATTTCCCCAAATCCTTACAATAACCCCACGAGGCATTAGATTCAATAAAGCTGAGTGACCTGATCAGTTCCACTTGGTTCAGGACTGAGTCAAGAAGCCTGTCCGACTCGTGCAGCTCCAAAGAGCGGTGGGCTGGCAAGGCTTTGAGTAGAAACAGAAACTGCTGGCTTCTGGATACATTGGATTCAATAATGGGGATGGAAAAATGGAAGCAGGGGGAGATGAGGGAATTTGAGAAGTAGACCATGACGTCTCTAAGTGTGAAGACCCCAGAAGTGGAAAGGAAGCTTTGTAGGCACACTCTGGGTCAAACTCATCTGAACAGAAGAGGCTGGGAGGGGAGGAGCTTCCCACGGAAGTGGCTGATTTCATGAGTTCATCTTCTTCCATGGACACTTTGTACTGCGGTCGGAGGTTGGGAGGTTGGGGAGTGGAGTTGGGGTCTTCAGACCTCTGAGATTGCAAGGCCTGGTGAACTGGACAGCAAAGCAGGCAGAGTAGTTGTGTATACCTGAACCTTTCTGAGCCAGTCTGTTAAAGGATTGCCCTCAGAATCTAAATCTGGGAGATCTGGGGTAAACTGCACGGACTAAAGATTTGCTCAGTCTGGTCTTCTTTGTCTCTTAGATGTCGGATGGGATGTTCTCAGAGACATTAGAACATGAACAGACATAAGTGTGTGCATATGTTTATATATTGTATATTCAACTCTCATGTGTGAATATATTCTCATATTGCATGTTTACATATGAAAAAGGTATGAGATGATCCTGGAAGTCAAACCAGACTCAATACCTAGTATGAATGGTGAAGAGTCCTTGGTTTCTGCTAATGTTTTTTGCTAGTGTTACCCCCTAAAGATCGCTTTCGTAGTAACAGAAGGACTTTCTGTTTATGATGGGAAAGTTCTTCTTGGGCTCTTGTTTAAAGCCTAGAATTTCAAATATTGTCTTTGAGCAAAACCTCAGTTGATTGACAAGCAATTGCAAAACCCTTCCCTAGCTTTGCTAAAACAGACTTCATCTGCCCTGAGTGCTTCTGGTAACTGTGATGATTAATATCAATTTGCCAGAAACTAAAATCACCTAGGAGACAAACCTCTGAGCATGTTTGGCATGCATTTTCTAGATTGATTTCATGGAGGTAGGAGTACCCATCTTAGTGTGGGCAGCACCATCCTATGGGCTGAGGTCATAGACTTAATAAGAAAGAGGAATCCTGTTGAACATGAATTATGTATGTCTCTCTGCTTCCTGACTTTGAAGCAATGTGACCAGTGGTCCTCCACTTCTGTCACATCCCTTCCCTGCCATGGCAGACTGTATCCCATAGAACTATAAGACTTGAACTGTGGACACTCTAAACTCATAGACAAACCAAAGGAAACTAACCTAAAGCCAGAGGAAGGCAAGAGGAATTTTAAGTTATTTTATTAATTTAAAATTAACTTAATTTATTTGTGTGTGTGTGTATGTGTGTGTGTGTGTGTGTGTGAGAGAGAGAGAGAGAGAGAGAGAGAGAGTCAGAGGATTACTCTCAGTAACCATCCTTATGGAATGCAAGGATGTAGTCAGTTCTGTGTATCCAGCTGCTAAGCTATTTTACTACCCTGGCAATAATATAATATAACATAATATAACACAACATATAATATATGATATAATGTATAAAAACACAATATAATATATATTGTATTGTGCAAATTATATCATATATTATATCATTATATTAATATATAATATCATATATATAATTTTTTCATTTTCCTTGATACCCAAATCTTATTAGATCCTCAAATTAAACATGTATGTTTGATTCAGGTTCAACACTTATTTTTCCATTCAGGACTTAACTCTCCCATCACGTTTAGAATAGGTAGCTGTTCTCCCTCATACCAGGCCTTAGGGAAAAGCCTCGTCCATGGAGAAATGGCAGGTGGTGGGAGTGAAGAGACAATATGTGCATGAGACTGCCTGAATGATTGGATTTGGGTGCCACCAAGTCAATGAGAGAAATAAGGGCAGTTAGACTACTTGGTGACACAGTTTCATGTTTTAAACACAGATGCTTTTCCTTCTTAGCTTCATCTTTTGTTTGGGATACAAACCCTTGCCAGTCTTCAGCGACAGGACTAGGTATGTTTAGAGTAGAATAATTAGAGACACCTTACAGAACTCTGTCTCCCAAGGCAAAGCAAGCTGAAGCACATGCTGCTTCGCTATTTAACCCATTTATGTGCATTTATTATCATTATATCATTATGAAAGGGGCACTGCCAAGGCCACTGGGTGTGGCTCACGTGCACTTCAGGCTCATTGGACGATCTGGTTCATGCCATCAAACCCCAACTGAGTTCTTGGCTCATTCCATCCTTGTTATCTAGTGAAATGTAGATATTTCCCAGCTCTCTCTCTCCACTGACTTAATCTGATTCTGAGCTTGGTAACTGTTCTGCATTCCTTTGAGTTTCCTGACTTGAAGAATTCCATTTCAGCAGATAAGCCTTAAATTTCCCCTTCTAATCCTCTGCAATGCTGGCCCAGCCGGTGCTGCCATTCCTCACAAGAGCTCCAAGTTTCACAGAGTGGAAACGTGGCTTGTCATCTTTATTTCTTCCGCTTAGTTACTGTCATCCAAAAACGCTCAAGATTCTTAAATCTCCAGTGCATCCTGTGAGCTGAGCCACACTGAGAACCTTTGTGGTTTGAGTTTCTTTGTCTGTCAGTGGGCAACAACACCCAAATTCATCCCCTATTCTTGTCTGATTTCTACTTCATCACCCATCCTGCCCCAGCATTCACGTGACAGAGCATCACTAGACTCCTAGAAAGCAGGAACTCCAAGAGTACTGTGAGGGTCCTCAGAGGGTGTCATAAAGATTAAAAGAGCTGTACACTGCTGGCTGGAACAGGTGCCTGCTCTTATTACTATTCTCTGGCCCATCTCAGTGGCATACACAAAGTGACCCAACCATTCAGATCAGTGATGATTAAGAAATCATGACTTTCAGCAGAAATTCAGATTACTCATATACAATGCTCTCCTTTTCATTCTTAAATAAGTCCAGCCCTCAAGAGCACAACATTAACAAGATCATGTTAATGGCCATTATTACTAGCTGAGGTTTCTGCATTCATTTTTGTCTTTAATTACATTTATTTAGCCAGTTTTCTACATGGTTAAGTTTGATTTTGCTAATACAGGTGTAAATGATCTCTCTCCCCTACCTCTCTCTGCTGTCACTAGAAAACTAATGAGGTAGAAGGAGAGGATCAAATGATGCTGATGAAGGAGCTACTCTGGAAAGCCTAGGGAACAGGAGGAGCAAACAGGCTGAAAAAGAATCACACTGGGGACCTTTAGGACCTTTATGATACGGTTCTTCATGATGAGGTGACAGTTATTCTACACAGGGAATCGTAGTTATGTAGCTTCCACTGTGTCAAGGTCACAATAGGACATGAAAGACATCATAACATCAAAATATCCATGAATCGGCTTTTTCTTCTCAACCCCTGCTTATAATATATAGTATAGTGGTTCTCAACTTGTGGGTTACCATCCTCACAAGGATCACCTAAGACCATCAGAAAACACAGACATTTACATTACAATCCATAATAGTAGCACAATTACAGGTATGAAGTAGCAGTGAAAATATTTTTGATTGGGTGTCACCACAACAGGAACTGCCCTAGGAAGTTTGAGAACCATGGCAACTGCATCTCTGTAGCCATTATTTTTATTTGTATTCTCATTTGATTTCAATCTTCACCCAGGTTAGACAAGCAAATAATGCATCCAGACCAGCAATGATGGGGAAATGAGGCCCTTTCAGCTGCAGTAAACCAACATCTTTGGAATCTCACGGATGCAGGAAAATTCAAACCATTCTTTAATACAAAACAAATAAAATCCAAGTAGGCTGGAAGTGAAAAGGCAAAGCTTGCCAAAGAAGCAGGATTCACGAAGCCAGAGACCATGATTCTGGGTAACTGAAACGCACAGCAGACATTTTTAAAATACCTAGAGATTCACAGAAATGTGAAAATGAAGATAAGGGGTGAGGTTTCATGGGCAAATGATCTGACTATCAAAGGGCAAAGACTGGTCAAGGTGATGAGGAACT
>JADRCH010000115.1:648364-744550 GCA_019843965.1 Rhynchomys soricoides | reverse complement strand
AAGGTGATGAGGAACTTAAATGTCTTGTAGGCAAAGGTGACTCTGCCATTTATTTGCTGTAATATCAAACTAGATGAAGGATAGTACAGAATATGGATGTATAGTGAACTGTCACCAAGTTTATTCCGAAGATTAGGTGTAAATTTTGTTAAATACAGATTATGAAGACTTATTTTTGTAACCACAAAAATATTTGCAATTTCAAGACAATTCCAGTTAGGTACTTGGCCTGTTTGTTTATTTACATATTTGTTCTTACTATTATTTCTAAAAGTCCAGCTCCAAGTTACATTGGCTTCATTTTTTATGTGGCTTTCTATATTACGCTCTTGATTATTTATAGATAATACAAACCTGTAGTACATATAATCATACATTTTCTTGAGTATATTTGTAGTCGTTTCAAAATAAAACTCAAGTGCTAAGTTGCCACCTCCCCCCATAAGCATTATCTTCATTTCTAAGTACTGCTTTCACCTAATGAATGTCCAGAAGCTAAGACGACGTTAGAGCACTACCACATGGCAAGTGCTTTACCTGCCTGGCTTCTAAACCTCACAGTTCTGCACGTTTTTGGTACAAGTATGCCCATAGTAAAATGGAGGCATAAGTCAACATTTATCAATTTTCAGAACAATTACTGGTGGAGAAAGAATTAAAATCCCCATGAGGAAAGAGCCTAATAGGATAATCCGTGTAGTCCTGGATGCTTGAGTTGGTGAGAACCAGCCATTTTTAGCTTAGTTGCCTCTACAACGCTATTGGTTTTTCCACCTGTTTGCTGGTGCTCTTCTCAGTTGGGACTGCTGTGGGCATCCAAAGCACACGCAAGCATTCTTACAGATCTGCTTTTTGGGTATGTTTTCAGCAGAAATGTCACTAAATATTTAGGTCTCAATGAGACAAATGCAGTTCTCTTATCAAAATGCAAGTCAGAGTGGTAGACAGTGGTTTTAGGCATTCTGTGAAACAGTGTTTTCCTACTTGTGCTTGGAAAGCCCTGTACCCAGTCCAGATCAACCCTGACTGCTAAAAGGCTTTTTAAAAATCCAGCAGATTCTTGGGGCTCTCATTTGTTCAGAACAAAAGGAATCTTCCTCACTAGGCCCTGCTCTTGAGAAGCTGAAGGTGTTAGTATATGTGGCCAGCAATCTACCTCCAGGAACAAAATGTTCCCTTCAAAGTCTAAAGATCCTCAGGCTGATTACCATTGAGCTTTGTGTGCGTGCGTGCGTGCGTGTGTGTGTGTGTGTGTGTGTGTTTGTGAGTGTGCTCATGCATGTGTGCACGTATGTGGAGGCCTCAGATATCTTTCTCAATTGCTTTCCACCTTATTTTGTGGTGACAGGGTCTCTCACTGAACTCAGAGTGCATCCATTTGTCTAAGCTAGCCAGCCAAGGAGCTTCATGGTTCCATCTGTCTCCATCTCCCCAAGGCTTTGATTACAGACCACACAGCCACACCCATCTTTTTATGGAGATGCTGAGGATGGAACTCGGGTCCTAATGCTTGTACAGAAAGCACTTTTCTGAATGAACCATCTCCCTAGCCCCATCAGTGAACTTTTATAGGCCAATTACATTTTACCTTTTCCAATTAAGAAGGAAATTAATAAAAGTTACTGATAACTATTATATTTCTCTCAATTTCTGAATAAGTGAAAGTGTTCATGAATTCATTATGGTTTATGAAGAAAGGCATAATGGATCTTCACATTATGGTTAGTTCACTCAAGGTCTAAAAATCTATTTCTTGTGGAAATATGATATTGGATAAGAAACCTGTTCAATAATTTAAATGCCATAATGTTATTTTGATAGTTCAGATTTAATAAATTTCAAGTGTCTAGACTTCACAGCACGATTAAATGCATTATTTGGGGGCTTAAATGAGTTCTCTTCCTTAAAACCAAACTGCAAATTATTATCCTCGAAACTTACTTGAAAATAACTTTTGCATCTACCTTCATTAATTTTTTATTGAAACAATTTTATAGGAAGAATTGTTCTTTTAAAACCTCACATGAAGTTATATTTGTTTCAAATACATTTTCAAACATTAAATTCTAAGAAACTATTAAAAAGCTAAGAATAAAATTTTTTTTTTTTAAATCTACTTGATTTGTTTCTTGAAAGACACAAGTGCTTGGCTTTAGATTGCTTCTTTTTTTCTAACATTATAGCCAGAAGTTTCTCTGAGTTCAAAAGTTCAAGGGTGTTCGTTCTAAAGCATGTCATGGGCAAATGCTGCTTTCAATCAACAAGCAGCAACATCCCTACACAGCATCAGATCCCAGCAGTCCACTGTGGTGAAGGGTCCTGAGAGCTCATGTGTTGTTAAAGGTACCTTTAAAAAGTCTGCTTACAAGGCTACAAGGCTGAGCTGAGCTGGGGACTTAGAGTGGATCTGGGAGAAGTCAGGAGATATGATTAAAATACATGGTGTGAAATTCTTAAAGAATTAATAAAAATGTTTTTAAAGTATGCCTTTTTTTCTTCAAGGGGAATGTAGAAAAATGGCACTAATAACTCACAGGAATAAGCATTCTGTATTCCTTAGTGGATGCCAGCAAAAAACCATATATTACAGAGATAAAGGAAGAAAAATGATGTATCAGGCTAAACAGAGACTTAGAGAAAAATGTACCTCTCTCCTGCATGTGATGCTGAGTTTGTCTGGAAGATTTCGTCCCCCAAAATGAGGCTCCTAGGAAGCTATGTGAAAACTGGCATTGGAAGAGATTCCCATGCAAGGAATACACATTCTCCAAGTTTCCCTTTCCATACTGAGTAGCAAATTATAATTCCTCCAATCCTGAAATTATAGCCTACTTAATGACCTGGAAAGACCAAAGGCAGATACTGACGTGATGTGGGTATCTGGGTATCACACACACACACACACACACACACACACACACACACACACATTGTGAGGAAGAGAAGCACATAGCTGAGGTGAACCCCAAGATCAGCTGAAGAGCTTACCCTTGCCCCAACACCATCATCACCAGGTGATTAGGGAGATACTGACCTTGGAGTGAAGGAAAGAAAAAGGGCCCAAAGTCCTGGAAGCATTCAAACTGGGAAAAAGCATTTAGAAAGTATGCCTCTCTCTGTGTGTGTGTGTGTGTGTGTGTGTGTGAATAAAATGCTAACTGTTCCCTCTTTCCTGAGAGTGATCAAAAAGAATTGTTTTAACAATAAGCATGCAACCGTGTCGATGGCCCTTTACAAAATACTATAGTTACTTTGCTATCACCGAGCTAAAACACCACAACCCAGGCAACTTATAGAAAGAAAGGTTTATTTGGGGCTTCTGGTTGGAGGGATAAGAGTCCATCAGTATCAGAGCAGAGATGAGCAGCAGCAGGCAGGAAGGCTGGCATGGTGACAGGAGCTGGAAGCCGAGGACTGGGGGATCACATCTCACAACCACATAGGAGGCGGAGAGTGATACACTTCTTCCAGGAAGGTCACACCTCTTACACAACCCCCCAAATCACCAACCAAGCACCAAGTATTCAAATGCCTGGACTGTCAGCAGGGCGGGGCATATCATTCAAACCACTCCATAAAGGAAAGCCAGCTATTCTTGCACCACTCTATTGCCACCAAGGTACACTTCAGGCGAGTGTTGAACACCCTCTACACATATCTAAACACACACCAGTGGCTTTAGCCTTGAAAGTGCTATTCTACACCTTAACCAAATGCATGCAGCAATAGGAGACCTGGGTGCAGCTGACTTACCTTTTTCATTGTAAGTGTTGTTTCCTTGTTTTTAAACCCTGATTCAACAAGGTTATTTCCTGACATGTTCATTGGCAGAAAAGTCACCAACCCCTCCCAAGGACTTCACACATGCAATAGTGTCGCTAAGAGTATGCATTTAACTTGAAATCACTGCACAGAGGAAGGAGAGAGGCTAGTGACACAATACAGACCTATTTATCACCCCTCAGAACCTGGTAATGAACCTGGGAGACAGACAGCAAGACAACTGTTTAGCTCCCTGTGTGAATCCTATTTATATCATGGTATGGGGTTGTTCTCATGCTGAGGGCTTTCCTAGCATTTAAAGAAGCATATTTCTCACTACAGTATAGAAGTACCTCATCTGATACTGAAGACAGGGATTTTCCGATTCTATAGGAAAACTTGGCAACTTTGAGTTTATATTAAGGTGGATTTTATGAGCAATTTAATAGGGCTTTCAGGGGTCATTTTGACTAGACATAATACTTTGCCTCATGTACTGAGTTTACAATGTAATAGCATCATAAGCTGGTGTCTCACTGTGTACTGATATTGAGGAAGTTGCTTCAGCATCTCTCAGAATGAAAAAAAGCAAAGGATCATGTATGACTGTATTTTAGTCTAGAGAAGCTTATAAATAAAGGTACCATTAAGTTTTTTCTTGGATGGGTACACCATTGTATATATGAAAGACATTTACACACACACACACACACACACACACACAGACACACAGAAACATACATTTTTTGAGTGGCCTTAACTCTTTGTTTAGGTCCTTGAAGCAATGCTTTAAATTTAAATTCTGGTTCTTAAATCATTGTTTATGTAACCTGTGGACAAGAAAGGGAAGTTTTGGCATGGAATTTGCTTACCTCTCTAGACATGCCTGTAAAATGAAGCTAAGCTCTTGAACAAAGAACACACACACACCCTCACACATGAACCGCTTTCTACTTAAAGGCTGTATGATCTCAAAGCCTAAACATTCTTTTGGAACATGAAGGCAGAATTTATGTCTTGGCACTTACAGATTTAGGAATGATGCCTAGAAAAACAAACATGTTTTCTTTAATTACTCCTCAAGGAAAAGAAATACAACTGGAGATTAATATTGTTGGTTTAAAAATGCAATCAAAACCAGGGTTCCTATAGGCAGAAGCCTGAATTTGCACTGTGTTTTAATGCAAATAAAAAGTATAAAATAAATAAAAGGCCACTTGATGTATTTTAAAAGGGTTGTTTCATTTACTGTTTTTGATTAGTGGGTGTTTTTTCCCTCATGTTTAAACTCCTACTAGGCTGATCATTGAAAATATCATATAACTCGAATCACTTAATATTAGTGTGATTACTTCACTGTAAATCTGCTCCAAGACAATCAGCTCAGTCAGGGCAACTCTCCCTTCAATTGCATTTGTTGAAAAGTTTCATAAACATCTTGGGCCAGTTAATTCTTTCCATGGGCTTCAAGCCTCATTGACATGCAGATGAGAGTCCTATCAAATGACAAGCCTGGCGGCCAAGCACAGTGAATGGGCCTACCCACCCAGAAATGATGGCACTGTAGCCCCCTAGCCTAGAGGAGTCCTGCCAAGAGTTTCCTTGTGCTCTTATCCAAGCCTTCTGCAAGGCTAGGTCTCATAAAGCATCTCAGAGGATGCTCAATTCCCAGAACACCCTTCCCTGAATCCACTGAAATATGAGACAAGTAAAAAAGACTTGAAAAAGTCTGTGCCTTAATGGAAGTGAAACACGTGGTTTTCTGAAATAGGAATTATGTGAATTAAGAAATGCAACAGACAGGTCATGTAAAAAGATCAGTTTGAAAACATGAGGTCTAGACTCCGCCTGCAGTATATCCCCACACCTTGTGCAGCATCCCCACATGTGTTGAATGCCTGTGTTTTGTATCCTAGGAAGCATGGTCAACAAGCAGCTGTGGAATACTCTAATCCCAACTTCCAAGAAACACTGCTTTTCTGAGCTCTGAAGTGTGGTGCTTGCCACAGACCTATGGCTCTCGTGATGGCGTACCTCCATGCCATCCTTCTCGATGGCCCCTCTCACATGTCCTGCTTTAGCAAAGCAGCTGTCTCTCTTCCTCTTGAATTATAACTATTACGTTAGGCATTTTGTTGAAGAATATATGCCATAATTGGACAGCTTAATGAACTTTTACAAATTGAAGCCACCCCCCTCTAGTCCTGTTTCAGCCACTATCTCCCCTCTCCTGCATGTCTTGAAGGTGACCACATACAGAATCACAACAGTAGGAGGGTTTGCCTTGTCTCCTTTATTGAATGAGAGATCAGGAAGGATGTGCTCTGAGACTCTCCCTTTCCTCTACATAATATTTTGGAGACCCATTTATGCTCTTGTGTGCACTGTTGACTGCTCTTACCTCCAAAATCCTGCTGATATGAATTCCTAGCTCACTAAATAAGAAAAAAAAAACCAAACAAAAAACTTCTGGAAACATCCAAGGCCATGGCATCACTCATACTAACAAACAGAGCACAGGCAAAGACCTGGGCAGAACCTGTTTGTTTATAGTACAGTAGGATTTCCTACGAAGGCAGAACTTTGTATCTATCTAGGATGGCAATTGAAAACTGATCATTCCAGAACATTCTAGCTAAAGTTCCCAAACGTTTCTGGTTCAAATGAGGCATTTGGTTAGAGGTAAGGCGTATCAACTCTAAATAATCAAAACAAGGTGATTCCAAGTACTCCAGCACCATTTCCATGAAAATAAAAAAATAAGTTTTTGTTGAATGAAAAATTGCAAAGAGCCAAAATCTGTCTTCTCATGTTGTGCTATTTTCCCATACAATTTATGATTTTTTTTCTTGATTTGTAATGACAAGGGTTAAAAGATAATGATTCCTTTTGGTTAGGTTTAAAGCAGAGAAGAAAAATCTACAATTGAAACCAGTGAACAACAACAAAATCCTCCAAACACCTTTGTAGAAAAGATCTGTCTTCCCATTTTTAAATACAACTATTTCAAAAATGGTTTCTAATGAGGATTTCTAATTCAGGACTCTTATACTTGCTATTTGCTCTTCAGCACAAGATACAGAAAACTCAGTAGCCAGAATAGAGAACTTAGCCAAATAAATGAATTTAAAATCCATGAATGAGACTCCAATAGAAAATGCAATCATATACACGAAGCTGTTGAAATCTATGGCCACTTCTTATAGGAAGCTTGATAAAAATATAGTTTATAAAATTAGTGGGAGCTTTTTTTGCAAAAGTGGAGACTATTTTGCAATAGTGATATGATCTCCTTGGATGACAATACAGAGAGGTTAATATTGGGAACTGATTTTCTGGGAGGAGCTGGCTGAAATTTTGCTAAAAGGCACAAAGACAGAAAAATAAGTGACTTGCATTGAAAATGCCATACTGACTAATTTAGTGCATGAGAAAACACCATTTAAAAACACTGAATTTCCAAGAATTGGAAAACTGCACTTGGCTGACCAGATGTATTGCTTTTCCAATAGCTAGGAGATGAAAAGCTAAGAGAGCAATAAGAGGCTGTGTGTGTGTGTGTGTGTGTGTGAGCGCGTGACCAAAGCACCCTGCTGCTTTAGAAGACATGAGGTCACCATTGTCCAGGACCGTGTCCTTCTGAGCAAGGCTATCATCTGGTGTGCTGGTGTACAGCTGCCACACTGTATACAAACTCACTTGGTTTAGGTTAGAGTTGGCCAGATTTGCTATGCAGCCAGCCTTCCCCCATGAGGTCAACACAAACAATCCCAGTTTACAGCTGGAACCAGACAGACAGAAGATGTTGCATGTTGCTGATTACTGCCCTTTGTTGCGGCCAGTCTGGGTCTTCATGACATTAAAAGCAAATCACAAAAAGCTGCTCACTGGCTACATTAAGTATTCAACTACTACAGAAGGAAAAAAACATGTTTTTAATCCATTCTTAGCCTTAATTTTGCTCTACCATCAAGCAAGTACAACTAATGAAAGGGGGAGAGAAGATGCAGAATGAAGAGAGACATAATTACAAAATGGATTTTAGAGAGTGTAAAAGGAGCCAGAAGAAGGTAACACAGCGATGTACAAGTGGATACAGGCTAAGTAGAAAAGCATTAGAGGTATACAGTCAGTAAAATTTGATGTTATAGACACATGTAATATTTCTTAACAATGGTCTTCACAATTAAATAACATTAACAGCACTCTGTCTAGACTAGCCTCGGTATCTTCTTAGCAAATGTCTTTGGTGCCCTGGCTTCTGTGACATCCTTCCAAAGACAGCTCTTAATAGCACCCCTGTAACCTCTGTTCACTCCATCTCCCCATCTGAGGCTCTCCTTTTTGCCAGGCTTTTCTGAGAAGCAGCATAAGGAGATTTAGAATGACCTCTCTCATGATGTCACCACATATACTCTGTGACCTTCAAGTTTTGCTCCACACACAAGCACAAAAATCCTCCAGTAATTCTCCCTTGCAAATGAAGACAGTCAGCCACAAGCTATGGGTCAGAGTCTGAGCTAAAGATCAGAGAGATGATTTATCAGGTTTTCCCAGTAATCAATAATAAAACAAGTGGCAAAACAGTCATGCAACACACACACACACACACACACACACACACACACACACCATTACAAAATGAATACTAGGAAAGTGGAAAGTTTAAGCACTTAAGAAAGTTCTTTTCCTTGCCAATGAAGATACAGTATGTTGTTTTAAAGCTAATCTATGTAAGGGAAACATGATAAATGTCCAACATATTAAACCATGTTTTTGTTACAGAGTTAAAGGCTAGCAGTTTTAGCACTGGTAGATGTACTGTTTGTGTACCCATTAATGGAAAGCACTGAGAAATGGTTTCTTTTAAATTCTTTTGCAAAGGACTGATAAGCTGTCCTGAGATGGAGTCCTAGATGCCAGTGCCTTTCAAGACCCTTCAGATATTAATGATTGTCCAGAATCTAGAAACTTTTGTATAAAGGAATAAATAAAGGAGCTTGAGATTTAAAATATAGGGTCCAAGTGAGGCATATTCTATTCATAATTAATAATGAAAGTCAGAGTCATGGCTCCAATTATTGGAGAGTAATTAGTAACAGAAAAGGGGAGGGCCAACTTCTGAGCTACAGTGCCAAGAAAGATTGCAATGGGATATTATCTTAAGTAAGTTTGTTAAGTGTTTTATCATGAGAAACAAAGCTAACACTCTAAGTGTAGAACTGGAGTCAAGGGCTGAATCAAGTGTTGCTTTTTCCAGGATAAAATTATGTAGTAGGTCAGCTATCATTGCAGACACACACAAAGCCATCATCCATTTCCTTAGGAGCTTCCCTACCTAATCCTTTCGATCTGAAATGTTTCTCTTATGAAACATCTACTTATGATCTGGCCCATACTGGTCCTCTCCTCTTCAGTTGTTCAATTGGTCCAGCTCAGCTGACCTTCCATTGACTGGGGAACTCATATCAGATGCAGGATGTTTTTCTACTCCTTTGAATTAAAAGTTCCTGTAATAAATTTGTTCTAGCCTGACCTGGGTTCTGTATTTGGCATTGCCTTCTGGGACCCTACATTGTTGCAACTATTGTATACTATCCCCAAACTGGTGAGGTCTTAGAATAGGACTACTTTTGTTTCTATTTCTTCTATTTACTTATTGCAGATAAGGGTACACACATAGAAGCAAGAGCATAGCTTCAGGACTCGGTTCTATGCCTCTACCAGGTGGGACCTGGGGATTACACTCAAGTTGTGACGTTTGGCAGCAAGCCTTTACCTGCTGAGCCATCTTGCCATCCTAAATACCACTCTTTTAAAGTAGGACCTGATGGTTCAGGCCTGGTAAGCTTAGTTTTCTGGAAGGTAGGAACATCTAAAGTTCAAAGTCAGCCTGACTGACTTAGTGAGTCCTCATTTCAAAATAAAAGTCAAAAGGAGGCTAAAGCTATAAAGTTCATTGGCACAGTGTTTGCTTAATTTCTTGAGACCCCACATTTGATCACTAGCGGGAGGGAGAGAGGGGTGGAGGCACTACTGGGATTGGTGAACGTTTTTGCTCCTCTTGCCATAGTTCACCTTGTGAGTGAACTGTGGGGTGCAGCTGATATGAGTAGGATGCCTATTTCCATATCACTTATTCAAGAACATCATGGCAACCTGGCGGAGGCAGAGGCAGTTGGATCTCTTGAGTTCAAGACCTACCTAGTGACTTCTAGGCCAGGCAGAGCTATATAGTGAGATCTTGTCAAAAACCAACCAACCAAAACAAGACAAAACCAAAAAAAACCAAAACTAGGTAATAAATAACAGCAATTGCCAAGGCCCTAAGGCCTAGACCATAATGTTCCACGAAATGCCACTGACATGAAAAGTGTTTTTTTCCTGGAGTGAGCAAAGACAACATATCAGCTATCAAGGTATATATTTAATAAATAGTGGTTCTACAGTTCTCTTTTTAAGTAACAGAAAATGTGGGGGAGTTAACTTTCAAATTGTGTCTCAATTGTTAAAATACTTTAAGTGAAAGATAAAACACCCAGTAATTTAAATAAAATGTAAATATATTTATAGTACTTTTTAGACATTAAATCCCACTACTGATTGGAGAAGCAACAATCAAATCCCTGGACCTTGATCTATGTACTTCATGCTTGAGAATGTTTACCCTTCAGAGGCTGAGAAGTAACTGGGAATATAAAGTACTTCTACTTCTTATTTAAAAGTAAAAAGAACAGCATGTGTCAGGAGGAACTCAGATCCAACTTTCCCTCCCTTCAAACACTTCCAGTTCTATTTTAGGTGAAAAGCATAAGGTATTTATTTGTTTTAGAGTATTCTATAAATAAGATGAATAGAACTGTTGGAATGAGCTGCTCACTGTTTGCGTGCACTGTGCCGAATGCCTTATTTCACTTAAAATAAAGAATTTCTGGAAATCATAATTTAATGAGAAAAGAAACAAAGAAAATCCTCTGAACACCTAGGATGAAGTCCTTCAACTTTCTAATTACCTGGAGAGTCAGAAAACCACATTCTTGCATCAGTATGCTTGACATATTAGCATGTCTCACACACACACACACACACACACACACACACACACACACTTGTTATCTTTCTACTCTGGCCTCAAACACAGAAGTCTGTCAAGAGAGGGAAAAAAATCACTGTCTACTGCACTCCCACGCACGGTCAGAGAGCAGAGCCGGAGAGCTGGCAGGCAGATGTTCTTTGTGGTAAAGATGTTACCAGGGCCACTTTAGCCCAGCAAGCTTTGAATAGCATTTCTCACACAGACTGTCCAAAAAGCTGCAATATATTACGGATGACAAAAAAATCCACAGTCCATCTTTCAAATAGACTGTGCGTAAAATGAAGAAAGGCGAAAAAAACATTGATGTCTAGAAGGGTCCACCAAAGGACATATGATTTGCCTCAGCTCAAGAAAGCATTGGGTTATCTCTAATGCAGTGACCAAAATTAGCTCCCATCTGGGAATCATTCTTGCAAAGCTTGCCTCAAACTCTGTTTTAATTATTTGGTAATATAGTTAATGTGACTGAAAGGAGCCTTACACAATCCGGTGACAACTGCTTCTATTACATCCATAATTACATTCATATTATTACTGGCTCATAACCTAACAGTTCAAATATCTCAGTAGTCAAAATTATTACTTTTATGTGGCTACTAAAAGGTTTTAAAAATTGACTTTTTGCCTTTATGCTGCTGTAAGTGGAAAATGTCGAAAGACATGCAAATGGATCATTTCAATCATCCTTCTCAGCTACCAGAATTCCAATATGTCATTACAAATGAATGTGAGAGCCCCATTATTCAATGATTAGAGGAAAGACATGCAGCAAATGTCTACTGATTTGGCTGTCTAGATCATCTCTAATTTTACATCTCTAAATCCTCAATCCATGAATCTACCCTATGCAATAGACATGAACTAATAATTTACTGGTCAAACTGCCACTAGCAAGGAACGGGGGTAGTTTTATTTTTGACTGTGGAAACATCATTGGCTATTTGAGACAAACTCTATTCCCTCGTCTCTGACATTTGGACCACACTTTAAACCTCATTTAATGATGGTAATATATTTAGAAAATTTAAAACCACATACAGCAAATCATGGGATAGAGAACATTCATCTTTGGGTTAGATCCCTGAGAGGTCGAAATTGGAAGAACAATGAAAACATTACTAGCCAAATCATTCCAAGTAAGCATTCTTTGTTGTGTACAAATGTCACAGAATCATGATTTTTTGGCAATCTTAATCTTCCTGGATGATGTAGCTAAAAATGGCTCCACTGGACCATCTTTAGCAAGATAGCTAGTAGAGAGCATGTTCTCCTAAGTTCAGGACCTGATAATTCTCCAGCCTCATCATCATGGCACCTGCTATGATGCTTTGCACAGAACGAAAGCTTAACACATCTACTGATGGAATAGGTTGTCATGCCATCACTGGAATGTGGGGTGATAGCAGCCTTCTACTTTTTGCCTGCTTTCTCCACTCTCTTCTGTCTCTACCCATCCAATCGTCATCATGAAAATGTACAAAGGTATCACTTGTGAGTGTTGAGTAATTTTAGAATCTAGGAAGGAATTATGACTTTATTGTACTATATGAAGATGGGAGAGGAGATGGGAGAGCTGAGTTTCAGGAAAATATCTGCCACCAGTGTACTCTTGAATTGGGGGTGGGGTGGGAGGAGTGAACTTCATTCCAAGACACAGACATCAAGAAGTGCAAAAAGACACGCAGTGGTTCTACTTTTGTAACAAATCCATAACAAGCAAGTACCAGTTCTGACACTACCCCTGCCACTATGCAGCTACCCCAACTCTCCAGGTTTTACCGACATCCCAGCAGCAGTTGGGGGGAAGAAAAAGCAGCCAAACAAAAAAAGAAAAGTTCAGTCTTCTAATGATATTGGCTTTATGTTTGAAAGTCAGAATATTAGGCTCTTTTTTTTCCTCCTCTTTTCCTTCATTTTGAAAGATAGGTTCTCATTCTGTAAATACCAGTTTCTTTAAGGGTTAGATAGATGTGATTTAAAAACATAAGTGCATTCTAATCAACTAATAATTCTAAGTTGATAATTGACCTTTTGTCGAAGTGAGGAATTACACAGCCCTTTTATTGACAATACCTGTGAATTCTGGCATCTACTCATAACCATGCTGGTCTTCTTGTCATATAAAACCCCAGTGGTGTTCAGTACATAGCTTGAGGAGGTGTCATTCATTACCTTGTCAACCTATATGTCCATAATTCCTCAAGATCCAAATACATTCGATGGAATACATATCTTCATTATTTACTAAGTTTATGGCATTTTCAGCCAAATGTTTTCAGGCCTGATAATTAAGCCAAGGATTTCTGTTTCCATCTTAATGATGAATGGCAGATTTTTCTATGAAAGACAATTATTTCAGTGAAAAGATTAAATAAGAAGGCACTTTATTTTTTGAGCAATTTGGTGAGCTGAAGAGATATAAATACAAAATAAGATAACAACAATATAGAAAAAATCTTTAAGCTCTGAATGCATAAATTGCTGCTTGCAGTTAAAACCCCTCAATTGTTGGTTCTAATACTCAAAACAGCACTCAGAGGAATAGTGCTCTTGACTGTCGATACCAGTGCAAGCACCTAATGATCGCCTTCTGTTGATGAGCCTGCAATGGCTGACTGCATAAGAAAGGCTGGGATTCTCCTATGTCTTTTCCCTACATCCAACATCTGGGCTTTCCTCCCTTCCTTACAGCTCAGTGCTCTCCGTCCTCCCATGCCATTGTATACTTGACATGAAAAATAGGCTGCAGGAAAACTAATCACATAAAATGAGGAGAAAGCTAACTCTCAATTACAGAATAATTAATTATGAAAACATTAGGTAGAATGACCATACTGGCAGCTCCGCTTCTTCACTTAGAATTCTCTCAACAATTTGCAGCTACATTTGTGATCTTTAATATCCCTGCTCTTTGCTTTTTCACAGCAAGTGTCTGTAAATAATTGACTCATTTAATCAACAATTACTCCTAAGCTTGCAGATTACATGCCAGGCATTGGTCTGTGCTCTGGGGTTAAAGCACCAAACAGTATAAAAATATCCTGCTTTCTTGAAATCTGTAGAGGAGGGGGGTATATAAAATTAAATGTATAATTTCATGCACAGATTGGTGTTGAGTAGATGTACTGGCTGGTTTGGGGTACCAACTTGACACAAGCTGGAGTTATCACAGAGAAAGGAGCCTCCCTTGAGGAAATGCCTCTATGAGATCCAGCCGTAAGGCATTTTCTCAATTAATGATCAAGGGGGAGGGACCCTGGGATGGTGGTCCTGGGTTCTATAAGGCAAGCTGAGAAAGCCAGGGGAAGCAATCCAGTAAGCAGTATCCCTCCATGGCCTCTGCATCAGCGCCTGCCTTCAAGTTCCTGCCCTATGTGAATTCCTGTCCTGACTTCCTTTGGTGATGAACACCAAATGTGGAAGTGTGCAGCAATATGGAAGTGTAAGCTGAATAAACCCTTTCCTCTCCAACTTGCTTCTTGATCATGGTGTTTTGTGCAGGAATAGAAACCCTGACTAAGACATAGACAAATACAGTTGAATGGGGGACGGAAGGCTAGTCACAATTTTGTACAGAGTGGCTGTGAAAGATCTGAGAAAACGAGAGGCGAGTTAAAATATCTTGGAAAAAAAAAAACAAACGTCCACTTTAGTTGGCTAGCATCAGAGCTGATATTTTCATTTAGTTGGGGTTTCTCATCTTGTTAAAACCTATAGAACAAAGATTCTTAACTGGATGATTTTTGCTTGTAAGAGATACTGGGACCCTTTTGATTGCTGCACCCTAGAAGAGGTCACTATTCACTTCTAACAGGAAGCCTCTCAAGTGTATTCTGACTCAGTAAGACCAAGGCTGAATGCTGCCACCAGGATTAGAGAATGAATAGCCATCCCTAAAGCCTCTATACCTAAGAGAAAAAACATAAGCAAAAGACCATCATCTGTTTAGCATCTGGCAGAGCACTGATGATTTATTTATGAAACGTGCTTAGTGATCCATTAAAGCAAGATATAATTACAACTGTACATTACTTCAGTTTAAAAACACTTCCATATAAAATAAGCCACACAGACACTGTCTCAAATATCAAGTATCCAAAGTTTGTGTTTTGAACAATTGTGATTTGAACAATCTCCAAATTATTGGATCTTGAAACTCTGTTCTAACTAGAAATGATGGGTTACCATTTGAACAAGAGATTTCGGATATAGTCTTTAGGAGGAGAAAGAGCAAGGCCAGTGGGGGACATAAGAAAATGACATCATGAGCAGAGGTTCAGTTCCAGAAGCAAACATTTGCCCACAAGGAAGCAGGAGGAGGGAGGGCAAACAGCGAAGCAGCTATCGGTTTGGTTTGAGCTATGTACCTAACTCTCAACGTTAAGATGTTGTTTTCTTTGTGTCCCTGGAAAATCTTCTTGGCATGAGGACTTCTATGATTTTAACTCACTGAACATGTTTGCTAAAACTATTTTAAGATGCCATCTGTCCTGCTATCTCTTCCGATACAGGCGCACTCATATGTTCAAGAGGAAGGGAAGCAGAAAAAGGACATTCTATGTTGTTTCTTAAAGGCAAACGTGGAAATGGCAGTTCATATGAATTCACAGATAGCCCTTACAATCCATCGCGAAGATGGGAGCAGTGTGGCTTAAACATTCCGTCACTGAAAAGAGCAGCACCTGCTCATCAAAGTCACTACCAAAACAAGTGACAGGAAAAAGACACTAGTACTGTAGAATGCCGTATCCACGCTGGTAAGCCTCAGCAGACAGCTAGGGGACTCCAACTCACCTGTGCAATAACCAGAGACAAGGTTCCTAAGCTCTCACTAGAGCCGTTTCTTCATCTGTAAGTTAGGGATAACGGTCATTAAAGTCAGATCCCAGGACTTCCATGTGCATTAAATGAAACATCATCTGGAAAGATTTGCACTTTACTAGGTCCATGAGGACTCAGTCATGACTGACAGCTACCGGCAGCTGTGACTAGCAGCATGCAGGTTAAAATGATCCAATGAAATTTCAGTGCCATAACCCATAACCAATAACCTGAATCACAGAGGAAGAGATGACCTAACTCCTGCTGTTAGGAGGCTCCTGGAAACCTGTAATTGTCATGCTTGGCCACACTCCCCAGGCACCCGTGGAGTGGGATCTACAGTTTCCAATAAGATATGTGGAACAGTTGCTGGTTCCTCTTTTCCATTGTTCAGAATGACTTTTGATTCTAAGTATCCAGGCAAGACAGTAATGGTAAGACACCAAGGCAGAGAGAGAGGACAAGGAGGAGAGGAGTCACCAGAACTCTGTAACCCTGGAACCATTATCACTGATGACTGGCAGTTGACAGCCTGGCCACTGTGAGAATGCCCAGCTGACAAGCAGCTAAAGCCACAGCATTCTAGCAACACCATCCTCAAGAGTGTGAGTTCTATACTCCTGGAGAGGAAAAGCTTGAAGACAAAAGGTGGAGCAGGCCTTTAATCCCAGCACTCGGGAGGCAGAGGCAGGCGGATTTTTGAGTTCGAGGCCAGCCTGGTCTACAGAGTGAGTTCCAGGACAGCCAGGGCTACACAGAGAAACCCTGTCTCTAAAAACCAAAAAAAAAAAAAAAAGCCCATTTACTTAACTTTCTTATAGAAGCTGCATCTAAGTTGTTTTCATTCCTTTTCTTCTGATTCTATGACAAAATGAAGAAGATTTGTAAGAGGTGAGAGATTTTAGAAGGTAAAATCAGGATTTTTATTTTTTAAATTAATTTCTGGCAGTAGCCACGACACCCCCAATAGCATTTTCCCAGGGCTAGCTCACACAGGCTGGAAAATGTCTAAAGTGAAAAGCATTTCCCCCCAAGTCTGACAGTTGAAAGTTTTTACTGCTACTTGGAAGAAACAGAAGATGGGGCCACAGTTTTAAGTGGTGATCAGAAGCATGGAGACTCTAGCCAATTTCAAGTAAACGACTAGTTTAGTGTGAACATAGGCCGAATGCTTTTGGAGCCTAGACATGAGTTAATTTCCAGAGGATTAAACCTGACTCTTTAAGTTTTTTTTTTTTTTTTGTTATTTTGTTTTTTGTTTTTCTTGTTTTCTTTTGAATGCAGTAAAATAGCTGACAGACTTACCCAAACTGGGAGCCATTTTTTTTTAATTTTATTTTTTGCATTTGGTAAAAGTAACATTAAATTGTAAAATTAAGCACGAATATTGCCACAAGTAACATGGATGTTTTATATTTCAAAGAACGCAGTTCTGAGTTTTATTTCGTGGCTAGAGAACACTAATGACTCGAGTAGGTAGTTCACTCAACTGACCTCCGTGCTTGACTCTGACAGCTGAAAGCAACTTACATTTTAAAACTGTTGCTGAGGCCAGGGAATTGACACTGCTCAACCCGTAAGCTGTGTAGACTTCTCTTTCAACACTTCAGAAATGTACCCTGTCGTTTGTAAGCAAGACAAGGTGCTGATTAACCTCCCTGCTTAGCCAAGATGTAAAGGAGAAGTTTTTGGCACTGGAGGGTTGGACTTTAAATATGTCCTTCCTTATAGTGGAGCATGCTCCTCAGGCTGAAGGCGAGGAAGTGGAGAAAGCCAGAGGTGCATTAAAAGACATTTTTCTTCCCCGTTAGTCCATGACCACTTGATTCAATTTATGAATGTCTAATCCCTGTTTAAGCTTAAATTCGAAAGCACTTGAGGTAATTTATGAAAGTTCCCATGTAAGCAGTCTAGAAATCAGCTTTATAAAGAGGTACGACTTGCCATCAGCAAGTGCCTAATAAATTTGTCTAGACACAGGTGAGGAGGTAGTAAATTTTTCTTTAAATCTCCCATAGAAATCTCTGTAAAGCCATGTGCTTCCTTTGACTAATTCAAAAGAAATGTTCACATATTTTTAACAAAGGCTGGTCAATGAAACAGTTGTTTAGCTGAGGAGGACAGAGTAACTCACAATATGGACAGTGTTTGATCAAACTGAGGTCCGGTTGACCTTTCTAAGTTACTTTCATAGCTGTATGGAAAAGCAAAAGATTTGTTTACTTTGAGGTGTCAAAGAGTTCTCAGAGGTCTCTGACCTAGTAGTTCCTAGCACTGCTGGTGAAAGAGAGGAACTGGTGAGGGGGGAGAGAGATCTCTTGTGGCTCACTTGTATCTTTCTCCTTTCCCATCTACCACCTAATAACTCCTGCTAAGTAAGTCACTTTAAGTGCACATGAGGAAACCATGGCAGCACTGTGTGCTCATAGACACAGCCAGAGAACTACCATACTGCAGAGTCATTTACATTTGGCTCCTTCCTATTCAAAGTGGTTGGATTGCCTCTTGACCCCTCCTCCTCCATCGCAGGTTCCAGAAACAGAACAAAATTCCCATGTTCTCTCCTGAACAATCCAAATGAAATCCAACACATGGAAAAAAATACCTCATGAGCAACAGGGAGAAAGAATCTCTTTACAGTTTCCAGCTCTAAGCAGGTTTCACACGGTGTCTTTTTTTTTCTGAATTGCTCGGAAGGCCAAGTTATGGGCTCCTGATTAGTATAACACATTTTGCTCTTAAAAAGCGAAAAGACATGGTAAGCAGTATTCCATTTTAAAAAATAGATTATTATATTGTCTTTGAGTGGAGTTGAGTTTGAAATTAATAAAATTAACCCTGGCTTGGCTATCCCCATTAATTTTCCATTCTCATTCATCGTTTTGCTCTGACCCAGAAGACAGGCTTGGCCAGGAAGGAAACCTGTGTTCAGTGGTCTCATTCATTGTTAATTCCCAGACTTCTGTTCTAGAAGCTCAGTATCAACTGAACGTGAAAACAACTTGAGAAGTCACAAGAGACCCTTCACAGCAGAACAGCTTGCCTTTCACAAACAGCACTTATGTTTCTGTTTAAAATGTTACAAAAACACCAAGAGGCTATCAGACAGACAAATGATCAGATAAAAGTTGACCACAGAGGTTGAGTCAAGACAGGAAATCTCATACTGAGACATAAATGGGAAAGGGGGGAAAAAAATCCAGTGTTCAATTTTGAGCCAATCAATGATAAAAGCCAATATGCCAAACAAAACAAGATTCCAGCTGGTTGCTAGTTTTGGCTGACTAGTGTTGACGACATTGCTTGGAAAGTGGACATTTGCTTCATTTCTCACACTGAAGAAGGTAGCCTATCTGAGGTAGCTCTTATTCTGTTTTGAACAGTCTGTTAAGACTATTAGTTTCTTCCTTGAAATGTCCCATGTTCGTAAAACAGCAGAGAACCAAGGATCCATCCAGTAGTCTCATACGGACTTAGATGAAAGGTGAAGCTGTGAGACCTTTAGGTCATTTTGTCCCACATGAGGAAGTGACTTTGCCTAGCCTGTGTTCTAACAGTCAGGGAATTTTGTCAAAACTTCTCTCTCTCCTCTCTTCTCTCCTCTTCTTTCTTCTCTCTCTCTCCCTCTCCCTCTCTTTTAAACTTGAAGAGGTGGAGAAGCTGGCATTAAATTCCCAAGCTATCACAAGCTCAACTTGCCACCACCCCACATTCTTTGCTTTACCAATCTGTCCCAAGTGGCATACTCAAGGCCCCCTCCTGGTACACATCCTTTCCTGGCCTCTGTACACATCCAGCTTTGGAATGCCTGTCCTATAAGCAAAGGCAGGTATGAAGTCTGCAATAAGCTGTCATGTTCAGATCATACCAAGTGTTTTTGAAAGGAGCTTTGCTTCCAACATTCTAGTCAACAGACAGACAGAGCTTCCTTTAGATACTAAGGAGATTGGACACCTGCAGGTCTATAACTCAGTGTACATGTATGAATTCTTGGGGGTTCACATGAGTGCTAAGTTCCTGATTTCACACAGAATCTAAAGGCAGTCATAAATTTGTTATTATATGTAATTCTTTATAAATTGTCATTCTCAACATATGGATGCCTAAATATGCAATAATATTGTTGTGGTATGACCATTTTTATACTCAGAACAATAAACCAAATTATCAGTCTTTGCAGTCCCAGAAGTGATAACCAAATTTAGAGACCTTCGAGTTGATGCTGATAAGCTGTGAGTGTGTATTTTTAAATTGTCTGACTTAGGATTGTTGATGAACTACACACGCAACTACATGTTCATGACGTACTGGCACCAGTGTTATCTGTGGATACCTAACTGCCTTTTCCTGTGTTTCAAAAAGCAACCGTATGGTCATCTGTTTTTCATACCGAATTCCCACATGATTTATAATGCAGGATTATAAGATTTATATGGAACACTGCATCAATCACAGAAATGGCTGCCTTTTCCAACCACTCTGAAGATCCTCCTTTAAATTATGGTTGAATCGAACCAAAGGCATGAATAAAATAACAGCTGCTAAAAAAGTGGTAAAGAGTCTTCAGATTGAGATTACTTGTTGCTTTTTTAATATCAAGGCTGAAAACATGTCTACACTCCTTACTCCTTTTAGTTAATTATGGAGGATGAAGTACATGAATATCTGACAAATGTCTGTCTCTTCGTTACCTGACTCCAGCAGTACTCTATTAAAATAAACAAAGGAACAACAGAACCTTGGCTACTTTAATTGTGGCGCCAAAAACAAATCAGAGGAAGCCAACTGTCACGGAGCAATGAAAGTGTTGTTGTCATTTGTAACAGGATTTAACTGTGGGGAATCAGTCAACTGTAATTTCAGAAGAAGGAGGAAAAAAAGATACATTACTCGGGCATTCTAATGAAATGAGATGCCGCAGGAAGTTATCTAGATTGAAAGGAGGTTTAAATCCACTTCGAAAAATTTATTTTAGTCACATATCTAAAGTATTTTTTTCTACTGGTTCCAGAATGTCATCATCATAAATTAAAGAATGATAATTAGGATCATGTAATGATTGGCTTGTTTCTGTATTAGTGTGTATATGTGCATATACATTCGTATGCTCTAGTTTGTTTCTAGTGCTATGATAAAACACCAATTACCAGTAGTTTGGGAATAAAAGGGTTTATTTCAGTTTTAAGCTTATAGTCTACTTCAAAGGGAAATCATTGCAGAAAGTCAAGCTTGGTAGGAACTGAAGCAGAGGCTATGGAGGAGTGCTGCTTATTGGTTTGTTCTCCATTGCTTGCTCAGTTTACTTTCCTGCACCATCCAAGATCAACTGCCTAGGCTTGGTACCACCCCCAGTGGGCTTGGCTCCCTCACATTGATTATTAATTAAAAATAATATCTCACAGACTTGCTGAAGTTCCTTTCCATGATTCTAGCTCGTGTTAAGTTGATGAGAAACTTAATGTTTGTTTGAGCACAATATGTTTGTTCAACAAGTGGGAACCAAGTAACTGTAGGTGCACACTGACTTCTGACTTCTACATTACTAATCTTTGATTCCTTTAGCTGCTATTAAATGCACTGCAGGAGGACCGGGCAGAAGCCAGTGCATAGTAGCTCACTTCCCGCTTCTTTTCTATTCCCATCCTTTCTCTTCTCTCTCCTTTTTCTTTTTGAGGACCTCATCTCCCTAGGTATCTCTCACTGGCACTGAACTCAGGATCCTCTTGCTTCAGCATCCTTTATGTACCACCACACCAGGCATCCAGAATGATGTTTTCATAGGACGCGGATCACTGGCAGCACAAAGTCCTGCTAGAGTAAAGATAAAAAGTACTTCCTTTTTCTTCAATAAAAGTTTGTGGCAAGGATCAAAGATTCATGCTTAGTTTAAATATCAAATGTCTGAGATCTGTGATGACAAACTTCTGGATAAGAAAGCACTGATAAAACAGAAGTAAAAGTTATCAAAGCAGAAAGATTATGGCTGAATTTCAAGGTCTAGAACTGACAGCATAAGATACGACTGAGAAAAGAGCTTTGATTTGGGCAGAGTTGGCCTGATATCATGATTATATCATTAAATGATTGATCTCATCAGTCTCTTGAATGCTCCAATTCTACTTATCAGTTATATGCATGCCCCCACATACTTTCTTGCTAATCAGTGTATATGTGTGTGTGTGTGTTATTCCTTTTCTCTATAGCAAAAGTCTTTTTAAAATAATTTTCTCTTAAATACACTTTCTTTTTGAAAGATGAGTTCTGTGAAACAGTAACTAGGAAATACATGCCAATTATAAACTATAGAGTTATAGGTATGACACAGGACACCATTGTATGCTGTTCAAATTTCACTTCCCCTGGCTCCTGGGAAGGATTCTGCCCAATGTCCAAGGCTTTCGACTTTCTGTAGGAATTAACCCTTGGTTAGAGAGTCACCTTTTTATCATGATCCTGCCAGTGATGAGATAGCATGGGTTGTACAGGCCAGGTCCCTTTGCTGTAACCTGGTTCAGTGCTAAAGGACTCCCTCGCCTTTAGGATTTCCATGAGCTGGTTGAGGTCTTAGGTGGGACTTAACAAGAGAATGCTACCTTCTCTTGCCTTCCCTTTAATCTAGAGGCGTTGACTTGGGAGTACTATTTAATGCACTTTCTGCTGAAGGTCTGTTTCCAGAGAATCTGATATGTAAAAGTAATGGCCAAGATTCATGTGGATAGGCTGCATGCACCGTCCCAACTCAGGTACTTTCTGCTTTCCTTTGGTGGTGAAGTATCTGCTTGCTCTAAAACCACATAGGAATACAAATGAGAAGAAAAAAAAAGAAAACTACTTCAACCTAGGCAAATGATCATTTTATTCTTGTGATTTGCAAAACTGAACAGCTATTCAAACAGTGCTGTAATTTTGACAGTATGAGTAGCCACAGGCAGGAGCTTTATTCTTTGGGTCATTGGCCTCTGCTCCTTTCAGAGTTATCCAAGAAACTAAGCCCACATCTACAGGATTACTGACACCTTTGCCTTGGAGAGGAAGATTGAAAGAATAAACTATAAATTAAGGTACATATCAAAGCCAGCAGCTTTTCCATGTATATATTCTACTTGATATTTAAGTTAGTACTATTGCAAAGTTTCAGGATTTCACACTTCCTATTCTGTTCTATTGCAGAACAGAAATAGATGAAGTCATCATTCTAATATGGATCTACATTGCTTATTCTGTATCCAACAGAGGTAATGAAGAAGTACAACCTCTGAGAACATGTACCAGACCTCAAGTCTCAGCTGACCTTCAGCAGCCATGTAA
This sequence comes from Rhynchomys soricoides, assembly GCA_019843965.1. NCBI lineage: Eukaryota > Metazoa > Chordata > Mammalia > Rodentia > Muridae > Rhynchomys > Rhynchomys soricoides. The sequence continues at coordinate 721,563 of JADRCH010000115.1, read as the reverse complement.
CTTAAGCACATCACTCTCATCCTGTCTTCAACCTTGTCTCCTCTTTCTTCTTCCTCTTCCTCCCTCTTCCTCTTCTCTGAAGATATGCCAGCTATCTTACAATTCACTGAGCAATTATGAAGAGAGTATTGGTTAAGTCATACAAAGTATATTGAAGAGAGCCCTTGGTCTGGAGCTAGGTAAGGGCTAGCTGCTATTAATTGCTCACTCCATTTTCAGTTTGACTTGGCTGTTTGTTCTTAGGACCCCACTGGAGTGCTTAAGCCTGCCCTGATTCGTCTCCAGGATGCTACTTGACTACCCACTGGGTTCCCTACTCTCCTCGCCATGAGCACAGTCTTCCATACTTATTTACTCTTTAAGAAAAAAATTTAGCATTTTTCTTGTGTATTTGTTAATATGATGGGGGGCAGGGGAGAGCAGAGAGTCCTGATACAGCATACAGTGGAAGCCAAAGGACAACTTTGTGTAGTAAGTTTTCTCCTTCTACCTTTATGTGTGTTCTGAGTTTTGAACTTGGGTCTCCAGGCTTGTTCAACAAGCACCTTTACCAAATGATCTATCTTCCCTCTGCCCCATACTGATCTACTCTGGCTTAAGCCTTTTACTTCCTCCAGGTCTACCACAGTGTGGATTTCATTTCTACAAGTTTTAAATGACTTACAGTCTTTGTATCTCCAAACTTTGCCCACTGTGGCCTAATCACATCAACATCCGAAGTGTTAGCAACCTTGATGGTAGACTACAACCTGTGAACACACAAAGCAGGACTGCTTTGCTGGGAAATGGGGTGCCTGTTCTCTGTTGATTATATAAGTTGCATTTTGCTCCATTTGACATACCTGCCCTACTGGCTGTATCATTCTACTGAGAAGATTAGGGAAAAAGAATTTACTCTTTTCAGTTGAGCAGATTCACCAGGAGAGCTTAAGCACTTACAGGAAATGGAAGACCAATTGGGAGAAAAGATATAGTTTCCAATTAACTATGAACTTGTATTAGGAGCACAATGTTTTTCTGCGAATGAGGTATGACAGCTGCCAAAAAATGATTTTGTGACTACCTCATCCAAAGTGATCAGTAAGAACACCGGTTCTGGTTTAAGTTTCTGAGTTTTTCAAGGCTGTGTCAGATAGAAAGGGCAGTCTCCCACTTCTAAAACAGCTACTGTGCATTGGCTATGCAAGGCAAGCAGTAAAACCTGAGTGGGAGTCAATACACTGAGAGATAGAAGTCAGAAAATACCCAACCAACAAATAGGTTCCGTAATAATGTGACATTTTTATGGTCACATTTTTTAACCATAACAGCACTTGAATGGTATGCATTATAGTATTTCAATTTAGTCATTTATCTAGAAATGAGTTTTATCTTGGCCCATAAATAAACGGGGACACCAGCAATTTGAAAAGCTCAGCTCCACTGTTTGCTATGAGGCTCGTTTCACAATTACAGAAACATGTGCCCTTTTGTGCCGGGTTGCTTAATCTTTGATTTATGGCACCTGTCTTGGTGCTAACCTCCTTCTGTGAACTACACAAAGTTTATCCAAGCTCAGCTATTTCATTCTTATTTCTAATCTTAATGGGTTATTTTCTCCACAGTGGCCATGTCTATCTAACAAAGAGATTAGGGAGAAAGTAGGTACCCTTTCAGTTCACCCAGCACTACTGAGTGTCTCCATGTGTTGAGGCAGAAATAAGGAAGGCATTTCCCTAACAGCCTGTCTTGCTTTTCCAAAAAGCCTTTGATTCTCTGGCCCCTGCTTCTCCCTCTGCTTGCTCTTAAAGGCAATTGCCTGCCCTCTCCTTTTCCCGGTTCACTTTCAGCAGGCTCCCTCAGCCAGAAGATTAAGGAAAGAAAACAAAAGGGGCAGAGAGTGGTTCCTCTCTGGTTCCATCTTGCCTATCTTCAAGTGGTGTGACAAAGTGGTTGTTTATGGCACCACTCCTAGGCTCTCCCAGAGTCTTGCTACAGATCTGAGTCTTATCACACCCACCAGGAAGCACTGGAGATGGCTTTATGTCAATGCACTTAATTTGAGGGAAACCAATGTTTTGCTCAAGGTCCAAGGAGATGAGGTAACTATAGGCTCTTACATCCTCCTTCACCTGTGTCCATGCATTATAGACTTGGCATGAGCTGTTTGTGCTCTGGGGTCACTGCCAATGACTTGCTTCATTACAGATGTGGATTTCTTCTCTGTGTTTTGTTATTTCTGTTGTTTTAAAAGGCAAGGATAAATGTACATTTACTCCATTTTAAACTAAAAGTCAGGATAAAAATCTTTTTCAGAGTATAAAACCAGGCTGATTGTTGAACATCTACTAAAAGCCGTAGAATACAAGTAAGATATCCAGATTATAAATATAAATATTATGATAACAAGTAAATGATCTCAGAAAACACATGAAAATGATCAATATTTGTCTCCAAATTGGAGAATTTGTTTTCAATTGATATATAGCTTTGCATTTTCTATTTTGGAATTTTGGTGAACAAGTTTTTCATTTTAACAATTACAATTTCTACAAAACACAGACAACAGTGCAATCTTTGTAGGATGCTGTACTACAAAATGATTTTCTTATGCTGGTCAGTGTCAGAATCTAGAATTAGCTGTGAGATGGCCTCTGAACATGCCTGAGGAGCATTGCTGTGATTCTGTTAATTGGTGTGGAAAGACCTTATTAAGTGCAGATACAACTAATCCCTAGTCTGAGACTCCCAGAATGCATAAAGACAGGGAGCTGAGCATCAGCTCATCCAGTGTACTCACTACTCTCCTCTGACCAAGGCTGCTTCAAGCTCCCGCCACTGTGGCTTCCCCAGCATCATGAGCTGTACCTAAAACAACCCCTTCTCACAGAAGTTGCTTTTGTCAGAGTATTTTATCCCAGCAACAGAAGAGAAAATAAGACATGTCTGCACACTTACTCATTCAACACACGTTTGCTGCATTTTTGCTGTGGGTCAAGATAATGCAAAGATTCATGAAGACAGCATTGAGTAACAAATAGTACCGAGGAGGAAGTACAATAGACAAACAATAGGACCTGAATTTGGGATAAGTGTGATGGAGAAGCAAGGGGAATGTTTTGAGAAGGGATGCTGTGCTGGGAAGAGGCTCCATGTCATGAATTCTCTGATTGTTCGGTAATGTTATGGACTGAACTTTGTGTCCTGTCAAATTCATACGTTAAAATGCAGTGACCATCAGGATGGTATTAGCAGGTAAGTGTCCTTGAAGGGTTAGGAGTGATTACTCTTCACAGAAGGTCTGGAGAGCTCCCTGATGCTCTTTCATCATGTGAGGACTCCCTGTGGATACAGCATCTATAAACCAGAATGTGGCTGCTCACTACATACTGGATCTGGTGGTCTGTAATTTGGGGCTTCTCAGCCTCTCTCCAAGTACAAGAATAAGTTTCAGCTATTTATAAGCTATCCCACGTTTCGTATTTTGTTTCAGCAGCTTGAACAAATGAACACAGGTACTCTGGTTCAAGTGCCCACCATTATTCAACCATTATTCTTCCTAGCAATGAGCCTTTACACTTAGGATTATTTTGCTTGAAACTGAATGCTGTCAGTGAGAAAAATAGTCTTCCCCGGGGAAGAGCACAGCACATGGTCAATCCTGGAAACATACATATGAGAACATTATATAGACTGAGTAGGCTGTACTTGTATTACATAATATGTACTTAAAAATGTATGTGCATATATATATACACACACACATCTATCTATCTATCTATCTATCTATCTATATATTTGTGAGGACAATTAACAGAAAGGAGGACATGAATTTGAAAATAGAGCAAGGAGTCTATGCCTGAGTTTAGAGGGATAGGGAGGGAAAAATGATATTACAGTATAATCTCAAAGAATAAATAATGAAAATAATAGCACATCGTGCTTATGCTTAAAAATGTTGAGTTTCATTTAATAATTTTCATGCATCTTCATAATTTTACCAATTTATGCTTAAAAGCCATGTGGTGTCTCTGTCTCATGATATATCTACTCTTTAAAAGCCATGTGGTGTCTCTGTCTCATGATATATCTACTCTTTAAAAGCCATGTGGTGTCTCTGTCTCATGATATATCTCCTCTTTCCCTTATAGGTTCTGGTCATACATTCTACTTCCATGTTTGTTATCAGTTGGTTGGTCTTCTAATTCTTACAAGCTTGCTGCCTCAAATTTTTACTGACTTTGTAAGTTGAATAAAATAAGCTCCTTGGTGACTTCTAAGGAACACGTGCTGAGTTCTCTATTCATCCCAGTCACTCATGTACCTGTGATCCAACATTACTGGGAAACACTATAGTAAGTTTTCTCTGTTTGACATATTATGTATACCCCACGACAGGTCTAAAAATTAACTTGTTTTTATTAACCTACTATTCTGAGAGTTCACCATCAGAAAAATCTCAATGCCCAACCTTCAATTTTCCTTTTGCCATATCACGTCCAAAAGCATACTACCATCTTGCTTTAACTTCTTAAAAGAGAAAGTGTATGTAAATAAATTAAGCATACCACCTGGTCTATAATACTTGCTTAGGAAACGAACACTATTGCTTGTGCCACAGCTACACGCCAGGCACAAAATGAATCAGGAATATAGCAGATGTGATTGAAACATGAAGTCTGGCATGGAGGTGTCTGTGGACAAAAGTAAATAATCTTCTACCACACAGAGAGGTGAGGGCAGAGGGCAGAGGAAATGAGTTGACGAGGCAGGAAGGCTGAGAATGAACGAGAGGAGGAAAACACCCAGGAGACCAACAGTCTCTGGGACTGTCTGGGACACTGAAGTCACTCAGCAATCATGGCAATCACTGTGTCTAGTAAGGGGGGTGGGCCATGGGTTCCATGAAGCCAGGCATATGGAGGGACCAGAATTTTATGGATTTATATGTTTGTACTAAGGATTTTGGTTTTTAATCCAAACCTAATGAAGACCCAGTACACATTTGCTAATAAAAATCTTTGAAGAAATCACTTTTAGGAATGATGCAGGGACAGATCAGAAAGTAGTAGAATTAAGTTGCTACAATATTAAGTGCAAGTAAAAGTAGTCCCACGCCTAACAATGATGGTCAAGGCCTCAGTGATATTTCCGTAGCCTTTTTGTCTTATATTGTTTTTGTTTGGGCAGCTTTTGTTTTATTGGTCTTATGATTTCCAATTTGGTGGGTTTATTTTATTTTGTTTTGTTTTGGTGTGTGTGTGTGCTCCCACGTATGTTTCTCTTTTTTTAAAGCATGTTTTTGTTTGCCTGTTTGTTTTCTAAAGAGAGAGAGATAAAGAAGGGGAGTGGATTTAATGTGTGGGAGAGTGGAAAGGATCTTGGAAGAGCTTGGAGAGTGGAAAATTGTGAAGAGGATATATCATATGAAAAACAATTTTTCAATTAAAAAAGATAAAAAGGAAGTTGCTACAACAATCTTAGGAGAAGATGGTGGCAACATTAATAAAGGCAAGATAAATGGGGACAGAAGACAAATATTGAGAGTACCACAGAAAACTGTAAAGAGCAGGACTTGTTGAGTCTCTGCATGCTAGGAGATGGCATGTCTGGAGGCTAGGCACCATTACAGATAATTTCCTTTAAAGCTGGAGCTATTCACCAGCTAGGAAATTGGAACAAAGCCAAGGTCTTGAAAGAAAGGAGATTTTCTTTGAGAGTATAAAGTTTGTGAGACAACCCCCCCCCCCCCAACTTTTTAAAGAGAAAACGAGAGTTCAGACGGCCAGAAGACAAAAAGGATTGCTAGCCCAGGCTTACAGATAAGAGTGTAGACATCAGGAGCAGGAGTGACAGGCCAAACCTCAAGAATGAATGGTACAGTCTGCACAGGATTATACATCACTATCATTCAGTGAACGTGTTATATAAAACCCCTTCTTCTTCAGTGGGAAATGGATCAAGACCCGGCTCCAGTCCTTTGAACCTTAATGGCAGCCACTCCCACACCATATGTCTTAGCGTAAAATGACATCAAAATATGATTTCTAGGTTCTGTCAAACTCTAATGCTTTCCTTGAAATTTCCTGCCTGGTGACCACTCATTCATCCTTTACCTCTAAATGAAATGTCACGTTTTCTGGGAAGCCTGTGGTAATCTGATCATGCCCTTTGTATGGTAGGGAAGGCACCTTGTTCATTTCTCTTTCTTACTAGAGCACTGGACCCCTGTCCTTACTATTGATAGATACCTTCCCTCACTGGTTAGAAAATTCCTAGGAGGGAAAAACTTCATATCCCAAAAGATATTAAACCATGTGTTCATAGAATGAGTGCACGGAATATAATGAGACCTCCCTGTACAAATAACATCAATGACACTACTAACAGTCCCTGACTACTGTTTGAAAAGGGAAGGGTCTTAGGAATAATGTAATACTTTCAGTACAGTCCACTAAGAACTTCATTGTGTTCTTAGAAGCAGTGCAAACTGATTTGAAAACAGTCTAATTATTTATAGTAATTACTAGGAACATACGCCCTTTGTAATGAAAATGTGATTATTTCATTCAAAGAAAATAAAATAAAATAGAAGAGGAAACTGCAACAGTGAAAGGCAGTGGTAGAGACCAAGGATGGACAAGGAAACATAGGGACAGCTGTTCTTAACCTGTAGGTCGCGACCCCTTCAGCAAGCCTCTATCACAACAGTAGCAAAACCGTAGTTTCAAACTAGGAATGGAAATAATTTTATGGTTGGGGGTCACCACCACATGAGGAACTGTACTAAAGGGTCTCAGCGTTAGGAAGGTTGAGGACCACTGCCTTAGAGCATTATGGTGCAATATCTCAGGGCAGGATAATTTGGTCTGGAAGTGCAGTTCAACAGAACAGCTGCCTATCGATGAAGGACATGGATTTGATTATCAGAACTGAAGATTATGGATAATTCAAAGATAATGAATACATATAATATTTGTATAGTTTTCAATATATGAAAACATTCTTTTCTTTCTTTCTTTTTTTTTCTTTCTTTTTTTTTTTTCAAGACAGGGTTTCTCTGTATAGCCTTGGCTGTCCTGGAACTCATTCTGTAGAACAGGCTGGCCTCGAACTCAGAAATCTCCCTGCTTCTGCCTCCCAAGTGCTGGGATTGAAGGCGTGCGCCGCCACTGCCTGGCTGAAAACATATTCTTTAAAAAAAAAAAAAAAAAAAACCAAGAAGGAATCCTATCTAGAAAAGACCTTAAAGAAAATATTAGTGGGAAAAGAAAGAAAGAAAGAAAGAAAGAAAGAAAGAAAGAAAGAGCCCCAGTATTCCAAATGGCAGTATTGCACCCTTGAAGCACCATGTCATTTGGCAATGGGCTATTTGCTTTTGTCTGCCCAGCTCCTTCCTCAGGAGGGATGATATAGAAATACGGGCTGACATAAAAAACACCCTTTCAATTTAACTCTAAAACAAAGACAAAAAAGGAAGCATTTCTGAAATTCCCTTCCCCCACCTACATTGTCAGAGGGAGGATATGTGGATATTTTCCCCCAAGATGCTGAAAGATACATTCATATGTATGGTCTGAAAATTTAATAACTATAACATTCATTATCAAATGGAAAGGAAGCATGTTATGGTTTGGTTTTCAAACTGCCTTTTTTCTTCAGGGAATTTTCTGGTTTTCATTCTTGACAGTTTAATGAACATGAGTTTGGGTGAAATAATGCTAAAAGTCACAAAGCAATGTACTTTATAGAGTTTAAGAACAAGCCCTTTAAGAGAGAGGCAAAAGATGTACCAAGCATTTCACTAATGGTCTTCTATTCAACAGGAGCTGAGGAGAACCCCCACCATAATGTCATCTACTTTGAAAGTACCAAGAAGATAGAAATATGAAATGCATTTAATCCCAGACCTTATATAAATTAACCCAAAGAGGCTGAGTGTTCATGATTAATGCTATTGTTATTTAGAAGCCACAACTGGAGATTACTACTTTAGACATTCTCAATTATCCCACGTGGATTTTGTTTTAATTTACTAAATACTTTGAAAATCATAGCTTTCTCTCCCAGATATGTCGTTGCTGTGTATCCTGTACTAAGAAACAGCATGAAACCTTTACTGTCTAGCTCTGCCATGAAGCACTGAATGACCTTGACCTCTGACTACCCTCCTTCACTTCTAACTTTTGCAAAATAATAAGTTTTTCCTTTTAAACTTTGAAGGATTTAGACAAAGGGATAATAAAATTGCATACCCAGTCCACTAATTAATGATAAGAAGCTGGGTTGGCAGTGTAGCTGAGCAGAAGAGCCCAGAAAAATAGCCATGGGTTCAATCCTCAGTGTTTCTCATTGGTGGCCCAATGGTGATAATGCCCAGAATGTCAGTAATGCAGCTATACTTCCTACATTTTGCTCAGTAGTTGAATATAAATGTGACATTTGTAAGATTATATTACCTATCTATCATTTTTTAAAAAGATTTATTTTATTTATATGAGTATACTGTAGCTGTCTTCAGACACGCCAAAAGATGGAATTAGATATCATTACAGATGGTTGTGAGTCACCATGTGGTTGCTGGGAATTGAACTCAGGACCTCTGGAAGAGCGGTCAGTGCTCTTAACTGCTGAGCCACCTCTCCAGCTCAAATTTTAGTTTATGTAAGCACTTTGTACAATGTTCATACAAGGAACAAACCATCCAATGAAAGAATTTTAATTATGGAAGACTTGGCTTTGTTGGATGCAGACAAAAAAGCAATCCTTGCACAAACCTACCTACTCTTATAGTGACTTCTTAGTCAGTTTATCACTCTGTCAATCAAACAGATCATAGACACAAATGCCATTTGACAATAGTTTAATATGGAGACGACGAAATGGTGAAGAACTCTGAGATCCAAGGATCAGTTCCCAGGTTGAAGTGTCTGGAGTAGGGTACAGATGCTACAACTGAGACAGTAGCCCTTGAGAGATCTGCAGCCACCACCTGTGGCCAACAGGAATGTGCCTGGCAATGGGAAGTTCATGGAATAAAGTTAGTATGTACTTCTTTGCTAACATTCAGTTGATCTTTCTGATTAGTGAAAACCCATTCAGAAGAAAGAGACCAAAAGAACCCATCAATTCATCTCACAAAGCATCCAACATATGGGCTAGCACACACAGTGGACAGATCTGATGTCACTATTTCTTTTTAAACCCTACTACTAAAGCTCACATGTGGAGTAATTAATAAACATTTGTGAACATGAGAAAGGATCAAACTGTAACACACACACACACACACACACACACACACTATTTATAAGAAGCTAGATAACCTAGACCTTGCTCTGATGTTCAACACCAGCTTAGAACCAGGAGATGTCTGCCATCCTTTCTAACATTACTATCCAATGGGGTTCATAGTTTTCTGTTTGGGCAGATAATAGAGATGAGAGGAGATAACAGTCTGAACACATTTGTAATTTATATGTCTGTTTTTTTTATCTTATTTTTCTATCTCATTATTGTCAAAGCTCCAAATTCTTTCCTAGCATCAAAAGTTCTGGAAAAGCCAGATTTAACCTCTTATGATTTCATTTACCTTTTAAACTGTCTGCCAAACATCTGCCAGTAATGGTATTTTTGCCTACTTATTTCTTAGGGCTTTTATTCAGGTGCTCTGGGTATCAATACGTGATTTTCTTTTGTAAATTAAAACCCCTAACTTCGGCTAATTGCATTGGATTTAGCCTCGGGTCTTTGATTATAAACACATTCACTTTCCAAGACATGTTGAAAGATTTCAGTTCTCCAGCAAGTGTACACTGATCATGTGATACCCTTCAACATTGGGCTAGATAGTTTTACAGGCTGAGAAATCAGCTCTTACCAAAATTAACAACCAGCTCTCTACTGCAACACGCCAGCAATTATCCCAAAGGTGGGTAAGAGTGTGCTCTAATAACTGCTAGAGACAGTTAAGGACATTTGATGACATAGTCATGATCCTGGCTCCTGGCAGCCAGTGGCAGCCCCTTCCTAATTCTATCCAGCTTGTTCTGAGATTGGATATAAGATAGAATTTGGTAATGAACCCAAGTTCTCTCAACTCTGATCCATGAGACAGCTAGGCAAGTGTTTTGCTTGTTTGACCTCTCTTAAGAAGGCCCCTGCTTTGAAATACCAGACCCTGAGTATAACAGTCGGCCTCAAATAGATCAAACAGGAATTTGTCCCTGCGAGTTCTTTTTTTTTTCTTCTTTTTCTCTTTTCTTATTTTTGAGCTTGGGAAGTACACTTTTTTAAATGCCTGGTCCTGACTGAAATAGCACATAGCAATCTCTTGCTCTCTGCGACAAGGAAAGTGAAATGGCATAGCTTCTCCTCCTCATGCTGTGCAAATGTCAGCTTTGCATTTAAAAAAAATTTATTACACAATGCATCATGCAGTGAGGCTTGCCAAATGGGTAAGAAAAGAAAGAAAAGCAGAATAGAATGGGTTTCCTACATGCACGTTTTAATGATTTTGGAAAATCGTCAACCTGGATCAAATTTAAAAAAAAAAAAAAAGATTTGACAAATTTCCACTAAGGCCAGACTGCAAAGTCTGGTGATAGTTATAGTTAAATTTCAAGAAACTTTCTATTTTCTCGATAAGTCTAACAAATAGAACAACTTTATTTTCCTAAAATCCCAAACCTTTATGATGCTATTTCATGCAGGTTTTGGGGACAGGGACACTTTTTCAAATAGCCACTGATGGTATACTTCTGCACATACAGCGCAATGAAAGCTTTGGCAGTACAGGGCTTCTGAGCATGAACCATGCTTACAGACACTCTAGAAGTGAGGAGTAGTGATGAATCCTCCACCAGGGAGAAGCAGGATTCCCCCTCCTTAGCAAATCAATCTGGAACTTTCAAAGACCTCTGCTCTATTTCTTAGCAACACTAGTAAACACTGCACTACATTCAGGACCCGAGAATTTCACCATGCTAATCTGTGGGTACTCAATTCAATTAAAGATTAGACTTCTCAATTGTAGTTTTAGTACACAGCAGGCTGCTGAAGTATGATGATCAGCGGCTAAGTGTGCTTGCCTCAGCACATCTCTGGGAGCGAAAGTGAATCATTTATTTCCATCTTGCTATGACTGCTCTTCTCCGAGGTGCTGTTCTGAGTCCATGTGCTTTGGAGTGCATTGGAATTCTATGGTTAACACACAGCTTGGAGACCTCATTTATGAAAATTCCTTTAAACCTTTCGCCACTTTGACAAATCCAGTCCAAGTTCACTGAGCCAATTCAAAAGTAGCTCTCAGCCTTTTTATAGGTTTTCAATTACACCAGCACGGCAACCGAGAACCATAGTGTTTGAAGAACTGCATGTGTGTTGCAGAGAAACATGAATTCTTTTTTAAGAGACTCGGATGAAAGCCCCAAATTAGAGCCAATGGATGAAAGCTTTGTCTATCTTGAACTGTCTGTGCCTTACTGACATGGCTGTCGGATAACTTAAACATGACTGATGTTTAGCTATTTACCATATGGTATATGTGATGATTTTTCTAGCTTTTAGGAATTTACTTTGCAAAAATAAATATTGGCATACTACTCCAACGCTCCAGTTGCCCTAGATAGAGTTTTCCTTATGAAATTGCTCAAAATGATGTCTGAGTTCATTAATCCTTCTGATACACAGCATGGAACAGCAGAATTTACTTTTCCTGTATGGATCAGGCACAGTTGAAGCAGGTCAAGGGGCTCTCCAGTGTGAAACTGGCAAATGTTGGTCAAACTGAGGTTAAGCCTAATTCTAATTGATTTCAGCAAACCCTTTTCCTACATTTACATATTTCTGCATGCATGCGCACACTCGTGTGTGTGTGTGTGTGTGTGTGTGTGTGTGTGTGCAAGCAGCCCTCATGTGCAAAAGCACTTATGTCTTATCTGTAGAGAGATGAGAGCATAACTTACAGGAGTCAGTTCCCTCCTTTAATCATGTAGGTAGTGGGTATAGACCTCAAGTCATGAGGCTTGGCGTGAGGCACCTTTACCCACCACGCTATCCTGCTGGCCTTCAAGGCATTTTTAAATTATTGTTGAAAATTTAATTTTGTATGTGTGTGTGTGTGTGTGTGTGTGTGTGTGAGAGAGAGAGAGAGAGAGAGAGAGAGAGAGAGAGAGTGTCAGTTGAGTACAGATGTCTCTAAAGGTCAGCAGAGGGCATCAGATCCCCTGGAAATGAAATGCCAGGAGGTAGGGAGCAGTTGGATGTAGGTGCTGGGAACTGAACTGGGGTCCTCTGCAAATGGAGTATGTGCTTTAATGGCTGAGCCCTCTCCCTTTCCCTTCAAGCAGTCTGTAAATAGGCTTGAAGCTAATCATATTCTTCTCCCTGTTTCTGAGTGTTTATATTACTTAGATGAAACACTGGTATCTTCTCCTATTTTCAAGCTTTGCATTTTTTTAAACATATGTGATTAGTATGGTTTATGAGAGTAGCAGTCTTTTAGATGTGTTTGATTGGATTGTTTGAAGGGACATTTATCATTGAGGATAAAGTAGACATGCAAAAATCATGCTCTTAGCCATTTAGAAGCACTTGCAGAAATTTAAATACTGCTGTGTATGCAAAGGCAATTGTACTCAGGATGTAAATCTCCCATTTTCTCAGGGGTGGGGGAGTTGAATCGATAGTACCAGGGGAGCAGAGCAAGCTCATGATGACTCCAGCACCTCCCTGCTGCAGCTTGCTTTCTCCATGTGCATCAATGTTCTGTATGTCAACTGGCCCTTTTGGTAATCTCGGTAAGAGGTGTATCTAGTGGATAACTGTTTGTGTTTGGTCTGTCCTCCTGTTTGTTTTCTTATCCTAGGATGAGTATTATGGTTTAACATAGTATTACTTAACGTTAGAGACTGAAATCAAAAGATACTACATGGGTAGGCTCCGTACACAGTAGTGCAACCATTCAGTTTCTGACTATAGAGGCCCCCAGTCATTCAGTCTGACCCAAATTGTTCTCTGTGACTCTGGATAGAGCTGGGAGGTGGAAAGTAGAGATTGAGAATGTAGTATGCTAAGTCTGAAAAGGCTAACCTCCATATATCAAACTTAGTGTTGCCAGTAACTTCATTCATTAATAAGTTTGCTAGCTTCTGAGTGCCCATTACATGGCAGGATACAGAGGGATGGCAAAGCTCCATTCCTTACCCTCTGACCTGGTTTGGGGAGCATACAAAGCCGTAGACACTGCCTGTCCAGGCAAGAGCTGAGGTTTGAGCTAAATGTTGACTGAATCAGAGGGAGTCAACTAGGGGAATCCAGAGTCCAAACCTGTATTCCACTTTGGAGCCACTAACCACAAGTAGCTGGTGAGCATTGGAAATGTGGCTAGATTGAACTAAGTATAAAATGCACATCAAATTTCAATGACTTAGTGTGCAAAAAATAAGAAGAATGTGAGGTATCTGTTCAATGATTTGGAACACATGGATGTGCTAAGGCTTTAGATGCACTGAGTGAAGGAAGACATACTATTAAAATCAGTGTCCCATACTTGCTTTTACATATATACCTATGAGAAAACATGAAACCACTGTTTGTTTTGCATTTATAGAGTTTTACCTTTCTTTGTGTACCCTTAAAGGGAAATTCTAGGGAGATTCTGGGGAGGAACAGGCCAGCAACAGGAGAAGTAACCATGCCATCAGGAAGAGACACAGAGAGACTGGTAATGTTATTGCTTTCTGAGTAGTTTGTCTGCTGCCTTCATTTGCAGCAATGGGAGCCAGAGAAGGATATCCAAGATAATAACATCTCAAGCAAATTAAGAGAAGCTTGTGGTTTAAAGGGAGCAATTCTCTATTAGAGGCCAGAGCAACTGCTTAACTCTATCTTCACCCCATCTGTGGTGAATTCATTTGCTCACTCTTGCCTTTTCATCTACAAAGAGGAGACTGAGATTAACTCCGCTGCCTGCACGCCCCCAGCTCCAATTTCCCTTTCTAAAACATTTTTTTATTCATGCCTATGGGAATGGTGGTATATGCATATATAACAGCAGTTGCCTATGGAAGCGAGAAGGGGGCATTGAATGCCTGCGGCTGGTCGGGAGCCAGCCAAACTAGATGCTGAGAACTGATCTAGGGTCCCCTGAAAGAGCAGTTAGCTCTCCTAACTACTGGTCATCTCTCTAGCATCATGTTTTCCTCTCCAGGGAAGCCATTTAACCTTACAACAGCACTAAAAACATTACATGTAATGAAATGGGAGACCCAAGTCCAAGCTTGCTTTTACTGGTCAGCCACCCAGGGGAATTCTCCTGCAGTTTGGATTTTATTCATAGGTCTGCTGTGAGAATTGAATAAACAAAGTAATTATAAGGAATCTAGGAGACACCCAGAGCAGAGCATCTTGAATCTCACAAATGTACACTAGCTGTCCTCCTTTGTGGTATGAGAAATGATTCTTCTGATCCCCAAGCCATAGATGTCAGCCCAGAAAGTTTGGGTTGCTTCTTTCTCAAACTCTATCTTGATGTGGTCATTGGGGACTAATTAAAAGCCAATCATAAAAAAGAAAGACTTTTGATAAACTATCTGAACAGGACTTCAAAAGAAGCCTTACTTTATGTTCAATATTCTGAGCTACAAATATGAGACTCAAGCTAAAGGAAATGGAAAAAAAACCTAAGAGAAAAAAATACTTTCTAAAAACATCTTCAAAGATGAAAGATTCAGGACATACACAGTGTGAACAGCATTAAGTTAAACTACCCTGAGAACTAGATAGTGCAGTCTTCATCTTCAGCCATCTGTCTAGAGTGGGAGACTGTCGAATATCCTGAAGGCTGAATCAAAAGGTGACGTGGGCTGCAGGGAACAGAAAAGGGAGGGTAGTCACCAAAGGGCTCTTGTGAGATCAAGAAGGATGCAATAGTGCCCACTGAGGCAATAGCTCTCCTGAAAGCATGAAGATGAGAGAAAGCCAAGCCAGCAAGTACCTTAAAATGATACAGGTCAGCCAGGATGAACACAACCTTCCTTCTCTCACTCTCTCAGAAGAAAGCAAAGCCTACACTATAAGACTTTGGGACTTGTGGTTGGCACCTTGGACTTGTCCCCAGGACAGTGAAAAGGTCATGAATGGTTCTAAACACAGCTCTACAATTTGACTGAACCCAACTGCTTTAGAAAGAGAACCGCTGACTGTGGAGAGGTTTGACTAGCACTGGAGACTTGAGGACCCTTCTTTGGATGTTGTGTGGGATGAAACATTGATGATCTCAAAGAAGAGGTAAAGAGTCAAAACTGAGTCAGGAGACATCTGTGGCTGACTAGAAGATGGAGAAGATAGTGAAAAAGTCAGACCTTGTGCCAAGGTTTTGGGGCCCAGGATGCAGTGAGCAGACATGGTTTTTCAGAAAAGTCAAACGAGATAGATGCCTGCTCTGTGTGTGTACATTAACAGTTCTCTCTCTCTCTCTCTCTCTCTCTCTCTCTCTCTCTCTCTCCCCTTTTTGATAATTTCTTTTTAAGCCAGTCTTAGCACCATGAAAGGGACAGGGACTCAGAAAGGGATTTTTCAAATGTCTCTACTACCCTATCTGTTTCTTCTTACTTGAGTAGGTGCAAACTGTGACTTGGTTTCTGTCTCTTGTAACAAAGCATATTTCTGTCTCTTGCAACAAACCATGATCCCTTACAATTTCTATTTCACAAAAGTAAAAGTTGCTTTTAAATAAGTGATAGATTAGAAAAAAAACAACAACAAAAATATCCCTACATTACTATGACAGGAGTCCCCAAAACATTTCAGTCCACAAAAGGCACTTAGGGATTTTATAGCCAACTCTACCCTGAATAATGAAAAGCCAGACCAGACTGTTTTAGAAAATGTTACTGCACCAGATAATGGCATGTTCATTCATTCAATTAACATTTATTGAGTATCTTCAGGATTCTTAGGCTTGGGCAATAAAAAAAAGAAAAAAAAAAAACTATAAAAGCGTGCGCTCAGGTTTAAGCTGGTCCATCCAGGGCTCATTCACCAAGCACATCTGTACGTGATGCTCAGAATGATCGTGTGAAAGCACTAAAGCCAGGTGTTCTGTCTGGACCAACAGCTGCACCTGATGGCACCTGGCTATCTATAAACGAGCCTGATGAAGCAGCGATTTGATTAAGTCTTCAGGAGAAAAATAGAAGTTTAGAATTCCATTCCTTCCTAGCAAAACGTCCTCTAGTTAACATTTGTGAAGAGATCCCAATGAGGCATTCTGCTGGCCCTCCTTTCCCTCTCTTTGCTTTCCATGAGAGAACCAGACCACACCGTGGATTTAACTTTTGTTATTGCACCTACAGCTCACCTAAATATACCTCTCTTGTTACTGCCCTGTGGCTAGGCCTGATTCAGTTTTCAAGTGTTCCTTAGCAGTGGGCATATGTTGATTGTACCACCTTTGTCTACTTTCAGCGTAACTGTGGGTGCCCTTGAGGATGCACATCCTACTGCATGCCGCCTTGGGCTGGCTGATAAGCAATGCTTCTGGTTTGGGAACATGCATGCCATCCTGGCTAGGCCAATGAAGCCTGCTAGACCCAACCCAAATAAAGAACAATGCTCCAACGCCCCACAAACATGGTTGTTTTCCCTCTGGACAAGGTCCTTCTAACTTCCTTTTAACCTCTTAAGGTAACCGGGGATATCATCGTTGGTTTTCTGGTGCTTTCTTTACCCAAAGCAACTTGTCTACGTACAGTAGTTAGTGAAATACAAACCTATTGCTTAGGTTTGACTCAGCATACTCTGTAGCTTAAAACATACTTTTGCCTTCACTCTGCCTCCTGTAATAAGCCTTTTTGGGACTGGGTTTTTCTCTCCCCCCAAATAAATCACTTACTGATTTTCCCACGTCTCATAAGCACACAATTCCCTGTCAGCCACTTAATCTCTTTTAAACTGCAGGGTGATTTTGACTCCTTGCTTTCACTGCCTCTATTATCAGTCACCTCATCCTAAATCTGGAGTCTCCTGGAATGATGAAGCAGTGGACACTTCTCATACCAAGGGCCCCATAAGCACCCAAGCTTTACATTTCTGTGTTTCATGAGTTAGTCCTCAGCAGGATGTTCCTTCTATAATCAAATGTACTCAAAGGTCTCATAGATTTATTTAAAAAAACAAACAAAAAAACCTAGTTACCACCCATCTCAAGTGTTGCCTTTCTAACCCCACAAATCTGGGGTGATCTTAGAATTTGATAAGCAGTGGGAGAAGAGCTGACATGACATGAACGGGTACTCAACATCTGATTCTGCTGTGATGGTTGCTCATTTGATGCTCCTTCTACTGCTCACTGAATATAGATTGGGTACTGAGTGAAAAGACCCAGGCTAGCCTACTTAAGAGAAGCTTCTGTCACAGTCCACCTGTGCACTTTGATAATAGCCTGACAACAGCAAGACAAGTAATCAAGGCTATCCAAGATCCAAGGTCATCCTTCAAGCTGACTGATGATGTCACCTACAGAAACCTTCATTAGGTTAGCAGAACGCAGTCCAAACTGCTGACCAACAGAACCATGAGCTTTAGTAGTTTGAAGCAACTACATTATGGAGTGATTTAATAACCAGTCAATCTGTAAGATAGCTAAACAGGTATGTTTACTTTCTACAAATTCATGGTTATTATTTAGTTTTCAGGGAACTCAATTCTAACATGTCTTATTTCATGTTCTGCAACATTATCTAAAATTTTAGGTATCCTATTTTCTGCTTTTAGTTCCCTTATGAAGAGATTATGTTGTGTGGTGTGGTGTGTGTGTGTGTGTGTGTGTGTGTGTGAGAGAGAGAGAGAGAGAGAGAGAGAGAAGAGATTTATTTTGTTTTCTTTATGTGCATGTATCTCAGTGAGTGGATTTCACATGTGTGCAAGCTCTGAAGACAGAAGAGGGAACTGAACATTCAGTGCTGGAGTTAGGGAAGTTGGGGGCCACCTGACAAGGGTGTGGAGAACAGAAGTCAAGGTGCTCTTAACCCCTAAGCTGTCTCTCTGGCCCTTGCAATCTATACTTTTACATTCTCCATATTCACAAATATACAATAACTACTTAAGTGTCAAGTCAGACTTTTGAAGGGCCCAGGCATCACTGAGCAATTACTCTTTTGGTCATTAATTTTATTTTTGATTCAGAATTTTTTTTCCTTGAGATATGCTGGCTTAAAAATCACCAAGGATACCAGACGACCCTTGACCTTATGGTTATCCTCCTGTTGTCACAGGGACCAGCTTTGATCATTAATTTTAAAGGTTCAATAAAAGAATTAAGTTGTTAACCATAAAATATAAAATCTACCATCTAACGAACTGGAAAATAATGCATAGTACATGGCTAAGAGACCAAATTATGTATTCATTTCAGGAAAATTTACCCTGCAAGTGAATTTGCATATAAGTCAAAGAGCAAAAGTAAACAAATATATAAAGGTTCCTCTTTCACAAAAGCAACTATTTGATTTTCACCACATATATGTGTCTCCGAAGACACATGTCTCTCCTCTGGGATTTGCATCTGCAACCTGAAAGATTGCCAAAAACTAGGCTTTTTCTCTAAGATCCTCTGGTGGCTCTTCAATTAGATTTTGCATTTAAAAGAGAAAGTCCCTTGTGTTGCTTCTAATGATGCACCTGCTACTTGGGAGATTTCTTCTTTTCACAAGAAACAAGTTAAATCTGGCAAGAAACATGGCTCCAGGCTTTCTCTGATGATATCAAAGAGCATTTGTATGTTTTAGATGTTTTTGTGGGCTTCCCTCCTCCTAGGCACAGAGAAGTCCCTCCAAGTCATTCCAAAACAACAGTGCTTGCAATGTTTTTGGCTTCTACTCTCTGTTTCCACTGTACACCTGCACTGAACAGCTGCTTAGACTCAGCAAAACTATGTCATGGCATACAGAAGTCCATGGACTTTAGTCACTTCCTTTCAGACATGGACAACTAGAACATATCTAATTAATGAATGGAGTACTATTTCAGATGTACTATCTTGTAAACTCTCTCCATGAACCTCTCGGGGACGATCAAGGTTATGTTCAAAATAGTAAAACCTCTTTGTAAAGCTCCCTTTTAACTTCCTTAGTAACATTACTGGTGTTCTATGACTCTTAAGAGAAGCACCATCATTTGCTTTCTGATTCTAGACCTGGAAACTCAAGTTTTTCGATCATGGACAATACTCTGCTAATGCTCCCTTAGAAAGGGACTTATGTGATCAGTCCCCAAATAGAAGAGTCACACACTCTTCTATTAGTTGTAAGGACAGTTTAAAGGTGTCTTTTGCTATGTAGGAAGTAATTTAATATCAAGTCACATCAGAATCAGCCAGTAGACACTGCCTCCCAGGTGTGTACGCATTAGCATATAGGCCTTCCTACATCTTGCTCTCTTGACTTTTGAATTTTTCAATATGTACAAATGAAATACAGATTGGAACTTATTCCCAACTGAGATGTCTGCTTCATAATGAGAAATAGGTTTTTGCCTGCTTGCAGATTCAGCGCTGAAATGATGCCTGACCATAACGTGTTTAGAGTTGACACCTTGGAGAACTGACATCTGCGCAAATGTAATCCTCATAAACCTCCCCAGATAGTCCTTATTTCATTTTGCAAACTGTACCCTGGCAGGACTCCACAGCACATGGTGTGTGGCGAGATTGTGTTGCTGTGGTGGTGGTTCTTTCTTCCTAGGGACTATTTGATGGACACTTGTCAGTAACAGCACGAGGAGTGGCGCCCCACCTCCAGCAAGTGAAAAAAAAGGGCACAGACAGCAATGCTTCCTTAATGAACTTTCCCAAGGAAAGCAATGTTCCCGCAGGAAAAAACAACACGTTTCCACCCTCCTAGCGGCTAGTTGGAAATGAGCAACAATGCAGTTGCCTTTTTGTCTCCTGAAGACTTTCTTTGCTGCAAGCAGTAGCGTGTTCCTCAAAGAATGCTAGTATTTCCTGTGGAAACTGTACGGCTGCCAGAACTGGCTCAGAATATTTCCTCCTTTCTTTTCGTAAAAAATGAAATAAACAAAACGTGGCATTTGACAATAGCCAACGTTGGCTTCATCCCCACTTACCACCTGCAGACGAAAGTCACCACCACTGAGAGGGTCGGGAAAGAAGCCTTCCCTAGGACATGGACAATCCCGGGACGCCGGACAGCGCCGGGAGGAGGAGCCGAGGCTGGACGGGGCAGCCTAGGCGCCGCGGGGATGATGGGCCAGGGGCTCCCCTCGGGTAGTGAAGCCGCCCGGCATCCCCTTCTCGTTTGTTATTGTTCTGGTTACTAGTGTAGCTATCACCATGCCTTCGCCCCTCCCTGGGAGCTCTTAGGAGCCTCGGCACAGCCCATCCCCGCCTCCCGGACAATCCGAGGTAGCAGCAAGCGTAACGCTAGCGCAAGGGCCAATGAAAAGAACAATCCCCTACACTAGAGCCTAGGACTGCGAGGCGGGAGCGACTTGGGTCCCCCGGGGTGAAGCTGCCTGGGTTTCCACAGCGATCTCCTCTTGTGGCTCTCTGCAGCGGCACCGCGCGGCCCCGGGCAGAAGGGACCTGAGGCACAAAGGGGGCCCCGGGGTCCCGAGAACCCGCAGGGTGTCGCCCGGTGCAAAGTTGCACGGGCGCAGTCACGGCCGCCCGTGTCCCTCTCCTCCTTGCGGCGCCCGCGGGGGACCTGGACTCACCGGAGCGCGGGAGGATGGCGGGAGGGATGGACGGACAGACGGCGAGGGCGGCGGGCGCTGGAGACCCGGCGGGCGGCAGAGGCGCTGCCGCGGCCCCGCTACGTCACAATGCGGCCGGGCGGCCGGCGCCGCACCCCGGGCCCCCCAACGGGCGCGCGCGGGCGGAGACACCCGGGGCAGCGGGACGCTGAGCTCTGGGACGCGACCACCAGGCAAGACGGACAGTGACCGTCCCCGTGCGCCCCGGCCCAGCCCACGCCCCTCGGCAGCAGCCTCCTTTCCCGGTGTCCCTGGCCAGCGGACCTGCTGCTTCTGCTTACCTCTCGCGTTCACCTCCGCCGCCTGGGCTCTTCCCCGCAGGCTCTCTCCCCTTCTCCCCTCCCACTTTTGGCCCCCTCTTCCCACTTTCTCCCCCGCCTCCCCTCTGGCTTTGCTGCCTCTCCCACCCCCCACCCCACCCCTCCCCGCGCGCTCTTTCCTCCTTGGAAATGAAATCTCCCCTCACCGCGGTCCATGAATCAACCGCTGCCACCTCATTGGTCCCCAAACCATTCCAAGGTTCCAGCATAAAACCGGGAAATGATATTCTCGGAGAAAAGGAAGGTGGACACGCTCCTGGGAAGCTGTTGTGTCTGAGAAGCGCTTTGGCAAGAGTGCTGTGCCTTGGCACCGCGTCACCAACCCCCAACCTTTCCCTCTCCAAGTCTCGCCCACCCTGGAAGACTTAGCCAAGGAGTAAAGGGGCAGGGCTGGGGGATTTTTACCCAGAATGTTTTGTGCTCCTGGGTGGGTGGCGCTAGAGATTTGGGTCTGAAATGACAGTTGGTTAATTCAGCAGTGTACCCAGGACCGCGGTAATAGTAACTTTACTCCAAGCATCCCTTATGGTGGGAGCATCAGAGATGCCTGAAGTGGTGGGTGACCGCCTCTTTCCTATTTCTGAAACAAAATCCAGGAAGAACAGAAGCATTGATAGCAACATTGGCTCTCTGTTGCCCCCTTGGACAGCTTTAAATGACTTTGGACAAGTCTCTGTCTCAGAAGTGGGACAAGATTTGGATAGCGTCAAAGGAAAGCCATTATGGGCTACATCCTTGTTCCAGGACATGGATGCTTGCTTGAGGTTGTCCGAAGGAAAGCATGAAGGAAGGACTGAGTGCTGGTCAATTAGGATCATCTGCCCCCCACCCCCTTTCATCCAGGGTGGGAACGACTCTGAGATGCAGGGAAACCAAGCACTACATGGGTGCTGGCAGAGGGAATCATGCCAGCCTGTCACAGAAAATACACTGCCAGTAAGAAGGAAGGGCCTGAATGTTTAAAAGCTAGGTTGCCCTGAGTAATTAGAGTGAAGTTGTAAGTCGTTCTTATGAGATACATAATTCGATTTTAGGGCTAAAGATAATCAGAGCAATCCTTGTCCTGCACCCAACTGGAATCCTACCTCGAAGGCCTACCATAAATGTCACCAGAGAAATGACAGCCTTGAATGTCAGCAGAAGACAGCTTCATATGCTTCAATCCTGCTCCCTACTCAAAGACTAAGTTTCTTCTGCAGCTTTTGACTAAACAGCCAAGCATATGTCACACAGCTCTGTCACTTGTTTATTGTAACTTATCATGTCTAAGAACATGCATGGAAAGCAGCTTCACAATTTTAAAAATACATATTATCCCCTGGTAGAAAATATGAAATCAGATGACATCATATGCCACTAAAAATACTTTAGAATATTGGTTTTAATTTTCTCACATCTGGTTAGAATAAAACTTCTTTTTTCCCCGGTGTAAACTCTGAGAAAAGCACATCTTGCTTTGATCCGGTAGATATGGGTGGAATTGGTATTTTCTCTGACGTGGAACTAGACAGAGTAGATATGTCAATGTCTGCCCTCCTGACTTCATTGAATCCCTTTCTTGGAAAAATTCAGATTTGAGTTTATTGAAATCAATAAACACTGAGAAATAGATATCCCTTCTAGTTGCCCCAAACATCCTACAGTTCTTGTACTGATCCAAGTGTTTACATGATTCAATAAGGAGAGACTGGATTTTGTTGTATGCACAGAAAATGGATTGCCCAGGGTGAAGAGGTTTTCCTGGCCACAGCAACCAACATGCCACAGCGTAAGGCAGAAATCTTTGTGATGTTTCCTCAGTTACGTCCTCTACTATTTTTTATAGTTCTTTTGTTACTTTTTCTCTATCCCCAACATGTTTTTGATTACATACTTACCATTGTTTCCATGTGATTATTTTCACTCTGTGATTTAAATCTAGGCTTGGATACACTTTCCCACATAGACTGTGTGTTTGCTTTTCTTTGGACTGTTTGCTGGTTTGCTTCTCCTATGCAAACCTGTGCCAAATCCAAACCACAAATTGATACTCCAAAGTGTGGCAGTAATGAAGTAGTTCAGTTCAAACAGCTGTTAGATTTTACGTCGGACGGCAAGAATGCTAGCTTCCAGAATGCTAGCTTCCTCAGCACCAGTTGACTTTCTTTTAGCCAGACTAACCAGCTGATGATGCCTAGTCTTTCTAATTGCTTATTACTCACATCTAGTCTCTGGTAGTCTGTTTCCTAATTAAACCATCTGCCATGTGTAATACCAAAAGAGTGTCTCAGCAAGCCACAGCCAACAGACCATTTATCCCTCGTACCATAGTCCCTACCTAGCATAGCTCACCATGGTATCCACTGAGCTCTACTTAGTGATCATATATTTTTGCTTCTCATCCATTTCTTATCCCCATCATTCAACGGTCAGTTCCTGTTGCAATGACAGCAAGCTCCTATCATTCACCTTTGGATCCTCAGCACTGAGCACATTTTTATACTCAGAGTTAGCTACTGTAAATAATTAGTGAAGTAGTGTGTTTCACTGTAGATCATCTGCCAAAGAGCTGCCATGTAGCTGCTCGTTTGATTATTACAATTAAACATCTGCCTCCTTCATCCTTTGGCCTGATTTCCGTGATGTTTCTTTATTGGTCTATGAGAATTGGATCAAACTAGCACAATACAGCTAGTGATCAAACAGAAAAGGGTTTTCTATTTTAAAGTGCATGTTTTATTAATAGAATATTCAGCATTGTGGTAAAGACATATGAGAGATATGAGAGAGAGAGAGAGAGAGAGGGATAGGAGAATATCTGGCTAATTAAAGAGAGTTCTATTGGAAGTCCTCTCTGATTTCTGCTTGAGAATCATAGTTTGGTTGCATTAGGCTACTATTTTAAATCTGCCAAGTTTGCTCCATTTGCTTGGCTTTCAGTTTGTTTGGTCCTAAATTATTTACATCAGAAATCTGATGATCTTATGCAAATGTGTTTGTATCAATCAAGATAGTGATATGGCATTGGCAAGCCATACAAACCTCCATAGGCTAATAAAAGTATATTTCTCGTTCTCAGTATGCTGCAATTTCAGATCAGCTGCATCTCTGTTTCATGGTTGAGGTTGGTTACTCAAACAGGGGAAAGAGATCTCTAGCATCGCACACTAGAGATGAAATATCACTTCTAGCCACTTGGGCTCATGACTCTCTGAATACCAGCAAGTGTGCAGCTCTACAAAATGACAAGAAGATAAAGGAGCATAATCCTCCAGTACACCCAGAATACTTGATCCAAACACTGCAAGGAGTTATGAACACAGTGCACATCCTGTCAATGGAAACCATGAGGAAGAACTTCACAGATATATTCTGTAGTTATGTTAATTTCTGAAGTAGCTACTGAACCAAAAATAGAAGAAAAGGTGATTTTGCCAAATTTGCTAATTTTTTTCTGTTTGTTTTCTCAGAGAGAGGGATAATTGCAGACAGAAGTGGTATTACATTATTTTGTGCCACGATGTAGGATATGCTTATTTTTTCTTTACACTTCCCTTTTCCCTTATTCCTACTTTTTGATTTTGTTCTTTTTCAAGACAGAGCTTCTCTGCATAGCCCTGTCTGTCCTGGAACTCATGCTGTAGATGGGACTGGCTTCAAACTCAGAAATCTGCCTGCTTCTGCCTTCCAAGAGCAGGGCTAAAGTCATGTGCCACAGTTGTCAGCCCTTACTCTTACTTCTATACATCACATCTCGTGTACCTGAGCCAAGCCTGAAAGAGATTTGACATTCATCACCTTGTCTCTATGACAGACTCACTTTCCCCTCTCTTCCTTCCTTTCTTTTCTTTCTTCTTTCTTTCTTTTCCTTTCTTCATTTCCTTATGAAGATTGATTTCATTTGGTGTTTCTTACTTTCAAGTTTCAGCTGTATGCTTCATCTTGGCACCTTGAATAAAATTCTGAGTATCTTAGTTTGTTTTCTGGTTGCTGTGATAACATATCCCAATACAAGCAATTGGATCGAGATAGGGTTAATACTGGCTCACAGTTCAAGGGCCCAGTCCATCATAACAGGGAATTCAAGGAAGAGGAAATGAGACAGCAGGGCATACCATCCAAAATCAGAAAGCAGAAAGTGATAATGTTCTCAGTTAGCTCTCCCTACCCTACTCCTCTTTCTGTCTGTGTGTGGCCATGCATTCCTATACAAAGGCCAGAAGAGTATATCATAAGTATTCTATTTCCTGCTCTTGTTATTTTGTAAGATGGGACTTTTTCTCTGAAATTGAAGCTCACTGTTTTGTTTAGGCTGTCATTGAGAAAGCTCCAGGATCTATGTCTGTCCTTCAACATGGGGTCTACAGAAACACATGATGATGCCTGGTTTTTTATTTGGGTGATTGGGAGATTTGAAATCAGGTTATTTTCCTTTCACAGCAAATGTTAACCCTCTCCTATCCCACCAACCCCATTATCACTTACAGTCCAAGGCCCAAGCCCAGGGAAAGGTGCTACCCACTTGTAGCCACCTCAATAACTTGGTCAACCACACACTTCACAGGAATGCCTAGGGGCTAACTAGTCCCTTACACTGTCTGGAGACTTCTTTTTGCTAATTCTCAGTCCTACCAAGTTAACCCTAACCACCACACAGCCGTGCCTTGCCAATTTGACAACTGAATACATTATTATAAATCACAGCCTTCCCCTCCTTTTCTTCAAAGTCTCATGTCCATCTCATAATGCAAGAATATATTCAATCCAATTTCATATATCCCCTCCCAACCTAACAGTTCAAAGAGCTCAAGGCCCATGTTTCATCTGAGATTCAAGGCAAATTTCTTAACTGTGGTTTAAAATAAAAACCAAGCTACACATTTCCAATACACAATGTCACAGAATAAACAGAATAAATAAATAAAAGAGAAGGACTGGACCACAGTAAGAAATTGTAGGACCAAAAAGCAAGAACAAAATCTATCAGAGAAAATACCAAGTTTGACTGCTCCATGTCTGGCATTTGGGACTCATGATGAAACTGTCTGACAGCACAGGCAACCCCTCTCCTTAATCAGTCTGTAACACATATAGCCTCTCCCTTAGGCAATTCCATTACATGATTGCAGCTATCCTTAGAGCTACCCATGGTCCAGGAATCTCCAGTATCTTAGAATCTGTGTTGCAAATTTAGACTTCATTTCAGTTTCACATAATAGGCTCCCAGGGCATCTTTGAAAGGGACTCCAACCCGGATGTACATTGTCTGGCTTTAACCGCTCCCTACAAGTCTGGAGTAGGACTCCATTACCCTGCCAATCTTGAATCATTTATGCCTGCAAAAGCACTATCATGTAGACAGTGCTGTCAAATTCTGCTACCAGATGTGGCTTGGCCTCATTGGACCACAGCTGTGCTGACCCTGGGGAAATACTTCCCTGGGCAGTTATCTTTGAGAAGCAGGAAACCCCTTCAGTTTAGACTTTCTTCCCTCAAGTGAATTTGGATCATCTCAGGATGAAGCCTCTAATAAGCTCACTTTTGTTTGGGGGGCAGTTTTCCTATTGTTCAAGAGCAGCACAGAATGTTTCTCTCTTTAACTATTACAGATGCTTTCTCAGCAGTTTCCTCTGCCAGAGAAATTAGTCCATTACAGTTAAGTTCAACTTCATTCAAGTTATCAGGATATAGCAGAGTGAAACCAGATTCTTGGCCAAAATATCACAAAAATGGCCCTTCTCCCTTGTATCCTACATAGCTTGGGCCTGGGAAACTGACTGGGGCAACTCGGGGGTGAAGAAATGACCTGATGCTAAAGGAGTAATAATTACACATACAGAAAAGCTGGGGTAGGGCAAGCTGTGTTTGTTCTGATGGAGGGAAGCTACTGTACAACCCAGAAACTCAGCATGCTTATGTGCACCATAGAAAGGAGGGGCCAATTAGTGTCAGTGAGAGGCTTCTTTGGGGGACCACTCTCAGGCTGTAAATATCAGGGAGGAGGAAGCTTTGGTTCATAGTTTCAACATACTCTGCTCAATTGTAAATACTCCTACTTAGACCAGAAGAAGGCTTTACCTTCCCTGAGTCTCACCTGGGGGAGGCTTTGCTGTTTCTGTCTGTCTGAGGAATCAGGGTCTGTGTGACATGGTTGTATTTATCTCAGCAACACACGTTCATGGTTCATGGAGGACTTCATCTGATAGCTACATCTTCCAATTCTTCATCTCTGGAATCTCACAAGTTAGGCGTCCACTATCTGAATATCTCACCGCATCTCATCTTCCAGGTTACTGTCAGAATGGCCCAGTAGGTTCTTCTTGCAGCATTCAATGGCTTTTCTAGCCCACAGCTTCCATCTTTCCCACACTCCTCCTACAAACCAGTTCCAAACACTTAAGCAAGAACCGTTCACATGGGTGAATTATGACAGCAATGCCCCCCCACCCCAGCTTCTCTGTACCAATTATCTTCATTTCTTTTCTTGCTGCTGTGATAAATTACCCCTACAAAATCAACTCAAGGAAGGAAGGTTTCTTGTGGCACACGATTTAAAAGTTGAGTCAAGGCAACAGGCTCTCGATGAAGCCTTGTACCCCTAATCAGGAAGCTGACAGGGACAATGGAAGCTGCTCTCTTAGCTTCCGCTATTTTACATATTTGAGAACCTAAGCCCAGAAAATGGGGTCACTTGCTTTTATTCCTGCCTCCCCACCTCAATTAACCTAATCAACTTAACTCCTTACAAGTGTGCCTGTACGATTGCCTTCAACTGAGTTTAGATCATGTCAAGTTGACAATTAGCAGTAACCACCACAGAGAAGGAGGAGGAGGAGGAGGAGGAGGAGGAGGAGGAAGAACCTAAATCTGATAGTTTAAATCCATTTTAAAAGAGAATCCTTAATAAAAGATTTGGTGTAGAAGTTTTATAGATTGCTAATCTGCAATCAGTCATATTACTCTGCTTTGTCAAATCACATGGAGATAGGGTTTTCTTTTTTCTTTAAGTAATATTTTTAAATGGAGGTAATTAGACTGTGCACAATTAAATCAAATGGATTAGAGGCCACTTGAGGAAAAGAGAATATCCACAAAAGACTGAAGTGAATTTGTAATATTTTGGAGGTACATGAGGCCCCATTGATATCTCTCTTGTTTTCTGTGATTCCACTAACATTGGTTGTCTTTCTCTTAAAAAAAAAAAGAGTCTTCTCAGGGAAGCTCATACTTAGCTAGATTTGAAAGATTCCAATGGACACATTTGTCCACTGATGCCTCCCAAGGTTGACACCAACAATGGCAAAACCTACTGCAGCCTCATCCTAGAAATAGCTGTGGCTGGGAATTCCCAGTTTCCCACACGTTTGGGGGCTACTTTTGCCCATGTGACTTATCTAGGAATCTCAGGCAAGTTTTCTCTCATGGCTCCTACTATTGCCATAGATAACTCTTTTATTTACCTATGAAAAAGGATAAACACAGACTTTTTCCTTTTGGGCCAGAATGTTGTGACCTGTTCAGACACAGATTTTCCCACTTCCCATTTCTGTCCCAGAAATGATTAGCTGAGATTTAAAAGGTTTGCCACTCTAGATCTTTAAGCTAGAGGTAAAGTCCTCCTACTCAGCTGAGCAGTCTACGCTTGGGCTGGTTACACAAGTATCCCAAACGTAAACGGCCCCACCTGTAACTTGTCGTCTCTGTAAAAACTCACGTCAACAAACAGAAATGCTAATATTCAGGTTCTGGACCTTCCTATTGCAAAAATATGAATAAAAGCAATCCTATAGGTCTGATTTTCACCTTTCTACGTTTGAGTCAACCGATTCCTTTTCTATTTTAGTCACTGATATGAACTGATATCCTGTTTCTCTAAAATTGTTAGTTCTAAGCACGTTTTACAAGTAATCATTTTGTCTGTGAGGGGAATTTCTAACATTTTATAGAAATATAACATGAATTTTAAAAATCCTTCAAATTATACTGCTTTATTCAATATTTTCTTCAGTGTTTTCTGTTGGAAAAACAAATAGCCCTTCTATATCACAATATCCAGATTTAACTACTATCCACTTGCTAAATGGTCACGACCCTGTTCTAATTTGACATGTATATACAACATAATTAATAATAAATACCAACAGGATAAATGCTTTCCGAGATTCAGGTCTAGAGTGGAAGTTTTCATCAATGCAGACTTCACGGACTAAGACCTACTTAAAAAGAGTGCCAGAGACTAAGAGAAGAACAGGCAGAGGGGAGAAAGTGGGGGGGAGGTGAGAGATAGTGGGGAGGAGGTAAAGAAAGGGAGGAGGGAAAGTGGAGTAGATCTATTTTCAGAGTCAGCACCCAGGTTTTTCCTTCTGGGATGATGTTTGGCCAGTGTGTATAATGCAAGCTTTAATTGTGGCAAGCTGACCTGGACTGTGGATTTCCATTTGCATGAGCTAGAATAAAGAAGGAAAATTCACGGAAGGCAGAAAACTTGGGGCTAGGAAGTCTTATGAAATTCTTATTCTGTGAAAATGGGACATTCTTGGGTAAGTGTTTGACACTATAGATTTCAAGGTTTTAGAACTTGAAATTAATTACACTCACACTCTCACACACACACACACAGAGAGAGAGAGAGAGAGAGAGAGAGAGAGAGAGAGAGAGGCTCTTATTAGGAATGCAGGTCCTTTGAATGTGGTTAATTCATATGAAAAGGAAGACAAGTCAGCCATGGCACTTTCAAGCAGATAGTGGCTACAGGCTGAAATCTCTGACAAGTCTCCAGCTGATAACCATGTACTCAGCTGCACACGGTGCTATCAGCAACTACAGAGGGTTCCCCCACCCCCATTTAGATAAAGATGTGATGTTAGCCTGTAATAATATTGTGATACAATAGTGTAATATATATAATAAAATAGTATAATACATATCCAACTCCATAGGATTCTGCTTTCTATATGAGTAATTTGCCCTCCTCTCCCATAATACCTTCAGGCTAAGTAGGTGTGTTTGAACATCATCAGTAGGCTTACAGATGACGAAGGTGGCAAAGGAATGAAAAGGAGAGATTTAGATCTTAAGGGGATTAAAACTGTAACCGACTTTGGTCTTGTCTCTATTTTTAAGCAGCTTTTGTGGGTTAATAGAAGCAATTTCCCCCTTGAGTGAGCCACGGAAAGGCATTCGAATTGGCTACTTCTAAGTAGCAGCAGACAAGCACCAGTGCACAAAATATGTAATGTTAATCCTCACTGCTCCAAAGCAGAAGAAATCCAATTCCCAAACAGTGGGGAAAGAAAGACAGGTTCTGAAGTGAAGGAAAGCGTTCAGTCTTTTAGGTATTGCTCTGCTATGTTTTACTTTCTTGACCACATTTTAGCTTTTAGTACACACGTTCCTGGCCTGAGGACAGATGGTCTTCTTTAGAAAGCTAGGGAATGAATGGTAAATACATATGATGGTGGATGAAAAGACGTGACAGCCAATTTTCAAAAAAAAGTTCTCCTTATAAAGATGAAGGATGTTTTCTAAGGTAGGCTGTGGGACTAGAGAAGGAAGTTTGTGTCATAAAATTTAAACTTCAGGGTAACCCTATAACTTAGAGGTTAAACTCACTGAACTATGTGCCTGTGAGTTGAGACCTCAGCCTTGAATTTTACTGTCTTCAACAATATTTAGTGTGACCAGACCTTAGTCTCCTAGACTACAAAATAGGACATTCATAGGCCTTACTACAAAATCTCATGAGATTTAAATAACATAATATACTGTAATTATTGAAAAAGTGTACATATTAAGATAATTTAAAATGTTTATTTAGCAAATGACCATAAAGCCTTCTGGGTGAATCTACTGCCAATATGGATGTCAGCTCAGGGAGCCTGGCAGGTCACAGACCTTTGTTTCCTGCATTGTGGCATCATTAAATAGAAGTAGAATTTTTCTTTCATTTTAAAGATTTATTTTTATTATTTTTCTAACTTAGGTGTGTGTGGTGGTGTAGAGGAGGACTTTACAGGTCCCTGCTATGTCTAGAAATGGGTGTCAGATGTTCTAGCAGAGACTGCAGTTACAATTTGTTGTAATTCACCCTGTGTGGGTGCCGACAACTGGACCAGGTCCTCCGCAAAAGCAATAAGCTTTGCTGAGCGTCTCTTTTGCTTCCAAATCATCTCTTAAACTGTATTATAATTCACCTTGGATTGTACTTGGTTGGCTGATTGCTTTGAGTCAGGATCTCATTATATAGCCCAGCTTGGCCTCAAACTTCTAATCCTCCTGCCTCAGCCTCCTTGATGAAGTGATTACAAAACAGGATTACAGTATGTCACCTTGTGTGGCTATACCTTGGATTAACTTATGGTGTGTATAATGCCACCCACAACCCTTTCCTGCAGCCATTTAGATGGCATGCAATGTTGTTTAGAAAACCTCTTTGGTTTGTGTTTAAACATTGCTGTTGGCTCTCTGGAAGTTCAAGGCTATAGAACATTTAGATCTTCTCATTTGGTATTTAACTTTGGTTTGTACATGGCATTTAGCATTCTACCCAGACTTCCAAAGTTGACTAGCTATTCAGGAACAGTTGAAAAAGAATTTTCAAAAAATGAAGCTTCTTTAATGAGAGAAGCATCATCAGCATTTTAACTCGAGGGTAGAATAGAATGTAATATGATTTTGATAAGTTTTCCATTGATCTGATATAAATGGAGAAGTATGGTCCTAGGGAAAATATAAAATACTTTGTTATGCATTTACTCAGCAAATATTTCTGGGCTCCTGCAATGTGTGGGGTACACAGTAGGTGCTCATTGTTTGGGAGCTGTGCAGATGAATAAAATAAAAGAGAAGTGTATGCTCAAGCATAGTTAATAGACAGGCATATCCAGTGACCTCAGCACTGCAAAGCCGGTGAGAAGATAACTGACAGACAAAGGAAGAGAGGATCTGATGGTCAGCAATGCCTTCCATTGTTAAAGATGAGAAGTGAACAGTGTGAATGAACGTGAGAAGAGGCTTAGTCTGCTCGGAGGAAGCAGCTGCAATTGCTGAGCATCCACCTGCCACCCACTCATGAGACAAAACAGTGTTCAGAGTTGCTGTCAGATAGCCAAGTGATTTAGGAGGGTCTTGGAGCAGCATACGAATGACCAAAAGCCACAACCAGTGTCTCCACCACTACTAACCGTAGAGCCGGTAAACACGAGGGAAAATGTGGGAAAGTAAAGGATATGAAGAGGTTCTGAACTGACAATCCACGCTATGTCTATAGAAAGTCTGTAGACAGTATGTCTATAGAAAGTCTGTAGATGGGGTGAACTTGCAAGGTCCCCTGCTTGGTGTGAGGATCAAACAAAGCTGTAAGTGGTGTGCCATTACACTAGATAGTACTGAGACTAGAACACAGATCTAGGAGCAAGATGGGTAGCAGAAAATTATGAAGGCAAGACAGATGTCTTTGAGCATCATCAACAATCATGTAGAGTCTGAAACGATATTATCTAAAATTAGAATTATGACCTAGAAATTTAAAGTGCTTTTTTTCCCATTAGATTGCCCCACCTTCTAAAATCTAATGTGCCTTGGAAATGGCTTTTAACTACTACACAGACTAGGAAGAAAGAATTTGGAATTATGGTACAGACTGGAGAGAACACAATTTAAACAAAAATAAAATCAATTCTATGTCCACAGCATCCAGAACTACTCTGACATGTGCAGTATTGTGTAAAAACAGTAAGTCCACAGTAGAAATTTTTTAGTATACCCACACATTGTCTACCATACCTCCTGCCTACATAGCTATGGAGTACTTGAAAGTCTACACTGAGATGTACTACGAACATCATACACAGTCCAAAATCTTGGTATGGGAAAAATGTAGAATATATATATATTAATGATTTTAATAAAACATTCAAGCTAATTTCACCTATTATTAGTTTTTCAGCACAGCTACTAAAATCCCTAAAATCATATATTTTATTTTCCCTGTGTTTCTACTGGACAGCTGGTAATGTGTAAAGTCACCTCTCCTTAAACATCCATCCTGAACCACCCTGTCAAAGCAGACAGCAGCGTTGTCACAGGGAAAAACGAGTGGTTAGTCCGTTACAACTTTCCACAGAAAGTAATGGATGGATGTGACTGCCACCCGGTCTTGGAAAAAAATTGATGTTTGGTAGAAAATGCATCAATAAGTGTCAACAGAAAATTACTGAGGTATTCTGTGAATGCCTCAGCAGGGGAACTGGGAATCTTAAAAACAGAGCAAAACGAAACATTGTTTCTTCCTGGTACCCAGTGACTGAGGGTTGCAGGATACGTATGGACCTTTGGATGTACTGTGCTTTCTCAGATTGAAGCACGTGCATGAATACATATTATTCTACAACTGTAACCAATCTCTCTCTCTTTCTCCTTCTGCTTCCAAAGGGAACAACCAGAAAACAAGCCTCTGCAGTCATTAGTTTAAGCACCTTGTGTACAATGATCAAGCTTCCTGACAAGAGCCTCTCTCTGGTAGGCTACAAACGATGTTAGTGGGACTTGATGAGAACTAGATGCAGAAAAACCATTACATCCTCAACAGTTGGCTGAAGGAAAATCTTTTTCCTTGAAAAGATCTGAGTAAATGCTTGCTCTCAGCAAAGGAACATGCCATGTTTCAAAGTGATCAGTCCATGCGCTTACTGTTTGACTAATCCACTGGCTTCCCCTGTTTTGGGATGGTTCCAGAAAAGCTGGGTTTGGAAAGTTTTTCTCTGGCTCTAACACTTGGCAGAGGAACCCAGTGTCCTCTCCTCTTCCTTGAGTTCGTTATAAAGCTGTTTGTCATCTCGAGTATCCGGAACACCTGCTTTTTCCAAGGACTGCTGGCTCAGGAAAAGAAACATAAGTTATTTTTATGAAATAACTCATCGGCTCAAGAGTTTAAAAAACTCTATCTGAGATGGTGTGTTTTCTTTCCTTATGATCAAATATGGTATTTTAAAAGCCAGAAATGTCCATTTCCTCCGAATTTCCTTTTGAGCGATAAATCACTGTGAAATGAGCGACAGGCCATTGGACAAACCAGAGGAAAGAGCAGACTTTTGTTCATAACTCTATACTCAGTAGAAGAAAGACACAAGCAGCTGTGGCTCACAACCCATGGAGCAATCTGGAAAGAAATTATTAAAATTCAAGGCAGGAAAGCCTTTAAAAATTTAGAACTCGCTTTGTCGTTGAGTGCAGTACAAGACAGTGAAACCCATGCCCTGTTTCCAGATGCTTTCCTTCCTACAGCCGTTACGACTCTCATCCAAGTCTTCCTGTCTTTCCCATTCTATTTCTTGACTACTTGAAGTGTTTCTTTTACCACAAAGATTGACACATAAGCAAGACTGGCCAAAGTCTCTCGGCCTCACGACCATCATGATTTCATGGGGATGGAGGAATTCTGGGAAGGAAGGACAGTATTTCCTGCTCTCTTAGGTTTGTGAGCTCATAATGGGATGAAAAACTAAGGCAGCTGTGGTTTCTATCTTTGCTACCTTGAAGGGACAGACTTGTTTAGAATCAAATCAATAGAGAGAAAAATCGTGCTGAGAAGTGGAAAAAGAGAGACAATCCTGGTGAAAAAAATCTTAAGCCCTGGTTTTCTTACTTCCAGATCACAGTTTCCACCCGGCTTCCCTTTCTGGCATAAGCCAGTTGGGTTTCTGCCTCTTGCAATCAAAAGACTCGTGACTAATACATGATCTTTGATTGCAAGGAAAAACTGTGTAACAAAAGGGAAAGTAACCAGGCACCGTGCTGCAAGCATGCAGTTCCAGCACTCTGGAGGTAAGGAAGGTCACCACAAACTTGAGGTCAGCCTGAACTCCACAGTGTTCCAAGTTTATGTGCACTATAATGTATTACTATGTTCCATTCTCAAAAATATGAGGGCTGGGGGGGGGGGTGAAGGAGAAGAAGAGGAAAGCAGAGGAGAAGGACAAAGTCAGCAACAAAAATAAGAAAAGAAGAAAGATATTGTTTTCTCTTGCTTTCTATTAATGCAGAAATTATACCCTGATCACAAACATAATATTTTTGAGATGTCTGGGACTTGTAAGGTAGCTAGAAGTGGCCTTGGACTTGCCATGTATCTTAAACTAACTTTGAACATACAATCCTGTTGGCATGTACTGCCATTTTAACTTATCCACTAGAATTGCGCTAGGCAGCTGCAATAAAATTAAGCCTAGCCTGAGCATGGCGGTGTAAGCCTGTAATCCCAGCATTTAGGAGGCAGAGGCAGAATAACTGCTGTCAGTTCAAGGCCAGTCTGCTCTGTAGAGCAATTTCCTAGTCAGCAAGACCCTGTGTCATAAAACAAATGAACGACAGAACAAGTACTTCAAACCAAACAGAAGCAATAAGATCCCAACTCCTCACAGTACGTATGGTCTGTCCTTGAAAGTGCAAGCTTGATCTGTGTTTCTCAGCTCTTCCAATTGGCTTTCCATTCTTCTTTCATTATCATTGTTGTTTCATGATTTCTTTTTTTAAAAAACAAAAATAAAAGTCTATTTTAAAAATACTTACTTAATTAAAAAATATCTGTCTGTGTGAGTGCCTGAATGTGTGTATGAACACCATGAACATGGATGATGTCCATAAAAACTTGAAGGAGTCACTGGATCCCCTAAAACTGGAGTTATGGATGGATGTGAGCCAACGTGTAGGTGCTGGGAGCTGCACTTGGGCCCTCTTAAAAGAGGAGCATTGAGGCTAAGCACTTGTATGCACTAAGTCTTTCTAGGATGTCTATTTTTGAAAATAGTAAATACATATTCATATAAAATTTAAACAGTAAAGAAGTCTACTAGGTAAAATTTAAACCACCAAACCTTACTTTAAAAATCTTTTTCTTCATGATTATTCTTGTCTACTCTTTTGAGTTCTATTACTCACATATAGAATGCATCTTTTTAAAACAGAAAATGGGATTAAAGTCTACATTTTCTCAGCTTAATTCTTGAAACACTTTAGGGCATTTTAAGCATATCGTTTCACATAAACACAGATCCCGCTCCTTTTATTTAGAAGATAATTAATATTTTGATGTATTGAGGAATTTAGTTCACCTCTCGTTTTTATTTTCCTTTGAATTTTGCTATTAGAACCAGAGCTTTACCTGTAGAGGGCAAGAGCTCAGCCTCTTCGGCCCTTACACTATATTCTTTAAGCTCTTCCTTTTCTAAGAATTATGGTGCTTATTTTACCCATGCAATGGTTTCCTGGTCACAAACGATAAACTAATTAGAACTTGGTATTGCACACATCCTTGCATGCGCTGGGTCCTGTGAGGCATGATTTAGACTGTGATCACCATAGAGAGTCTGAACCCAGGTAGGAGGGGTCACTCTCACATCTGCACATGCTCAGTTGCCTTGCCTCTTGCTGGTGTGTAACATTTAAGTGACGCTCAGGGCGGAAGGGTCTTGGTGGAGAATTGACCTCATACCGTACATCTGAGTCATTTTCATTGTCAGCGGCTGTCAATTATCGCACGAGGCAGTTAGTAAAACAGTTTTTAACCTTCAGGCAGATGTCTGGTGTCCATTTGTCTGGATCAAGAGGCTTACAAACATCTCTGATTCTGAATTCTGTTGGTGCGTTTGAGCCCTGGCAGACTGACAATACAATCGCTGTTCTTTAATCAGCCCAGTGGACAGGAATCATTTATTTTACCTTCTTCAGGGATCTCTTTCCAGGGGAATTTCTAGAATCCAATATATATTCTGTTCTTTCACGCTTGTTTTGGGATCATCATTAAGCCCATAGACTGTACTAATGGCTGAATATAACACTTAAGGTGACTGAAGCCTGACCCAATTACCTGTAACATCTCCCTCTACCCTCCTTGGGCAAGAAAACGTGTGAAAACCATCCCTTCCCATGGTGTCTTACCACCAGGCTGACTTTCCGTTAGTTTGGCATTTTTATTTCCACCAGCAGTAGGATCAAATGTGCTGACCGCTGGGGACGCTTGCTCGCCCCTTTGTGTGTACAGAGGTTCTGGCTGCTTCTGGATGGCAAGTGGCTTGCCTGTGATCACAGAGTGACAGCAAGACCCACTTTCATTTCAGTGTTATTGCTCTCTTAGGCCCTCTTGACAACATGGAAATAACACGAGGCGATTTTGTAATGAGGTCTCCAGGTGAGGCAGAGAATTGGCTGAAATGTACTAGCCAATTAAAACAGCAAGCCCCAACTCTGTTGACAAGGAAGACTTAAGACAGAGTCCTGTTCCAAAAGGAAACTCAGGAGAGAGCCTGAAAGCCATGTTATCCTGACTTCTGTGACGACTGGGTTTTTTTGTGTATCTACTGTGATTATAGCATAGTTGATTATAGCATAGTGAGTCTGTTTCTAACTAAAGGCCAGGTATTGCCTGTGAGATTGTGCCTGAACTACCCTCCACTTCTCAAAATAGTCACTCACTTCTCTTTCCACCAAGAAAACAAACCCACTGTTTTTCCAACTTTGGGCTGAGCCACCTGGGACCCCACTCTTTATCTCTAGTGTTAGATCTGAGATAAATACCATTTTTCGGGCATACAGTATTTGCCACTAAAACATACTTATCTTTTGTCCCACCCCTCAGCCTGCTAGTAGGATGTGGCATGCAGCTGCTCAGTCTGTGCAAGTGATGGTCGCCAGCGATGCATTTCTTAAGTAAATCCCATGGCCAGAAGCTCCCAAGTCTGCTTTAGACTTCCTTTATGGCAGGAAAAAAATAAAAAAATAAAAGTGAAATTTTCAAGCACCTTCTCCGGGAAGTACTTGGTGACAGGGGTGTTTTTAAAAACCTCCCAAAGCACATTAGAAGCCACTCCCCGCCTCCCTGACTTGGTTCTGGCTCTCTGCCATTCTGACAGGAAACTTCATGCGCTATCCTGACTGTGCAGATCAGCAGTCCTCCTGGTGCAGCAAGGCTCCCCCTCCTCCCCACAGCAGGCAGAAAGAACTCTGCCAGGAAACAGGCTCTAGCTGGAGGCGGCCCCTGGAT
This sequence comes from Rhynchomys soricoides, assembly GCA_019843965.1. Taxonomy (NCBI): domain Eukaryota; kingdom Metazoa; phylum Chordata; class Mammalia; order Rodentia; family Muridae; genus Rhynchomys; species Rhynchomys soricoides. Next base: position 683,472 of record JADRCH010000115.1, on the reverse strand, counting down.
GAGATGCTCAGGAACCAAAGAGTGAAAGACCTTGTTTAAAATGTGCAGATTTCAGTAGTTAGTTCGCCAACACTTTATCTCACTTCCTCCATGGCTAGTCTGCCCTTGTCCGCAATTTAGACAAAGTATGACCGGGGCTTCCCTAGAAGCTCATGCGCAGTTCAACGGGAGAGCTCGGAGGAGACACCTTGCTGGGTCAAAATGAGATTAAGAAGAAAGCAAGCACTGCTCCAGATGATGCTTCCCTTGTCCTTCGTCTCAAGCACTTGTTTTTAGATGCTTTCATATTTCCCATTTCAAACTAGTATTTATTTCCCTCTCGGTAACAGTATATACCCGTGTGGTTCTTCAGACATATATTTGAAGCAGCCACTGAAGCTATAGTACTTGATATAATTTTCAACTAAGAGAAGAGGCAGAAGAAATCAGTCTATGGTCCTAATAAAAAATACCATCATAAACTGCTATTTCCTAAATATAAGTACAATTATTTTCAGAGTGCAAGAATAGAAATGACAACATTTCTTTAAGTTCAGTGGGTAATTAGTTCTCTGGTCAGTCCTTCAGATTCTAATTGCTCAGTTTTCTACAGTGATTAGGAATAGCTAACTAGTGTCCAGGAGTAGATTTTTTTGGCTGCTCAACTCTTCTGGACATGCTTGAATCCATTGAAGCACGGTGCTTTCTAATTTTTCCATAAATAAAGATGCAATTTATTTGGCTTTAGTACCACATAAACAAAATTTATAGACACAACATTGGTGGCTTTTATACCCCACAGAGTGGCGATTCGAAGGATTAAAGAATAATTGACAGCTTTGATTGGGTTACTTCTCCTGAATCGGCTAGAAAGGGTAAATGGACTTATTTTCTAAGCACTAAAGATGTGTTTACTAATCACTAAGAGGAGTGACACACACTGGGAAACTTCACATCTTAAGAAAGATGGGACTGTACTTATAAATTCCCTAATCGAGGATCTTAATGTTAGTGGCGGGACATTAGGAGCAAGCTAATTGGCAATATAGGCAAAACCTTGGGTGGGAAGGAGATTTTCAAATCAATAGAGTAAACAACTGCCTGACACTAGGCAGATAAGAGCAACGTGTTTCTATACAAGCAGCTGAGAGACAAACTTTTCCCTTGCTCTCAGTTTCAGAGGACGAATCTATAATGTGAAGCAGCCCAGAGACGATGAACTCAGGGCTTCCAGGTTTTCAGCAAGGGGTTTGCCACAGCCCCAAATCATCTATAGGGTCTTAGTTTATCTTTCTCTTTCAACCACATGTAAAGGCAATATAAATACCCACCCCTTCATCATTTTGAAGCTAAGGATTAAAAAGGAGGTGGAATGACTTGCAAAAAATAATAATTTCTTAAATTCCCTAATGTTTTGGGATTTTATGCGGATGTGTAAGTGGAGCTTCTTCTGTCCCCTCACCCAGACCTAAAAAGTGTTCTCCACTCTGTGATGTATTTACTACAGATCAGTGCTGTGTCTTCTGTAGAATTCTAGCACACATACCACACTTCAGCTGGTAGAAATTTTGGCAAGTGGGTGGGTGGGGGAACACCCTCATAGAAGCAGGGGGAGGGCTGATGGGATAGGGGGTTTCTGGGAGGGGGGAAACCAAGAAAGAGAATAACATTTGAAATGTAAATAAAGAAAATATCCAATAAAAAAGAAAAAAAGAAAAAAAAAAAAGGTTAATTTTTGTTCACTTTTTTGGTTTGAGCTGCCGTGTTTCCAGATTCTGGAGACACTGCTAATCTTTGGATGTGCTTAGAAGGTGTTCTACACAGAGAAAGCAGGATGTATCCCTAGCATTGTGAAATGACCTAACTTGAGTGCTGTCCAGTGAGTTGGGCAGCATGCAAAGAGTAGGCCCAGACAGGCAAAGGTATCCTGGGAAAGAGACAAGTAGAAAAGAAATCAGAAAATTAGAAGAAGGTCTGGGTTCTGATGTGGTTTATTTAGCTGGTAAAAAGATCAGCTCCAGAAATGGCTTCTTAAAGTAACCGTGAGCCCGCCTTTCAAATATTTCTCCATAACACACATCTTCTAGGTGTGCATGGAAGTGGATCAGACCTGTTGTTCTCATACAGGCTGTTGTGAGACAAGCCTACTCAAACTGAAGGAGATTCAGACTCCCTGGGCATAGGTAACTCAAGCAACTGAGGCCTTGGCAGTCACCAATAAATCTCAACTTCAGAATTTGCTCCTTTCTCTCTTTAATTTCAGCAGCAAAAGCTCGAGTTGCTCTTCTGTCCAGTAGCACAGTGTAAGACATGAGCACTGTTCTAAACTAATTCAAATGTGTGTGCTGTAGACATCTCCATTCTAAATGTCTGAGAAATTAGAAGAATAAATCAGTGTTTTAGCTTCAGATAGGGATTGCTTTTCTTTCTAGTATGATATTTTAGGAACACTTTCATCTCTGTTTCTCACATATAAATCTGCCTAGACTCTGGGAACACAGACTAATCAGAAAGAAAAATTGTCGAACAATAAAGGCAATGAACTAGGTATCACATGGAGATTAAACATTTGGATCCCTTTAGCCCCGTGGGGAGCCCCTCCCTGTCCTGATAAAGGAAACAAGTCTTTTGTTAATTTTATCTTTGAGAATGGAATTAAGGTAACTATTGGGTATCAGATCTTAAAAATATTTTGCATGTAAAAGAGCCAAGTTACAGAAGGGTTATGTGGCTGCAAGAGTCAGGTGATACCACAAAGGCAGGCATTTCAGCTTGGGAATGTTTTCCTGGTGAGACAATAAGCACAGAGGCCTGCAGCGACCCTCTTTATCCCCAAAGGACAGAACTGAGGATGTCACCTAGATTTGCATGTGGGTTCCAGGCCTTCCAGGGATAGCTCATCAGATCACCACCTCCCCTCAGACCTCTTAAACACACAAAGAGCCTCAAGTCTCAAGGCTGGTGGGGATGGCAGAGAATTCTTATTCTGTAGTGTTTCAATAACTAAAGCCATCAGTGTGGAATAGAGAGCCATAAACTGAGAAATGTGCCGTGATATTGGATAAAACACCAGACTGTTGAAAAACCAGTGCCTTTGAAAAAGGCAACACACCTGCTGAGGGGATTTTATAAGCCAAGACATCTGGACAGTTATGTCAGGAGTTTATCTCTAAGAGTGCCAGCATATAACTGAAGGGTCAAGCACGTTTTAAGCACAAGGAAACATATGTGGGATCAAGAAAATGTGAAAATGTCTTAGATACTGCCCTGTTAGACTCTACTAATGTCCAAGGCAGTGTAGATGTCCAGATGATGGCCAGCTTTATGCTCACTCTGCACAGGGTGTGTAAATAGGAGTGTGTAAGGAAACACAAGTCTTGATGTTGGATGTTAATATTCCAGAAGGAACACACACACACACACACACACACACACACACATACACACACACACACACACACACACACACAAAGCAATGCTGGAGTGTCATATGGCAGTACATTTCTTGGGGCTTCCAAAAATGTCCCATCTGGCCTGGCTCCCAGTTTATACAATAGGAAGGTAGAGGTGTGTGTGTGTGTGTGTGTGTGTGTGTGTTATCTTGTTTCGTCTTTAAGTATGTAGACAGTCTCAGTGTAACTGAGTGATGATAGGCAGACTGAAGGAGCATCTTGAGGATTTCAGAGATTACACTGACTGATGTAATAACCCACAGAGAAGCATCGGCATTCATCTCTAACAGGACTAGGGTTCTATCCTCAGCATCTTCCCTCCCTCTCACAACTGCCACATAGCCAGATTTACTCTACTGCACTATTTCATTTAACAACAACAACAAAATGGCCACAGAGCAAGCACGGCAGATGAGGAGTGAGGATGGTCAGCATAGACCCACAGAGATCTCTCCCCACTCTTTAAGGTGGCTGGGCCTGGAATATGTGGTTCAGGCCGGAGCAGGTCTGAATCACTCTGCCATCTCAGATCTACATGGCAGGCATGTGCACTTGCCATTTGCTCATTTAAGGACAGCTCCTTACTGCATATTTAGGCAGATCATGTTCTCTTAGACTTTCTGAGCAGTCCTGACATTACCCAAGTGATAAATGGCCTGGGTCATGGGTCTACCTGACCAAAACACATTTTGCCAAGCCAAATATTTCTGTCAGTACAAAATAAACATGCTTGCCAAAAACTACAAACTCACAGTTCCAATCTGTTAACACTTATAAAAGGCAAAGATACTTTCAGAACAACTGGTTTCCTCTGATTCTTTAGTCTCTTGTGTAACTCTGCTATGTTTTTTAAATCCTATGTGGACATCAAGGGAAGTACAGATTGTAGGAGAGAATCTAATTGCTTGGGAAAAGAGTTACCACACTGATCTTTGAAAACAATTATCAAGACCCCAGGCCTGTGTGATTTCTCCAAAGTGAATAATTCATAATTTGAAATTAGTGCTTTAGGCTTTTCTCAACCGTACTCAAACATTGAAATTCTCATATGTTGAAATAATTATGACTGCAGCTATTCAGAGAAACACCAGGACCCCATGTTTCCACATTAAGTATTATTCAAGGAGAAAAATTCTCGTCTCATGGGGTGATGGATACCACAGGCTAGTTTATTCAGGTGAGAGAACTGGACCTTCGCAAGAAGGATGGTTGGGATTGACTACATCAGCTTACAGACCATGGTGTGTGTGTGTGTGTAAACAAATGACTCTTATGCCTCCTATCTGTGTGTATGCTTCAAATACAGCACACCAGGTTCAGATAAAATTACTTTTTGTTGATCTGAATCTATATCTTCTTCCCTTTTTTCTTTTACCTTTTACAGGCAGATGTCCTGTAGCCCAGATGCACACAGAACTCTGTGTAGTCCAGCATGGTCTTGAACATCTGGTTCTCCACCCATTACTTTCCTAATGGTGAGATCATAGGTGCATCAATGTGTCAAGCTTTCCCCTCCCTAAATGTTTGAGAACAAATAGGTCTGTGATATCAATTCATACTGTCTCTTGGGAATCAGAGACTAGGATGAGTAAGGTTGGATGTGGCAGTTCTTTGTGTTTATGTTTAAACTCTTATGTACATGTGGCTAATTATGTTATTAATTAATACTGTTGGAGGTTGGCATGATAAAGGGCAATGATTGAAATGTTTAAGAAAGTTTTAAACTCCAACCTACAGTTTCAAGAACTTATTGATAAATATTATGTTTGTTCTTTTAGCAACATTCAAAAAACCTAATAGCGTGCATGCTATAATGGTAGGACTCACTAATTGTAATGTGGCTACTTTCCATGAAGTTTAAAAACCATTATTCAGTAAATAGATGTGAATGTACTGTCCCAAGAGAATTTAAAACTGGTTTTTCAACAGTTCATATATTGTATATACAGCTGGCTTTATTAACTCATTCTGTCCTCTGGTGTCCCACAGACAGACAGACAGACAGGCAGACACACACACACACACACACACACACACACACACACACACACACACCAGCCAATTCCCTGTGTGGATACGCCTTCCCTTCAAATTCTTGCTGGTGGTGCCAGGCAAGACTTGAGCTGAGAAATAATTTAAATGCTTATGTTTATCATTGACTTCTCTGAAGAGAAATAATGACTAGAATTTTTCCATTTGTATATCAGTTTATTTTGAAAGTGTTTTTAAAAAATTGATCCTTGTGATTTCATGTCAAGATTCTGGAGGAGCAGGCAAACAGAAAGCTCACATTTGTGAGAAACACTTTATTTGGCATTTAGAACTATCCAGGGATGTGGGGGAAAGGCAGCCCCTATCTGATACTGGGCTATAATGAAGAACATTGAGTTTTCTTTGGTCTTTTCCTCTTCCTTTTCTGTTTCCACTTCCTTTTCCTTTTCCTTTAGCTACCACCTCTGAATCCCAGATTACCCTCTTTCTCCAATGTCGCTCTCTCTACAGACAAGTCCCAGAGACATCATTCTTTGGTGATTTCCGGGTTGCTACCTCTTTGTAAGGTTTTTCTTACTGCATCTACATTGTTAATGAAAAGAACACAAATATTGACTAAGACCCTTCAGATATTGTATGCATTTCTTTAATTTCTATAAAATTCACTTTATGTGCTTAAAAGGAACTAGGCACCAATGGTTTTACTGATAGTTAAAGAGCCTTCATTGGGAAATAGTCACTAACCTCACACTGTGAAGTGAAGCATCATCAAGTTTAGACATCTGTCCTAGATTGCTTTTTATTGTTCTGATAAAACACTGGCCAAAACCAACTTGGGGAGGAAAGGGTTTATTTGGCTTACTTACTACTTTCTCTACTGGGAACCTTCATCAAGGGAAGTTAGAGCAGGAACCCAAGCAGGAAGCTGGAGGCAGGAACTGAAGCAGAAACAAGAGTGCTATTTACTAGCTTGCTCCCCCATCACTGCCTTATACCCAGGGTCTCTGGCTCCAGGGTGGGTGGTACCACCCATAATGGACTGAGCCATCCTACATCAATCATTTATCAAAAAATGCTCTACAGGATTTTCTTTAGGTCAGTCTGATGGAGGTATTTTCTCAACTGTGATTCTCTTTCTCTAGATGATTCCAACTTGTGTCAGACTGACAAAAACAAACAAACAAACAAAAAAAAAAACCAAAACACCAAAACACAAACAAACAAAAAAACCCCTAACCAGCAGAACATGCCTTGTAATCTCAGAGAACCAGAACCAACATTCTGTCCCAGTCCTTCACTGTCTCAGTCTGTTTAAGCATGCCATACTCTACTACCATTTTCTCCAGGAAAATTTCCTCTCCTTTTCTGGGTCAGACAGACACTTGTTCTTCCCTTTTCTTGCATCAATTGTACCTTAGGCTTTACAGCTTTCTATGCATGATGGTTTTTGTTGTGTGCTTCTTTGAAGTCTGTTTGAGAAAAGAACCGGATTTACCTTTCTGCTTTATAAACATTTCATGCCCTCAATAAATGCTCATTCAATATACAAATGAAAAAAAAGTCAGAATGTACACATAGCAGAGTTCATACGGAATCGAGGTGCATACATGGTGACTGAGGATAAAGGATCCTTGGGAGGCAACAGATCCTCTAACTGCAGTGAGGTCCCTCACATATCAGCCACATCCCCTACTGTCTTAAACCATTTTCAGTTTTTCCCAAGAGCTAAGTGCTCCCCACTCTGCCTCCCCTTCCTGAGACAAGCCATTTTCAGGATAAAAAAATCCAAAGTGGAGAAAGGCAGAAGACAGAACTGCTCCATTGCCTGATAACTGGGTCCATTGTTTTTCCAGAGTCCCCCTTATCCATCAAGGTCCTTGGGATTTTTTTTTTTTTTTTTAACATCAGTTTCAGCCAAAACTGCAAAAGCATCCAATGCTTCTAAGTCTAATTGTATGGGACAGCTGACCTTGGACCATTTCTTTAGGACCAGTTCCTTTCCCCCTCCTTACTCTCTCTGTTACTTTTATGCTGTTGTGAAAATCATCATGGCCAAAACAACTCAAAGAAGAAAGAGTTTATTTTGACTTATGTTTCCAAGGGTGATAATGGCCGGGCAGTGGTGGCACATGCCTTTAATCCCAGCACTTGGGAGGCAGAAGCAGGTGGATTTCTGAGTTCAAGGCCAGTCTGGTCTACAGAGGGAGTTCCAGGACAGCCAAGGCTACACAGAGAAACCCTGTTTCGAAAAACCAAAAACCAAAAACCAAACCAACCAACCAAACAAACAAACAAACAAAAAACAAGGTTGATAATGTCAAGGGAAAAAATGGCAGTAGGCAGCCAGAGCAAGAAACTGGTGCATCTCATTTTACCACCCAGGAAGCCAAGGGAACATACTGGAAATGGGACATACATTCTCAAAGCTCAACCTTAGTGATGTACTTCCTCCATACATCCTAAAAGATCCATGATTTCCCCAAACTGCTACAAACTGGGGACCAAATGTTCAAGTACACGAGCCCATAGGGAACACTTCACATTCAAGCCACCATACCAAGGGACTTTAAAGGAGCAATTCTTCTCTCCAACATTGACTCTTACACCTTACTTTCACGCCCCTGTTCTGTTCATCTCTCTAACTCACACTTTGCCCGAAGGTTGATATGATTCCTAGTTTCTCTCTTGGACCCAGTTTTCCTCAACAACCCAGCACCGCTCCCTCAGTGTCTCACCATCAACTTCAGTTCTAAGCTGTACGTTTATAATTCATTTCTTTGCCCAGGAACAAGATTTTTTTCTTTGCATCATAGAATTAATCCAATTAACAATTCACATGCCCTGGTTTATAGTGTTATCTTCAGAGAATAAAACTCATTAACAAGTGTGAGCCGAGATAACAGAAGAAACATGGCATACATCCATAATTTGGAGGATTAAGACAGAATTAATGCTTCCTTAATCTTTTGTATGGAAAGCCTGAGATGTGTTCACAGCAATGTTTTTGGTTTCCCATAAACTGCTCTATTCTCTACGAGATCTGGGAGGACAATGATATCTTCTGTTTGGTTTTTAGTATTTCATATGTGAATATCAATAATTATATAATTATTGATGTTATAATATAGATCATTAATGTATAAGCATTCCTCAATATTTTGTAAAAATAGATCAAGAATTCTCTGTTGCCTTTTCCCAAGATTGACTTCTTTGTCTTCTCTTTGTCTCCAGAACATCTTAATCAACTAGAAAACAGAAAAAGAAAAAGAAAAGGAATGATTTTTAAATTAAACTTTTAATTTCACGTAATTAGAGACTTGCTCACTCTTTTAAGAAATCATATAGAAACTATACATATCTGTTGTGTTAGCTTCTGTTGCTATCACTACCTTAGCAAGACAACTAAAGGAGAGGGTAGATTTTAGTTCTAGAGGTTTCTGTCCATCATAGTGGGAGGTTGTGGAAGAACAAAGCAGCTTACTTGATAGAGGTAAAGAAGAAGTCTGTGTGAGCATCATGGTCATCTTCCTTTTTGTGTGTGTGTTTTTTCTAGGCCCCTCAGCCTGTGGGATGTCGCCACCCACACTGAGAGTGAGCTTTCTCCCATGAAATAATCCTCCCTGGAAATGTCCTACAGACACACCCACAGGTATGCTGTAGTAATCTAGATGTTTCTCAGCCCAATCTAGGTGAGAAATGAGATTAAACCCAGCCCCCTTTACCTGGTTTCCTTAAATGGCAACATCTTCAAAAGTGCAGTATGATAGTTATAACTGTATGTTGATATTGCTACAGGCAAGGTACAGAGTAGATGGGTTCATCATAACAAGGAACCATTCCTCTTTTTGTTTTGATACTTTAGTGCTAGAGATCAAATCAATGGTCTAACTCATGCTAGGCAAGCCCTATACTGTTGATCTATAGCACTCATCCTTTGCAGACTTTAAAAAATACATCTATTTCAACCCCATTGCACACTGACAACCTAATATAGTCTCTGAATCTATAATTCTAACATCTTAAGAATGCCATGTATATTAAGTAATATGACATGCAACCTTTTAAGGTTGACTTTTTTGTGTTCAGTGTGATATCCAGAGATCCATTCAAGTTTCCTTGAGTGTTCTTTTGCTTTCCAGAAAGTATATTATGATATGGATGGACCCGTTTGTTTTACCATCTACCTGCTAAAGAATATGCAGTCGTTTTCAGTTTTCAGGCTACTATGAATAAAACATGTTACTGGTTTCGTTGTACACTAAATTTTCATTTCTCTGGGATTGCTGAAGCATGCAATTACTGTGTCATATGGTGGTTGCATGCTTAATTTTATAAGAAAATACTAAATTCTTTCCTATAGTGTGGTGTTTCCATGTTTTCATTCCCATCACCAATGTCTGAGTGATTCAGATTTTGTTTTTCTGTATTCCTGCCAACATTTGGCAGTGTTGCTAATTTTTTAAAAAAAATTTTAGTCGTTTGAATAGGCATGCAGTGATATCTTATGATAGCTATAATTTCCACCTATCAAATGACTAGATCTATCTTTCCACAGGCTTATTTTGTTGACTTTAAGCTTCTGGTAAATATGTAGGGTATGGTATTGTGGTATGATACTTACTTAGTATGTGTGAGCACACACTAATGTTTGATCTTAGCTCTGCAAAAACAAACAACAAAACATCAACAACAAAACAACCCTCTTAAATTTTTCTCTATTTATATGATTTATTTAGTGTTGAGTCTTGAATATTCTCAATGTATTCTACACATTGGTCCTTCACCAGAAGATAGTTTTCTTTTTTTCTTTCTTTCTTTCTCTCTTTCATTCTTTCTTGTTTTTTTTTTTTTTGTTAGTTTTGTTTTGTTTTGTTTTGTAAACTGCATCTTATGATGAATCCTCTTCAAGGGATCTTTTATAAGACACGATTTCAAACTTTGATGAAGTCCTATTTGTTAATTCTCTCTCTCTCTCTCTCTCTCTCTCTCTCTCTCTCTCTCTCTCTCCCTCCTTTGGTATCAAGTCTAAGAACTTTTGCCTGATTCAAGATCTCAAAACTTTATTCTCATTTTCCCCTAAAAGTTTTAGTTTTATGTATTTGCAATAAGTCTGTGACCCATTTTGAGTTAAGTTCTCTCTTGGGTGTAACAGTTTAAAGCTTTTAGCCCACGGTTTACCCGCTCCAGAAGGTAAAAAGCTAGATTTCTTTCATTGAATTAATTTGGGTCTCTGTCAAATACCATTTGTCCATATTTTATGTGTTTATTGATGGTTTTTCTGTGCTGTTCCATTGACCCTTAGTTCTGCTGTTCAATTTCATTCTGTCTTGGTTAGACTTTATCTGCCCATAGGCCTAAATATGGGATACAGTAATTCTTTCTACCTTATTGCTTTTTGAAGATTGTTTTAGCTATGTGATGAACAAATGCTTTTTTCCTGTAAGTGACAGGATACTTTTGTCTAGTTTCTTCTTACAAAAATAAAGAAAAATATTAAATAAGATAAAAATAAAAACCTTATTGGAATTTTCATGAGATGGAACTAAGGTTATAGAGGAACTTGGGGGAATAGGGTTTTTTTCTTACGTTGGCCTTCCAAATAATAAATGTAGTCTTTTCTGCTTACGTTGGTCTTTAGTTTCTTCTATCAGCATCTTGTAGCTCTCAACATGTGGCTGCTATGCACAACTCCATGAAGTTTATGCTTATTTCACTTTTTTGGAAAAACTGATAGTGATAATGAGATTTTAATTTTGGTTTTTGTATAATCCTTTTTTGCATATAGACTAGATGGGTGTCTTTGTGTTGATGTTGCTTTCTTCAGAAACCCAGATTTTACCTTTAGGAGTACTTACCTTTAGCAGTACTTCCTATAAATTCCTTAGGATTTTCTATGCAGCCGGAGATGCAGTCTGTGGTAGGAATCATTTTGTTTATTGCACTCTAAATATGCACGCATTTAATCTTCTTATCACTTTCTTCATTTTACTGCAGTGGCTGTCCTGTGGATGCTGTGCTGACCAAAAGTGATAAAAACTGGTCTCCTGGTTATTTTACCATTAAACATGATGTTTCCTAGAAGTGGTCTGTAGCTTAGTAACTGTAATGGCTAATCTTCATAATCAATCTGGACCTAGAATCACCATGGAAACACCTCAGGGTGTTCCTAGCCAGAATTAAAAGGAGAAACCACACAAACACCAGTATCCATTTTTCTGCGTTCTCTGACTGTGGGTACAATATGACCAGCTGCCTCATATCCTGTTGCCATGTGTTACCTATCATGGATAGGCTGTATCCCCTTGGACTGTAAGCCAAGATAAACGTTTCCCCTTACCTCACTTCTTAGCAGGTATTTGACCTTAGCCATGAGAAAAGTAATACACCAAGGCTTTCCACTGTGACTGGATATTCAATTTTGTCAATTGTTTTCCTGGATTTATTTATATGATAACTTTTTTCTTTAGCCCAGGTATGTAATGGACTATATTGATTTTTCTGTGTTAAACTGGTTCTACATACTTATAATAAGTAAAATGTGGTTATATTATATGTGTCAGTCTGATAGTCATTATTGTGACAAAATACCAGAGATAAATCAGCTTAAGGAAAGAAAGGAGATTTCAGCTTTTGATTTCAGAGGCTTCAGCCCATGTTTGTTTGACTATTGTTGAATTTGAACTTGAGACAAGGAAGCTATCAGTGTGTGGTAGAGAAAAGCTGTCTCTGCAGCTAGGAACAAAATAAAAGAAAGATGGGGCAGGGCCCCAGTATCTCCTCCAAGGACACATCCTCAAGGACCTAACTTCCTTATGATGTTCTCTCTTCTACAGATTCTCCCCCTGATGAGCAGTGCCAGCAGTCAGGGACCAAGCCCTTAATAAGGGCCTTTGGGAGTTAGTCCAAATCCAAACTGTAGGAGTTTATACTTATTTTGTTTGTTACTGGATTTGATTTGTTAATATTGTTTTTATTGTTTTTTTTCCATCTAAGTTCATAGTCTATACTAGCCTACAGTTCTGTGTTGCTTTGTTATCTCTGTCTGATTCATTGCTGTGTTAGCTCTACTTACAGACACCGTCATTCCTCTCTGTTTTTCTTATAGAGGCTGTACACAATGGGTTTTATCCTTAAATGTTTGTTGAATTCTCTAATAAAACCATTTGTGTCTAGATGTTTTCTTCCTACCTTCCTTTCTTTTTCTTTCTTTCTTTCTTTTTTTCTTTCTTTCTTCTTTCAAATTATTAACTCAATTCTGTGTTCATAGGGCTACTTCATTGCCCTAATTCATCTTGGTTCAATATGTGAAGGTTGATTTTCAAGGCCATTTTCTCTGAGTTGTCAACTTCATGAGCATTAAAAGTTGTTTTAATATTGGATAATGTTCTTGTTCTATATCTCTAATATCCTATCTCTGCAGGCTGTATGGTGATGCCTCTCTTTAAGACTTGATATTAGAGAATGCTGCTTTTTCTTGTCTTATTAGAGATTTATCCATTTACTGATTTTTTTTTCAGAGCGCTAGCTTTTTGTTTCATTGATTCTCTTCTGTTTCCATGTTTCCAAATTCCTTATTTAATGTTTTTATCGTTATTATTTCTTTCCTTTGGCTCTATTGTGTTAAAGATTCATGTTTCAATATTTATATTTGCCTTTTAGAGGTGTTTATGAATTGGCATGATAATTCATCAACACAATATAAACTATTTTAAATCCTGAATCACACTTGTATGGGTTAACAATGTTTTATTTTTAGCTGTATGTGATGCCAAAAAAAGTTTGATACAAAATGAGAATTACTTCACTGGCACACAATAAATTAAAATCCTATTTAAACTTTCATGTTAAGTAATTCTAGATATGTTTAAGTATTCATTCCCAACCAAGAATGTTACAACTCAGAACAAAAAAAAAAAGAAAGAAAGAAACACACATGTCTAAATCACTATGCTTAAATATGTTGAGAGCTAAAGCATTTTATAAGGAGGTTTTCTTCCAAGGAGGTGCAGAGATCCTTCTACCAGAAAGCAAAATGGAAAGAAATGAATTACCCACACAGGAAAGAAGGGATCTTTCAGCTCAAAAACAGTTGGAGAATTTGGGTAGAGGTCATACACAAGAGAAGACGAAAGGCAGAAATGCCTGAGTCAGAGAAAGATTGCTCCCTGAAGAGAATCATGCTGCCAAAAATGAGCTGGGATTTGCAGCAGAACCATGGCAAAAAATAAATGTAGAGAGAAAAGAAGACCATATATATATACATATATATATATACATATATATATGTATATATATACACACACACACACATACATACATACATATGTATATATACATATACATGTTTTACATACATGTTTAAGTATATGTTATATTGTATATGTTTATATACATACATACATATATATGTATGTGTATATATATATATATTTAAGGGAGGTAAAGAATAATATTGAAAGTAAAATACTCAATAAATCTCTAGAAGTTTGTTAGTTCAATTTACAGTTCTATTTTTTTGCAGCTACAATCTAGCCAGTTAATGATGTTTATTGGTTTACTTTAAAGTATATTATAGTTAAAGTGGATGTTCATCTATTAATTTGCATTTTATTTACTGAAAAGAGATAGCAACTTTAAAATATTACAACTTTCAAATTTATGCAAACCCTGAGACTTTAGACAAGGCATCTGTGTTAACAATTAGTCCCAAAGACTAAATATTGGATTGGAAATGTGGACTCACTGTCTGTGTCTGCTGCATTACACAAGCAGCCAGGGAGCAGTTCTAGTCCAGTTTTCAAGGTAACTCCAGATGTGAGTATGACCCAAGTCTCTGAAGATACCCTGTCCGTTTTTATTTTAATTTATCTTCTTCCTTAATTTCTACAAGTGTAAGTCTTCTTCCATGTTTTGTCTTCATGCTCTTCTTCTTTTATTCTTAAATTACATATCACAGTCTAGAATTTCAGAATCTCCCTCCTTCTAGCCCTTAAAAATCTGTCCAATTCTGGTGTGTCCTTTCAAATCCCACTCTCTTTAGAGGTCTTTTCCCCTTCCAGAATCTTCTCATTGTTGTGAAAATAGATTTTGCTAGTCATGAACACACTACTTTGTTTTATTCTTGACTTCTTAAGTAGACTTGTTGGCAGAAGTTAAATTTCCAGCTTTCCTACTCTCTAGTACCTAGAAAGTGCTTGATAGTGACACTGAATAAATAGTTATCTGGAAGGAGAAAAGTTCTTTAATAACATTTCATTAAAGTAGTTTAAATAATACCAAAATATTCAACATTTTCAGGTAGTCTTTAAAAAACTAAGTTAAATTCAGAATAATTCATATACTTTCATGATACAGTTCAGAGCTAGCAGCAAAACTACTTCACAACTAAACTAAAATTAAAAATCCTAAGAAAGCAATTAAGACTTTTGCTTAAAAGAAAAAGTTAATACTATCAAGCACTGTTATCTAAGATATTTAAAGATTTATTTAAATGAATAATAAGATAAAAACTCATCTGATTTTTAAAGTGGGCAGATGTGGGGACATAACTCACAAAGAAAATATACAGAAACCAAATAACCACATGGTGAGATATACCACTCCGTAAGTCAAAGTGCAGGTCAAAGCATCAACAAGATGCTGGTTGACAGCTATTAGACCCGCTAGAATGCAAAGCACTGATAACATCAAATGCTGGCAAGGATAGCAAGCAAAAGAAACTTTCCTTCATTGCAAGTGGGAATGCAAAATGGAATCCTCATTGTAGAATATATTTGGCAGCATTTCTTCTTTCTTTCTTTTTTTTTTCTACAAAAGGAAACACACTCTCCTCTTACAATCTACCAAGCATGACCTCTGGTGTTCATCCAAATGGGTTAGAAACTTATGTTCTCACAAAATGCTGTGTCCAGATATTTACAGCAGCTCCGTTCACGATTGCCAAAACTCAAAAGCAAGAGGAGGTGAATGAATAAACTGTGAAACAGCTAAGTGATGGGATACTCACCAGCAAAGGGAAATGAGATGTGGAGCTATGGAGATGCATGGATTCTAACACATACAGGAACCTTAAAAGCACATACTAAACTAAAGAAAGGCATCTGAAAAAGATGCATACTGTTTGCTACTAAGATGAAACTCAAGGAACACAATGAATAGATCAATGACTACTAGGTTAGGGAGGAAAAAATGACAAAGAGCTTTTGTTTTGTTTGTTTTGCTTTGATGTTTTGTTTGTTTGCTTGTTTGTTTTTTAAAGAAAATGAAAAGGTCAGTTCTTCCCTGTGTTACTGTAGTGGTGGGCTGAAGTGGACCTGTTTAGAAATAGTTCTTTGAGGTAATTTCAGTCTTCGTTGTCAGGATATAAGCAGTTCAGTTCATGTGGCAATTACCACTCATGAACCAGCAGTAGTAGCTCCAACCACTCCCAAAAAACATTCATAAATCAGCAATGGCAGTTCAACCCAGAAGTAACCATGAGGCTCTGACAATTGGCCTAAGTCTGTGGAAGTGGCAAGAAGCCTTCAGGAACACCACCAGAAAGTTCTTTGGTGCATTTCTTTCTATGAAGTCATCACAAGTGATGATCAGTGAAGAAAGCAAGACAAATCTATGTCAGAGCACTGTCCACTGTCTGTTGGGTTAACTTATACCCCTTTCAAACATCACATGTCCTTTGATCTGTCTGCCCCAGCAAACCATCATATGATATAATTGAGTTTCTAACGAAACCAGAAATTTCACTTCAGTGAGCCTTGCTATTGACACTATGTTATCGGACCACTTTGAACACAGTCCATGCAAATGTGCTGGAAACATTGGCACTCAGTTCATTCTTTCACATAAAAAAAATCATTGTGGGGTTCTTTGCTTTCCCTACCTCAGTGATATTCACTTTGGTGTCATTGGGCTATGGCATATTTCTGGAAGTTTCTTGAACCTTGATCCTCCATGCAGTGGTATTCAGAGGTGTGGTCTTGAGAGGTTACTAGGTCATAGGAGCTCTAAATTAATGTATGACAAACTCATACATAGCTGAATGGACTATCTGAAGATATAGCTTAATTAAAGAATGTTGATCTTGGAAGGGTATATCGTATTTCTGTCTCTTCTCTCTTTTTTCTTTCTTGCTCCCCTTTCTCACTCTTCCCCTCTCTCTCTTTCTCCCACCTTAATTTATCCTCCCTGACTATCCTAAGCAGTCTCCTTTATCACATATTCCTGACACCAAAGCCATAGACCAACCTGACCTTGGGCTGAAACCAATGAAACCATGACCCAACATAAAGCTTTTCTTTTTTTAAGTTATTGCATTAGACAATTTTGTTTCAATGATAAAACCATGATCAAGGTGACTTATAGAAGAGAGGATTTATTTGGGCTTATGGTACCTGAGGGATGAGAGTCCTGCCTGGCTGAGGGATCAAGATGTAGAGATTGTGCATCTTTATCCTAAGTATGAAACAGATAGAGGGAATTTGAATTGTTCTGAGGATTTAAGATCTCAAAACTGCCACCAGTGATGTTCTTCTTCCACGAAGGTCCTATTTTCTAAGCCTCCCCAATAGTGCCACCAACAAGAGACCAAATGTTTAAATATCCAAGCTTATTGGTGACAACTACAGTTTTATTTCTCAGGTTATCTTGTCACGGGAAAAAAAAAAGCTGACTGATTATACGTTCTTTAGCATTGAGGATTGTATTGAGTAGCAGGCTTTTATTGATATAATAAAAGGGTTAAACAAATTCAGATATATTTCTGTGATATATAATTTTCTATTGGTTATTTTCAAGTTAAAAAAAAAAAGCAGAATGCTTGGACACAAAGGGAAGAATTGACTTGAAAATTACCCTAGACAAAGCACCCCTAAGCCTCCCATTAAAGGATGAAGATTGAATATGACAAAATAGCTCTCTCCTTTTTTGTAATTAGCAAGCCACACATGTTTAAGTACTAGGTGTCTAGTTGTTTTCAATGTCATGGTCTTCATTGAATACCAATGATGGTTCTTTGATCCTATAAAGAAACCTGGAAAAAGCGATATAAGCATTGGTTAGGCTCTATCACCAATGCAAATGCCGTTAACATGC
Organism: Rhynchomys soricoides; assembly: GCA_019843965.1. Lineage (NCBI taxonomy): Eukaryota > Metazoa > Chordata > Mammalia > Rodentia > Muridae > Rhynchomys > Rhynchomys soricoides. The sequence continues at coordinate 665,959 of JADRCH010000115.1, read as the reverse complement.
CATTAGTATACACTGAAATATGGATCAGGAGACAGCTGACAGGATTAAGAAAAGATGAGTGTAATATCTACGGTCTAGTTCAAACAGAATGACAGAATTTTCTTTCATTTGGGAAATCTGTCCAGAATAACACAGTTAGGCACTATTTAACCCTCACTCTTATCACAAGTCAATTCACAAGATAAGAATCCAGCCATTAGAATGCTGAAAGAGAGTAACTGTGGGTACAGAATCCAGTATTCCACTTACTGCCAGACTGTTGATGTTGTTGTTGGGGAAAACAAATACATTCCGCAACTGGGACTGCGTGTGAGGTCATGTTTACATTCCCTCCAAGAAGAAAGAGCTTCAGCACAGCTCCAGGGGGCTTCTCCCTGTAATCTAACTGTGATTCTTTCCAAGTATAACAGAGGGGGATGATACACTTGCATGCCTTGCTCTAACTTACTTTTAACTATTTGATTTCTGTATAGAAGCCCTGGTAGCCGTAAGTGTAATCAGTTCTTACCTCTTGATGGCTTCTTTGAAATCCCTGAGTAGGAGCCTTAGCCCAGTCATACGTTGTGTTTTTCTTCTAAAGTCCTTCATTTTAGGCCCTATTTTGTAAATGGAACAATCCTATTTGACACTCCAGGCTAGAGTTTGAAAGGAATAATATTCACTGCTGTGCTGTTTATTTTGTCAACTGGACACAAACTAGAGTCACCTGGGAAGAGGACCTCAGTTGAGGAATACCTCCAGGAAAATGGCCTATGGGCACATCTGTGGAACATTTTCTTGATTACTGGTTGATGTAGGAGTGCCCGTCCAACTGTGGGGAAGTGCTCGCCTGGACAAGTGGACCTGGACTGTGTAAAATAAGTAGCTGAGCAAGCCACAGAGAATGAGCACATAAGCAAAACTCTTCAGTGGTTCTGCCTCAGTTGCTCGGTCCAGGTTCTTGACTTGAGCTCCTGTGTTGCTTTCCCTTAGTGATGAACTGTGATCTGAGAGTTGTAAGATGAAAATAAACTCTCTCCCCTGAGTTCATTTTGGTCAGTGTTTTATCCCAGCAACAGAAACTGAACGAGAACAATTGTTAGGAAGGCAAATGGATTTCTTTTGCTTATTTTACAAGCAACACATTACTGACTTTGAGCATAAATCAAAGAAATACTTTAAAAGTAAAAAGCTCCAAAGAGAAGAAAAAACCTTTTAAATTCTGGTCGAAAAGGGCCAGATTTGTACTATCTGTAAGGTGTTTGTTTCTCTACCATAAGACTTTTTCAAAAGCATATGTCTAAATTATAGAGTCAGCTTGGGTCAAGGGTTGGGACTGTGGTACAGACCCAGAGACATGGAGACCTACCGGTGTTGACTGTGATAAATAAACTGAGAGGCACCCACCCCAAAGTATCTGCCCCAAAGAATTCCCAGAGAGTGCATAAGAGTCAGAATTAGAGAGAAGAGTCTTAGGCTAAAAGGAGTGTCAGGGAGGAAGACATTTCAAGATGGAAGAAAAGGAGGCATGCAACTAACAAGAGATGACAACAAATGTTAGAAAAAAAATCAGAGGTAGGAGAGGAAGGAAGTGAAGGTGAAGAAGAGGCAGAGAAAAAGATGTGGAAATGGGGAGAGGGCTGTGGTGCATGCAAGTAAGGAGGTTCCCAGGGACCTGGCTCTTCAAATTTGTCTAATTTGTCCAGGTGGAGAGCAACACGTATGTGTAAGTTCACTGCCAGTAAGTTCAGCTGAGAAGCAGGGTGAGTTTCCCTATTGTCACTGTTTTCTCTGAGTAGAAAATAATTTCACAGTGGAATTCCTCTGCTATAGTGTTTAGTGTCAGAAGGAGTACTATGCTCTAAGGTAGAAAGACTGAGTTCTTGGTGAATCAGAAGGAGGATTGCACTCTAGGATAGTCAGAAGGAGGACTGCACTCTAGGATAGTCAGAAGGAGGACTGCACTCTAGGATAGTCAGAAGGAGGATTGCACTCTAGGATAGTCAGAAAGGAGGGTTGAGCTCAAGGCTAGTCAGCAGGAGGATTGCACTCTAGGACAGTCACATTCCAATTAGACTAGAAAAATGCCTAGCTTTCCCGTTTAGTTTTTCCACAATGGGCTTCCAGTTCCCCCTGGATGCTCACATCAGGTTTCCCCCTGCTTAGCATTCTCACTGTTGTGACCTGAAGATACCTTCAACCTTGTTCACAACCTGATGTTTTTCTTTATAAACTGACTGATCAATTTTTAAACTTCTTACATTTACTTGGCAAATAACAATAGGGTGTATTCACAGGGCACAAAGTGGAGACTTTCTTCCTTAAATGTTGAACATGGTGAACACAATTAGCCTTGTGCTTTCTAGATGACATATGGGAACTGTAGTTTTCTAATATTTACTTTTAAGATGTAGGCCTACTGGGAAATTTGGGAAAGAAGTGTCCAAATAGTTCCTTACTTTTATTTATGATGTCATAAGATTTAACTTACTTCTGTTCAACCTGCTCATAAAGTTTGTGTCATGTATTTATTAGTCTCTGTATGATGTTTGGGTTGCACATAAGTTTATTGAAAACAATGAAGTTTGTTATTAGTGTATTGTAAGGTATCAAATTTCTTTTCCAAGGTGTTTTATTGCTATTTTTCAAAGAGAAAGTCTTTTGGTATAATACAGTATCTGCTGCCTAGTGTGATAAGGGGTAAGTATTTTATCAATAAAAATATACCTGTTGCTTTTCCTTGGTTACTCCAAGGTAATATCACTATCTTCTTTAAAAGACTTATTTTATGTAATTTATCTGCATGTATCTGTGTATCATGTGCATGCCTAGTGTGCATGATGGCCAGAAGAGGGCATAGGATCCCCTAAAACCAGAGTTACAAACTGCTGTGAACTGCTGTGGGAGCTGGGAATCAAAGCCAGGTCTTCTGAAAGAGCAGCCAGTGCTCTTAACTACTGAGCCATCTCTCTAGCCCCATGATAGTCTTTAAGGAATAAATATCTACAAAACATAATTTTCCAGATGAAGTCATATGAATTTGTAAATCTGCTAGTATATTTTCATTGATTGTGTCCTTCCTTTCTAAACTTCATACTGTTGCTTGTCTTGTCCACTCCGTTCTTTCACCACTCTCTGTCCATGTGACCTTATAAACAGGTTTATACACACATACCCCTCAACTACTACCACCAGGTATTTTGCAACTAGTTATAATCAGATTTTTTTTCCTGCTTATTTTCTTCTAAATACTTTGGCCATTCATCTGCCATGTGATGGTTATAGTCAAGCAGTTATATAGTAAGGATTAGATTATTTTCCAATTTGTCTTCTAATCCTGTGTACTGCTGGACTATTTCTATCCACAGTTGCATACAATGTACAGATAGATTAAATACAGACAGTGTCTCATTCCTTTTTCTTCTCTTTGTTTTACAAATTGGAATGTATTAATTTTAGAGATAATTTATGTGTTCCCATTGAGAGCTCAATAATTGCAAGTGGTACAATTGCAATATATTTTAAATAATACTTTATTCTCATTGAATTATGGATATGAGTTCTAAAATGTCATGTTTTCTATTTAAATACTTGCTTGTGTACAGAAAAGACTATAAAATGTGATTTAATTAGGCTTCACTTACTAGTAGCAAGTAGTTATATTTTGTTTCTTGAATCTTGAAGAACTTAAAAATTACTGATGCTATTTTAATTTTCACTCCATTTTCTTAGCTGTAAGGTAAAATACAGTGAATCTATATTAGTAATTTAAAACTTTTCAGCTATTCTGTTTCAAGCCTAGAGATTTCACAACTCCATTATGTTTTATTATTTTCCAAGAGAAAATAATAAGACTCTCAATGAAGTCAAATAGAGAGTCCGGAAATAAACGGAAACCTACATAGTTAGCTAATTTTTGAAGAGAAGTACCAAAAAGACATAATAGGGAAATGTTGGTTGTAACTTTCATTTTTTTAAAGCTTATTTTTTAATGATGTTTTAAAAATACTTTAGCCTTTCTTTTAGCCTACTAGCCACCAAAGGTAGTGGAAAAGAAAGGAAATGGGGGAAGTGGAGCTGTTTAGAAATGTTCTTTTAGAACAAATCCTACCTATCTTGTCAAAAAATCAACAGTTCAGTTCACAGTCAATAAGATCAACTGTATCTACTCATAACACTTCACAGATATGCTAAGAGTCTAGTTTGATAAAGTCGAGATAATAAATACAAATCAATAACGATGACATTGCCAAACAGAGACAGACAAGCCTCAGCATTGACATGAGTCAACAAGACCAACAAAAATGCCAGAAAAAGTTTTCGACTATGTCTCTCTAAGCAAAGCAAAGATCAACAAAGACTTGAGACCAACAAGCATTTAACTGTGTAAACAGGCCAAGCTCTGCTTCCTTCACTGGCTGTGGAATTCTTTTTATCTTCCCTCTAAACATCACATGTCCTCCATGGTCTTGTCTCACCACATGGCTCTTAATAAAACTCAATGTGAGTCTGTCTCAGCTAACATAACTTTACCAATGTTCCCAAGTCCACAAACATGACAAGAAGTCACAACACACCACCAGAAAATTTTTGTGTGTTTCTCTCAATGGAGTTCCGACAAATAGACCTCAACTATGTAATACATATCGGGCATTAACAAAATATCCTTCATCACGTGTCCTCTCACCTGTTTACTTTAACAAGCCTTCCTTTCACCTGTGTCTACTTCAACAAAAACACTCCTTTATGTGTTTCCCCAACAAAACACCATCTATCACAAGGGACAGTCCAAAAAACCCTTAAGTTTCCACTTCAGATAGTTTCCTGTTACATTGCTGTTGGGAAAATCAGGATTCCAAATGGAAGAGTGACACCAAGTCTTCAGCTCACACAGTGCACATAACTCTGCTTCAAGTGGAATAAAAGCCTGCACTAGAGACCCAAACACATCAAACTAAGGAGAACATGGAGAAATAGTTAACATAGGCTCTAGTGACACATAGTTGGTGCTCAAACCCAAAATGCAAACAACAAAAGCAATGTCAAGCTAATAAAATCTCCTGCACAGCAAAGGCAATGCTCAATAAAACGAAAAGGCAGAGTACAGACCAGGAGCAAATGTGTACTTAGGAGTTAATCTCCAAAATCTCCAAGAGACTCTCACAACTCAATGGCAAAAGAGTCTTCTAAACATAATATGCAAATGAGCAAGGAATCTGAGTAAAACAAATTGCCAAGGAAGGCATAAAAATGGATAGAAGATCCAGGAAAAGGTGCACAACCTCCAACTCGTGAGCAAAATACAAGCCTGACCTGCATGGGGGCCCACCTCACAGTTGTCAATGTGGCCATTACTGTCAAAAAGACAAGACAAATAGTGATATGGGGAATAAAGGAGAGCCCTGGGATAATATTTGTGGAGACAATATGGTACATCCATTGTGGCAAACAGATGGGATGTTCTTATAAGAGCTAAAATCATGGATGTGATGGTGATCTGGCTGCACGTAAGTCCCTCATGAGGCTATGGTTATGGTTAGAAAAGACAAACTTCCTGATACAGAAGGACCAGTCTTCAGTCAAGGGACTCTGAGTAGCTGCTCTCACCTGCTAGAACCTCTAGAATTCAAAACAAAGCTAGTATAGAACTCAGGGGTTCTTCCTCTGCATATATTCCCAAAGAGCATGAAATCACTGCCTGACAGAGCTTCTTTGTATTTCAGTATTATTCACAATTTAGGCAAGATATGGGAACAATGTAAGTGTTCATCAACAAGAGAAAGGATAAGAAAATACATGTATACTGGAATAGAATTAAGCCTTAAGGACAACGAGATTCTGCCATTTGATGTGATGTGGGTGGCTCTGGAATACACTGCACTGAGTAGAAGAAATGAGACAAAGACAGGAAATTACTACAGAATCTCTTGTGTAAACAATTAAAAAGCCAAGTGCACAGAAGCAGAACAGTGGGTACCAGAGGCATGTCTACGGCATCACAGGGCACGTCATACTTCTGAATTTTCTATAGCCCTGTAGTCCATGAAGGTGCATCAAATTTGTGTCATAAAGTCCTACTCCTTGGCATATGACAAGTTCAGTATGAAATTAACTACACAACCAGTCCTCTTTGGTATGAAAATGAAGGAATATATTCAGTTTTACAAAGAACATTAGGTCCCCATCCCCTCCTGCTCTGCTAGTTGTACGCCTCTTATTCTCCAGCGCTCATTTCAAGTGTCACCTCCACAAAAAGGATTTTCTTAGCTCTTTCTCCTCCATTCCTTATTCCTCCAGTGTTTGCTTAAAAATTCTAAGCAATGGATACTGTTTACAAAAGTACATAAGGCAATACTGTATGTCTCGATAGATATCTGACAAATGGCACTGTTAACACTTTGGGTTCAGAAGTTGGACACTTGCAAATGCTCCAGAGAGGATACTCATGTGTTCTTGTCTGCATCAAAGGCAGTCACAATCCTAGTGTGTGTACACTAGTGTGTACTTTTTCGATTTCTGTGGAGTGGTATTTGCTTTGAGGTGCCTGACTTTCTTGTTTCATTTATTACTGTGGTGCTCCATGTGGCTCATTCATTTTCATTGCTGAGAAAGAGCAACATATTTCATTATATAAATATATTATAATATAATTATTATTCTTACCATTAATAAATAATGTTTTCAATTTGGGACTATGCCATGTAATGCTGCTAATGAACAAATTTGTTCCTGTGTTTCAATACACAATATGTGCATTGAAAAGCATGTGCATACATGCTTTTCTCTGGGGCATATATCTAGGGATCAATTACTAACTCACAGGAAAAGAATCTTTATATTTAATATACACAGCGCTTAACTATTCCAAAATGTTTGAATTATTCCAATATTCCACCCAAGTATGAGAGTCTCACACCCACCCCCAACACCTAATAGCAAACAATTGAAATTAAATCCAATGTAGTGAATATGTTATTGCAGCTCATTGTGGTTTTGACTTGCATAGTTGTTATTACTAAAACAATCTTAGTCTATTTCCATTTTATCCTCCATTTGGATATTCTATCTTTGATGAAGTTCTAGTTAAAATATTTTGCCTATTTTTCTTCTGTATTATCTGTTTTTTTTCTCCCTGATTTATAAAGAACCTTTAGATATTCTGAATATGAATCCTTGGAAGACATACATATTGAAAACGTATACTACATTCTGGCTAATGTTTCATTATATATTTTGATAAGTAGAACTTGATTTTCTGCAAGTCAATGGATATATATTTTGTTTATGGTTGGTGTGTGTATGTTCTGTTTAAAAAGTATATACATATTTACTCCTCAAGATACGTTCTCATTCTATCATGCAAAAGTATTCATATTTAGATACACAACACACCTGAAATTGATGTTTGAATTTGATATGAGATGAAAATAAATTTTTACTCACTTTAGATCATTATCATGATTGAAAATGGGTGCTCTTCTCCCGCCCTGAGCGGTACCATGCCATTTTTGTTATAAATCAAAGGTCTAGGTGGAGGTGGGTTTGTTTTTAACTCCTCTTCAATGTTTTGGTTTTTGCTTTTGGTTTTTATTTTTTTTAAATTTCTTTCGCCATTCTTCAAACACCATGTTGTTTTAATAACTGTAGATTTATATTATTATATCTTGATATCCATGCACATAAAATTTCCAACTCTAATCTTCTACAATATCATCTGGGTTCCTTTTGGATTTTGATGTGTCCATACACATTTTAGACAGTTTCTTTGTTTTTAAATATACACATACACACACAGAGACACACAGACACACACGCAGGCACACACACACACACACACACACACACAGAGACAGAGACAGACAGCTCACCATTTTAAAATTCTAATCCTGACAAAAGCATTGGGATAATAAATGCACAGCGTCACCTGTGAACACACTTAAAAACCTACAATTATATTTGATACCTCACTATATTCATCAGATTTATGTTTAAAAACCTCATCCCCAAAGACCAGATTTCTTAATACCAGGAGGTGCTGTGCAATCTGCCAAAAGAGGGAAGCAACCAACAGTCACCTGTGATGACCATGAGCCACAGCAATAATTAATATGGCATAATTCTTAAAGATGCAGTAGTGGCAATCCCCTCTTGGTGGTAGCCAACACCTGCCTGATTGGACATCAGTCCCACTCATCAGGAAAGAAATCACTACCAGTTTGGTAAACCAATGAGTTTTATCAGGATTACTTAGAGGAATGAGGGGTTAGTTACAGGAGCAGAAATGACTCAGAGACAGAGAGGCATCACCAAAGCCCACCACAGCATCGTTGACATGTCACAAAAGCTGGGAATCTAGCACACACTGCATAGCCTACAGACAGCTCAGCAGTTTAGAGAGCGTTCTTTTGATCCCTTCCTGGTGTCTTTAGAGAGTCTTTGCATTTTGGCTTCTCTGAAAATCTTTGCAGCTTAGCTTGTTTGAGTGACTCTCAGTGTTTTATTGCTTACTTTGGTACTGAGGGTCCAAGCAAATTAATAATTAAACTAAAACTGGCCATGGCTTTCAGAAAGTGAAGGTATAGGGTGGGGGTGGGGGTGGAAGAAGGGGTGGGGAAGAAATAATGTAATTATGTTTTAATTTAAAAATGATGAAAATGCTCTAACACTTATACATGGTAAGTTACTTATCATCAGTTCTAGTCTGTATTAAGCAACTCACTTATTTCTAGTTTTGAGGGAAAATGAAAACTCTTTTATAAAGCCCAGGGAGAGTGTCTCTCTGGGAGGCAATGCTTATTATTGTTGTGCTTCAACAATAGCGTCCTTTCATTCTGCTTCCTTCTCCAATTCATTTTGTGTGTGTCTATTTCCCTTGCAGCATTACAAGTGCTATATGGGTACCACTCTTGGATTGGACTGAGGTCAAGAGTGGTCCATCGCCACAGGATACATGCTTTATCATGAGTATCACAAATAGCAAGATGTTAGATTTATTGAGGAACACACAGTGCCAGAGAGTCTACTGCGGATATTTGTGTGGCGTATCTTGATATTCCATCAGTGACCAAGCCATTGCATTCCTTATTCTTGTCCTCTGTCCTCTGTCGTCAAAACAAGATGACGGCACTTCAGTGTGGTGAGGGTTTGTGGGCTATGCTCCTGTTGGTCTCAGAAGGAAATGTTCCTATGAAGTGAAGGAAGAACTACTGGGCTGATGGACTGACTTGCTTCATTTTCGGTGGTGTGATGAAAAACCAAATGAAAAACATCCCAAAGAAAAAGGGTCCATTGTGGCTCACAGTTACAGCCTACCGGCCATCATTGGAAGTCCAAGCAGCAGAAACTCAAAAGAGCTGGTCACATTATATCTGTGGTCAGAAGCACAGAGAAGTGAATGAAGGCATGAGTGCTCGCTAGATCTCTGTAATTCCAAGGACTGGCACTGCACACATTTAACCCAGGTCTTTTCACATCAGTAGAGACAACCGAGACACCCTCCATCCCTGGAAACAGAAGGCTCCTCATTGAGATTATTTCCCCAGGTGATTCTAGATTGTATTAAGCTTATAATTAAAAGTAGCACAGGGGATACAAAGGACAAAAACATAAATTTTGATAAATCCTCCTTTCTCTATAGCCAGAGTGTACCAGGATCTTGGATGCCACATAGAAAATTTCTTGCAGCATCCAAAACCTTTTCTTTCTTCCTTTCTTTTCTTTTCTTTTCGTTTCTTTTTTCCTCCCTACTTTGTGTTCCATCTGGTGTCTCCAGAGATGGTTTCCCAGAATAGTTATAGCATACCCTGAAATATTTTTTAAAATTACATGACATATGTAATTATAGACAGAATAAACATGGAATATGTTACTAACTCTTTCCATTGACAATAAACCAGAAACTTAATGGTAGAAATGTTAAAAGGTTTTATTTTATAAATGTATTTAATGATATTACTTGTTTTCAAATTTTAAACATCTCTAATTTCACTTAAATAGAATTTGTTTTTAAAAATTAATTTATAAGCTAGACATGTTAGTGCATGCCTCTAATTCCAGCACTTGGGTGGCAGAGTTAGACAGGCATCTCTGAATTCTAGGCCAGCCTGGTCTACAGAGCAAATTCCCAGACAGCCAGGACTATACAAAGAAATCTTATGAGAAGAAAAATGTTTAGAGGGCTGTGGAGACAGCTCAGTATGTCAAGTGTTTGCTACACAAGCATGAGAGCCTGAACTCAATTCTAGAACTTGTGTTTTACGTTTGCTTGCTTTTGTTTTTTAAATCCCAGTATGGTGGCCCATGCTTGTAATCTCAGTGCTGGAGGGACCCAGATATGTGGATCCCTGGGGCTGGCTCATCAGCCAGGCTCCATTCAGGGAGTCCCATGTACAGTGAGACAACTTGTTTAAAGAAAAAATGGTGAGTACCTCCTGAGCAAGGAGGGATTGCACTTGAGGTTGTCTTCCAGACTCTGTGGGCTTATACACATACGTGTGCATATACACATGAACGTATGTGCACCAACATGAACACTCAAACACAAACTGACTTAAAGAAGCCAGACACGGTGGTCCATGGCTACAATCATGGCAGTTGGGAGGCTGAGGCAGGGTGAGTTCAAGACTGGTCTGGGTTGCCCAGTGAGTTTCAGTTCAACCTAGACTACGGAGGGAGACTGACTCAAAACACCTATATCAGTCAATCAGGTATTAAAGTTAAGCTCTACCTCCTAAGTACTTAAATAGATGGCACAAGGGCTTTCATTTATATTCCTGACAGGACCTGGCAAAGGGGACTTGGGTCTTTTAATAAAATCGAAGACCAGGTTCCATTCACTCTCTACCCCATACATAAATGCCAAACATAAAATGTGCCCTCCAAATGCTAAGTTGGTATATTTTCCCTGTGAGGTGAACTTGCGGCCAGGTTATCATGTACTTCTGAGCTGATAAGCCTTTTGCTATTCAGAAATTACTCTTTTCAATGTGATAACAAAGAGGCTCTGTACGCTCCAGCTTTGAGTAGAGCCACTGCTTGCTCAGACAGGCTGCCAAACGTGTGCGTCTTCCTTCCTAACCACTTCCTCCCCCCACTGCACAAGCGCCCCTTCCCAGCCCATCTCCTGGGACGATCAGATTCAGCAGAGCAGGAAACCTGGTAGAAAGGTTAATACGATCAGATCTCAAACCTGAAAAGGCTTAAATTCGAGGGTTTAGTTGCTAATTTTAGTCCCAGGATAGGATATTCACCAAGTATATTATGCCTCTGTTTAAATAATCTTCCTTAATGATGATGGAAAGGAAAAGAAATTAGTTTAAAGACATATTGGAGACAGACTAGGGTTTTGTCGTCAGCGTCAGCGTTTTGGTTTGCGCATATGCCCATTTAACTTGTACAGACAAACAAAGCCACATAACACTACCAGCTTAGGGGGGAAAAAACCAACACAATTTTGGATTTATTTCAAGATGAAAAAAGTATGGTATTGACCTCCCACTGAGTTTCTCTGGATCAGTTTAAAAAGCCCCCCCCCCCCAATCGTTGTGGCATTTCTCCTAAAATTCTTTTTGCCTCCACCATCCTTCATCCAGGAAAAGAAGCTTAAAATATATTGATAATATTACTAATAAATTTGATTTTAAGCATTCACTGTGTTTTAGGGCCCCAGCCAAGATTTTTTTGCTTATGTTCAGCATGTTATTGGCATCCTGGCAGACAGTCTAGCAGTCTCTGTAGATCTGTTTTCCTTATTTAGTTAAACTCTTCCACGCACATGCTTCTAAACAAGATACTTTCTTTTCTGGAGGACATTAGTATACTCTGCATGACTCCCGCTCTCAAACGTCTCCACTTGAGGGATGTAATGGCCTTTCAGTTTTTCAACACAGCACCTTCTGCTAAGCAAGATGTCCTCGAGAAGCCGATGAATAAGAAAAACAGTTGCATCTCTGTTTATCAACTAGAGCTCTTTGAGTCTTTTTCTCATCTTCATTTTGCCACTTAAGGAAAAAAAAAAAAAAATCAAGGACTCACAGCCTGCTTGTATTTATCTCTTGCCTGCCAAATGGCACTGTGCTCTCTACTGCTCCACAGGCCAGGACCAGAAATCGAGTTTAAGTTAGGTTGGTTTGATGACTTTATTTGGTTCTTTCATATTTCCAAGGCTTTACTTTTCATCCATAAAATTAAAGATAGATGTGAAAGTTGTATTTGTTTTCATAATTGAACCTTTGCTTAATTAAATTGGATTTTACAGGCAGCACTCAGAGGCATAAGCCTCTGCTTATTACCGGCGTCCTCTGCGACTCCGGCCGACTTCACTCCTGTGACAGATGATTGTGGTTTGCACTTTTGTTGTTGTTTTTCAAATATATGTCTCTTACTGTTCTTTGGAAAGTGGCCATTGTTAACATGGAGGTTCTTCCTTACTTCCAAGTTTATGGTTGCCAGATGCTCTAGAGTAAATGCTTATTCAAAACTTACTCGATTGCTTCTTTTCTTTGCTTTGCTTCCATAGCTAAAGCTTTATGTGTGGAAATCGGTGAGCTTAAAACACTGTTTTTACCTTAGGAATTAAAAAAAAAAAATCACATGTACACCCTCCCCTCTTTCTTTCTCTTCTCCCCTCTCTTTGTCTCTGTCTCTCTCTATGTCTCTGTCTCTGTCTGTCTCTCTCTGTCTGTCTCTCTGTCTGTCTGTCTCTCTCTCTCTCTCTCTCTCTCTCTCTGTGTTCGCGAGTGCTTGTATGTGTAAAATGCTACAGGCATTAACTCTACAGTGCTTGCAGGCTCCCCAGTATTCTCACAGGAAACAAATGTGTCATGAAACTGTTAGAAACCAAGAGAAGACAGTGGAAAGAATACTGATAAGCCATAGGAGAATATTGTGATGTGCTGGTTAGTGTTTGTCAACTTGACCAAACTAGAGTCACCCAGGATGAGGGAACCTCAGTTTCAAGATTGTCTCCATCAGAAGCAAACTAAAATGGTAAGAGATGATGGCTAGATTTACATAACAGGTTGCTGTGATTACTAAGGGTCAACAGTGTTCAACAGCAAACACACATTAGGTTAGTACTTCACAATAAAATGTTGTTTACTATGTATATGAATTTATAAAGGAGAAATTTTGATTGCCAGAGCTCAGTGAATCTGCCAAATATAATTAATTGTAGATTATTTTATTTTTCTTCATCAACAATGCTGGCTAATTTTGATTGCTAGTTTTTCTTGACTGGATTTAGAAAAATTTCTGGGGCTTTAGGGAAATTAATGTTCAGGATATTTATGATAACATTCCCAGAGCAGATTAACTGAGGACCTGTGGCCAACACTAACCCAGGACCTGGTATCCTTGGCAGAATAAAGAACTGATAAAAGAGCGAGCAAGCTGAGCACTAGCTTCCAGTTCTGTCTCCTTCTGGAGTGTGGATTCAATGTGTTCAGATACTCCACGCTCCTACCACTGGGTCTCTTAGTGGTAATAGAGTCAATCTCCTCAAACTTAGAGCCAAGGAAATCTTTAATCTCCATCCTTGATTTGCTTTCATTGGGTCTACTTGTCACAAAAATGAGATAAGCAACTAATCAATCAGCTTTTATTTGTTTTGAGAAATATTTGTTATTGATATTATACTGTCTTCTTCACAAGCACCAGGGATGTTCAGAAGAATAGGCTAACAAGTGCAGATGGCAAAAATACACTTCCAGTGACCCTCATCAGAATCCAAAGTTGGGGCAGGCAGTTGTAGAAGCTGAGTACAGTGTGAGGCTCCAATTATGTAGAATCCCAATCATGAAGAGACCTAAGCATGTAGTGAGGATATTAATGAGAGCTCAAGGGAGACAGCACCATGACAGATAGGTCACATTTGCAGAGAGGCAGAAACTCAAGGTTAGCGTGAGAGTTTTACTATGTAAAAATGAAATGGGAGCTAATACTTTGGAATTGTCTGCTAGAATCCCTTAAAGCAATGTTTGTTCTCAGGGCAAGCTGAAAGAAGGGCATTCAAAACAATGGCGTCTGAAGAACAGCTGTGGAAAGAGAACAAGAGAAGCAGAGAGGGAGTGTGCAGGAAAAAATGTGAAAGACAAGGTGGAAATATGAAAGACTCTGTCTGTCTGTCTGCCAGTCGGTTCCCTCAGTTGGTTGTCTCTCTGTCAGTCTCTCTCTCTGTCTCTGTTTCTCCTCATTTCAACTCCCCTGTCACTGTTCTTCTCTCGAATAAACCAAAGTCTTGCTCATAACCCTGCTTCCCAAATTCCACTTAGCTTAGCATAGCCAAGTTCATCTGGCAACCAGCCTGCAGTTACTGAGGGCATGTGAAGCTTAAAAATGTAAAAATCACTTAAGATATTTGTAACACAAAGTGAATTCAGTATTCATCCACCAAAAAAGGCCTTCAGATATTATTAGTGTTGAAAACTAAGGTCAGGCTGTCTAATGCTTAAATTCACATAGACCCTCAAGGAAAATAAGCCACCATTTTGCATAAGTGAGAACTGAAGCATTTAAGAAACTATTTCCCTAAGGAGCCTTGTGTCTCTGCTTTCTCAGTGCTGGGATTACAGATCTGTGCTGCTGTGCTTGTCTGTTTGTTTGTTTGTTTTTCTAGATTCAGTTCTTCAAGCATGAGGTGTAAGCATTTACCACTGAGTCATCTGCTCAGTGCTCTCAAGGAGAACAGAGTCCCCAGCACTTTGCTCTTGCCTACAAACCATACCGTTGACAACAGGATATCTTAAGGTTTTTGTGGCTATAATAAAACACCCTGAACAAAAGCATCTTGGAGAAGAAGGGGCTTGTTTCAGTTTATACCTCCATATGACAGTTCATCATTGAAGGAAGTCAGGGCAGGAACGTAAGGCAGGAATACATTGTAAGAACCTGGAAATAGGAACTGGGGCAGAAATTATGCAGAAACACTGCCTCCTGGCTTCTTCTTATGGCTTGCTCAGCCTATTTTCTCACACAACTCAGAAACACCTGCACAAGGGTGTCACAGCCTGCAGTGGGATGGACCATTCACATCCATCACCAATCAAGAAAATGCCCTACAAACTTGCCTCCAAGCCAATTTTATGAAGGTATTTTTCTCAGAGGAGCTTTCCTCTTCTCAGAGGGCCCTAACATGTATCAAGTTGACATAAAACCCAGCCATCATATAGGGTGAAACCCGCACCTCAAGATTGTGCCTCACTAAATCTCAAATAGTAAGGAATTTACCACACAAGGATAATATGATTAAAGTTGAACTGATGATTTTTTTGGCTTCAGAATGGCAACTGTTTTTGAAGTAACGAGAAAGCATGATTTTTTTTCCTTATGAAGCCTAAGAACAAATTTTAAATTTGAAAACAAATGTTTTACTTTATATGAAAACAGATAACCTAAGTATAAAAATAGTGAATTGTAATATTTTATAGTAATATCTACAAGAAAAGGTTAGTCTATCAAATGAAACATCAAAATAAAATCCAACAACAGTATTACAGAAGCAGTGTCATGGCAGGGTATCCTGAAAGATGTCATTCACATTTGACAGCAATGTATGAATCCAGTCTGGAACATGAATGTTGTAGAAATTTCTAATCCCAATCCAGGGTTTTTATCCCACCTTTGACCATTTAGTTCCCAGATAAAACACATATATATAACGTTTATATTTACAATAAACCTTAAACTGCACAAGAGCTGGGCAGATATCTACCTTCTAAACTATTAGAATCTACTTTCATGTTGATGATTCTGAGTGGTTATTTACTAAGTTTCATCTGGGTTGCTCTTCACTTCAGTTGGTCAGCCCTCAGGACCACGTTTTCATTATTCAAAACCCATGGCAGCTTCTCTTTCTTCCTCACCTTCCCTGGTGATCTCCTCTGACCCCCATACACGGGAACCCTAAACTCCACCTATGACTCTTCTGCCCAAGGTATTGGCTGTCAGTATCTTTATTTACCAATCAGAAATAACTTGGGGGCAAGGTTACGTAGAGTCATTTGCATTACAATACACAGCAAAAGACCAAACCTCAAGATGTGAGTGCAGGATTTTGTCTGAAAACAGATCCTGCTCACTTGAGTGAACACTATTGAGAAGGATTTCTGTGTTGGATGGAAGAGAAATGCTTGCTTTTGTTTAAAAAGCAGGAAAAAAACAGCTTTCACCATGTCTGTTCTGTTTTGTATTCCCATCAGAAATAAATGAGAGCTTCTGTTCATTCATATATTTGATTCAGTTGCATGACTTTTCCTGGGGCAATGTGAACAAATGTATATGCTCCCCATTGATGACAGACAAGAACCAATGAGCTTATTTGGGTACTTATGTGAGCACAGATAAGGGATCACTTACAGGAGTGCAGATGACCAAAAGGCGGCAGCCATTTGGCTTTCCATTAATTTTTCCCTAGGAACTTGAGTCACATAAACTTTGGCACATTTGTCCTCAAGTAACTGGGACAGACCCCTTTTCTGCTTTTCCTCTTTGCTATTCACCCTTGACTGCTTTAGCATTTTATGGATTTGATTCACACACCAGTCTAAGTCATTCTAATCTGATTACCTCATAACGACTGTATTCCACCTTGGAGTTCAGAAAAGCCACCAATGCCCCCCAAACAGGGTGAATTAACTTTCACACAATCCTGTCTGACCCAGTGAACATTAAATGCCACCCTTCTCATGCCCACTTCTCTCACCAATGCCCGTCTTCTCTGTTTTGTCTTCTGGTCCTTGATATTCATGGGGACCTCAGCCAGTGATAATCAAGCGTCCATACAGGCCTTTATAAGGGACTCATTTCTGTTGTATTGCTACAGATGATTGCAGCCTTTGTCTCAAGGCAGGATGGGTAGTTATATTTCTCAGCTTCTCCTTCTATGGCATGCAGACTGATCCTATCCATCCCCAAGTTCCACTGCCACCTGAACCGAGCTGTGAGAAGCTATTTCACTCCCTTTAAAATCTTCCTCAGTTTGAGGGTCCTGATGCAGAGTAGCCCCTAATTATCATAGTTTTCTTCACTAGACTATCATTAAAGCTGTCATCCACATGCTGAATCGTGGATTTTTCCTTTCTCTGCATTAAAGGTTGAGCTGGAGAGACAGCCAATGTTACTGTACCTCACTCTTTGCCTCTTCAATGCTCAGCTTTTCCCCTTCAATCTCAGAAATGGATCTTTAGCACACATGTAACTTGTACTCTCTCCCTTGCATTGTGCCAGCTCTAAAAATGGCAAGCCAATACCTCCATTTCATCCACCCCTGTTTCTGCTTTTCCTGCCAAATAGAAGTTAATGCGGAAGATAGCATCCATATGTCCTTTTCCCCATTGAAATTCCTCTCTTATACATACATGCATTCACATTCTTTCTGAGCAGACAGCTTAGCCTCAGTTCTATGTCTTATCCACAGCAAAGCCATATAGCAATTGTCACAGTCGATCACACTCCCATCTTACAAGGGATGCAATATAGTCTCTTGTCCGTTGTCACTTTTGTGTCCCTACATTTATGAGGCAGATCCCATAGTGTCCTGGACGTCTCCAGAAAGACATTTCTCTTTGTGTGGCTGTTTTATTTTACTTAGCATAATGTCCTCCACTCTTGCTCATGTTA
>JADRCH010000115.1:580610-648354 GCA_019843965.1 Rhynchomys soricoides | reverse complement strand
AGAGAGAGCATGCTCAGTTTCTAGATCTTCGCGGATGTGGATGCTTGGGAACTGCAGATAGCTTTACAAAATGATGTTTATATTTCCTGGGGGTGGATACCTAAAAGAAAGCACATAGTTTTAATTTCTTATGAAATTAAATGAAACCTTCATTATTTTCCCTATAATGGCTGTACCAGTCTGCATTTCCATTCCCAGTGGACATAGACTCTCTTTTCTCTACTTCCTGGCCAGCATTTCTGTTTGATTTTACGGAAATGGTCACTCTATTCATTGTCATGTGGTAGCTCCCAGTAATTTCATTTTTCATTTGCCTAAGAATTAATGATAAGTAAATTTCAATGCATATTGGCAATTGTTATTCTTTCATTGGAAAGATCTCTATTTTGTACATTTTTAGCTGTGTAATTTTTTATAGTCATGTGAATTCTTACATTTTTTGCTATTGAGTGCTTATTAAATATGTGGATTACAAATATTTTTCCCAGCCTGCAGCTACAATTTAATCTTGTTGATCATTTACTTGGCTATGCAGAAGTTTTATAGTTGGAGTCAGTTCCATTAATTTTATGTTTGTTTTTATAGTCAGTATATTTTTGGTGTTACAGGCAAACATATCATTGGCAAGGCCAATGTTTAAACGGCTTTCCTTTGGTTTTCTTTTCTAAGAGTTTTATAGTTTCTGATCTTATATTTAGGTCTTTAATCCACTTTTGAGTCTGCATATAAAGATTGAATTTCATTATTTTTCATGTGGTTATCCAATTTTCTCAGTACTCTTTATTGAAAAGAATTAACCTTTCCTTCGTGTGTCCTTTCTAAATAAAGTTGTCACTATAGATCTGAACTTATTTGGAACACTGTTCTATTCTACTAGTTCTACATCTGCTTTTATGCAGGTACCCAGTGGTTTTGATTGCCACGATTTCATGGTATAATTTTAATGTAGAGGCAGTGTGCGTGTGATGCCTCCAACTTCTCTTCCCTTTTGTACTGGCTGGTTTTGTGGGTCAACTTGACACAAGCTGGAGTTATCACAGAGAAAGGAGCCTTCCTTCAGGAAGTATCTCCATGAGATCCAGCTGTAAGGCATTTTCTCAATTAATGATCAAAGGTGGGAGAGCCCACTGTGGGTAGTGCCATCCCTGGGCTGGTAGTCTTGGGTTCTACAAGAAAGCAAGCTGAGTAAGCCAGGAGAAGCAAGCCAGTAAGGAACATCCCTCCATGGCCTCTGCATGAGCTCCTGCTTCCTGTCCTGCTTGAGTTCCAGTCCTGACTTCCTTTGGTGATGAACAGCAGCATGGAAGTGTAAGCTGAATAAATCCTTTCCTCCCCAACTTGCTTCTTGGTCATGATGTTTGTGCAGGAATAGAAACCCTGACTAAGACACCTTTAGAATAGCTTTTGCTAGTCACAGTCTTTTCTGGTTCCATGAAAATTTCAGGATTTTTTTCTTTATGTTTCTGTGATATTTAGGATTTCTTTGGTATTTAGGATTTTGGTTGATTTTAGCATATATTATATAATGTACATAATATAGATAAAATATATAGTTTGTAGCATAAAGCATATGTGTGTGGAGGTGCACATACATGCATGCGCATGTACATGGTATCATTAGCATTTTAACAGTCTGCGTTTTTTCTTTTCTTTTTTTTCTCTTTTTTCTTTTCTTTTCATATTTTATTTACATTTCAAATGTTTCCCCCTTTCCAGATCTCTCCTTTGGAACCTCCCCATTCCCTCCGCCCTCCCCCTGCCTCTATGGGGATATTCTCCAACCCACCTCCCCACCCCCCACCCCCACCCACTCTCATCTTCCCTCCTTGACATTCTCCTATACTGGGGGATATAACACTCTCAGGTCCAAGGGCCTCTCCTCCCCCTGACGGGTAACAAGACCCTCCTCTGCATTCTTTGTGGCCAGAACTATGGGTCCCCAGTCTGCATTTTTTCAATCCATGAGCATGGGATAGCTATTTTTTTCATATCTTCAATATTTTATATTTTTCAGTGTCAACTTGTATTTCACATTCTTGATTAAATCTATCCATAAGTAATTTGTTTTAATGTTGCTGTAAATACAATTGTTAAGCTTGGTCATTGTCGGTGAGTAAACATGCTATCAAGTATTGTATGTTGATTCATATCCTGAAATCTTGAATCTTGAATTCATTTATCAGATCTAAAAGCTGCTACTTACTGTTGGTTTTTGGCAGAGCATTTGGAGTTCTGTTCATCAAGATGATGCTATCTATATAGAGGAATTTAATCTCTTTCTTTTAAAGAATTTTATTTCTTGATATGAGCTGTGAGGGTTTCATAAGTATCTTTATCATGTTGAGGAAATGTCCTTTCATGCCTAAATTAAATAAGCTAATAAAGAGTTCTATAAAGAAAGATATTGAACTGTGCAAAAAGTGCTTTCTCTACATCAACTGATATTATTCTATGGTTTTGTCCTTCAGTCTGAGAGTGTGTGTTTCCACATTGATCTGAGCATAGTAAACCAGCCTTGCATGCCAGAGATAAATCTCACTTTGTCATAAGGTTTGGACATAAAAAGTAATTTGATTTCATTTGGAAATGTTTTACATTTTTTATTAATATTGGCCACACAAATTAGCCAGTAGGTTTACGTTGTGTTGAGTCTGTGTCCAGTTTAGGCATCAAAGTGCTATGGAGTACATTTGGGAGCATTCTCCCAACTCTATATTTTCTATTAAAGACCTTAAGAAATATTGATATTTATTCCTCTAATGGTTGGTAGAGTTCAGGTGAAATGTGATCTGTTTCAAGACTTTTCTTTGATGAGCTGTGTCTCTTTAAATTACTCTTTAATCTTTTTATATTTACTCTTTAATCTTTTTATATGTTAGAATTTGTTCAGGTTTTTGTTTCTTGTTGAATCAAACATTTTTTACAAGTTAATTTACTAATTTCTTTCTTTTATCTAATGTCAGCATGTAGACATTTATAGTAATTCTCTTTGATCTTTTTATTTGAGATTATTTTGTAATTTCTTCACTTTCATTTTTGTGTCCTTGTCCTTGGTTTTGTAGGTTTTGTTGTTTTCATTTATTCAACGAATCCCTCACTTTTACTATCTTTTTATGCTTTTATTCTCCATTTGTTTTTTGTTATTTTTTGTTTTTTGATTATTACTCTTCTTTCCTTCTGGAAGTCTTGGGTTTATTTTGTTCTATTTTTTAGTTCCCGGAGGCAAACTATTAGACAAATTATTTTGACTGATTCTTTAATGAAGGCATTTCTTGCTGTAACCTTATATCTTGGAGCTGGTTTTGTTGTATGCTTAGGTTTTGGTATGTATTCCATGGCCATTTGTCACATCATGTGTTTATATTTCCCTTTGATTCATTGATTATACAGGGGCATGTTTATAATTACTACATTATGTTAATTATTCTGTATTCTGACAAAACAACAAATACTTGACTAAACAACTGTAAAGGAGAGAAGATTTACTTTAGCTCCCAGTTTTGAATTCACTGTGAGGAGAAGAGTGTCGTTCCTCATGGTGGCCAGGAGCAGAGAAAGAATGGTTGCGCCCCATTTTCATTCCTTTTCCCTCTTATTCTACTGGGATTCCCACCCTGTCATATTCTGGGCATATTCTCTTCTCCTTAGTTAGTTCTGTATAAAAACTGACACATCTGGAAGGAGGCTTGGTGCTAATGCTTCACTTAAGCAACTCTCAATTAAGATTAAACATATCTGTGGATTTTCCAAGATTCCTAATGTTATTGACTTCTAGTTTTATATCATCATGGTCTGAGATAATACTAAATATGATTTTAATTCTTGTGAATTTGTTAAAGCTTGCTTTGTGGTATGTACTCACTTATAAGTGGACATTAGCCATAAAGTGCAGGACAACCATGCTACAATCCACAGACCAAAGTAAACTGGGTGATAAGGAAGTCTCTAGGGAGGATGTGTGAATCTTCCTCAGAAGGGGAAACTAAATGGTCATCTGATGTACATGAAGAGATGAAACTGGGTAGGAGAGGCAATGAGGAGTGGAACAGGGATGGTGATCAGGTGTGGGTAGAAGGTGTGTGTGTCTGTAAGAGGCCTGGGAGTGAGAATGGAAATTGGGAGGGGGCATCTCTGGTAACTAGCTAGAGGCCTTGGAGGGAGAGGTTACAGGGAGTCTATGGGGTGACCCTAGCTTAGATTCCTACCAGAGAGGGATTTAGAGACTGAAAAGGCTACCTCCTATAACCAGGCAGGATGTCCAGAGGAGGGAAGGAGATGCAAATACATCCACAAAACCTTCAACCTAAAATTTGTCCTGCCTGCAAGATGCACAGGGATAAAGATGAAGCAGAGATTAAGGGAACAGTCAACCAATGACTGTCTTAATTTGAACCTATTCTATGTGAGAGATCCAACTCCTGACACTATTAATGATATGCTGTTACACTTGCAGACAGGAACTTAGCATAACTGTCTCCTGAGAGGCTTCAGCCAGCAGTAGATGGAGCCAGATGAAGACACCCACAGTCAAACATCAGGCGGAGCCTGAGGAGTGGGGATAGAAGTGAGCAAGTTAAAGTGGTCAAGTGCACTACAAAAAGACTCATATAGTCAACTAATCTGGGATCATGGGGACTCATAGAGGTTGGGGTCACCAACCAGGGAACATGTAGGAGCTGTACCTAGACCCCTACACATTTGTAGCAAAATGTGAAGCTTGATGTTCATGTAGGGGCTGTCTCAGTCTCTGTTCCCTGTCCTTGGATTCCCTCCCCACTACTTGGACTGCCTGGTTGGGCCTCAGTGGGAGAGAATGTGCCTAGACCAGCTGGGACTAGATGCCCAGGGTGAAGTGGTACTCAAGGAGGATTCCAGTTCTCTGAGGAAAAGGGAAGGGGACAGTGGGAGGAGGGATTTGTGGATGTGGGACTGGGAAGAGAAGAGGGAGAGGGCTGTAATTGGGACTTAAAGTTAATTTAAAAAAATAAAAGTGGCTGGTATTAAGTTTTTAAATCATCTACTTTTTATTGTTTCACTTTACATCTCTATTTATACATCTGTTAATATCTACTATGATTGTCCTCAAACTTGGCTATCTATATACTATGAATTTGCAGTTTCATTAAATACTAATATTTTTGACTTATTGTGTGTGTGTGTGTGTGTGTGTGTGTGTGTGTATTTGATTTTTGTAACCATAAAACAAAAAAGCTTTAAGGCCACTGCATAAGATACAGGTAACTACCCTGTTCTCTGGTACCATCTTCACGGGCATCCATTCATCTCTTCCCTTTCATCCTACTCGTGTCTGCTTTGTAGGATGTAGTTGTATCTCCATTTGGTCTTTTAATTCATTAAATCACTTTATACTAACTTAATCTTAGAATTTACTACAGCTGGTCATGATTATGGATGGACAGGAACTTACCTTTGCTGCTTTGTGCTTGCTCTGTAGCTTGCTTCTTTTTTTTCCTGGCTGCCTTTATGTGCCCGTGTGACTTGGTGGTGGTCCACTGATCTGTTTTCCTTGCCTTCTCTATCATTGTACATCAGTTGTACATTTTGTTTTGTGGTTTATGACTTACAATGTATCATTTTAGGCTGATAAGAAGTCTGTTTGTGTTGCACACAAAAACTCTAGAATTGAATTAGCCCAACATAATTGTGTTTCTGATGACGCAGTCTTACATATCTGTATTGAATATTTCTTAACAAATCAATATAGTTTTGTTTTTGACTGTTTGACTTATTACCTTCATACTAGATATATGTGTGATTTATGGGCTAGTATTATAGTTGTGGTCATTTTTCACCTTTTTGATAAATACTCAAAAGAAATAATTCCAAAGGAGAAAAGGATTATTTGTGACTCAGGGCACAATTTGCCTTATTTTAGTCAAATAAGTTAGATTTGTTGCTATGGCCCTTAGGTGAGGCTGAATATCATTGTGGTTAGACCATTCACCTCACAACAGCAAACAGCCAAGAGAGTAGAACAATCTTGCCAGGATCTATATACACACCCTTTCAAGGGCAACCCACTCCCTTCAATTAGGCCTCACCTTCCACAGTTGCAGCACATGCTAGCCATCTGTTCGGAACTTTGAACCCCTTAATAGATTAGCAAATTGTTAAAGTCAGAGCTCTCATGATTCAAATACTTCTCAAGAGCCTCAGCTCTAAACTCTGCTTACAATACATAAGCCTTCTCCACACAAGTGTTGTGGATGGACACATGGAATGTAAGGGGTAAGTAATAACTGCATTAGGGTATTCTGGATTTCACTATATGCTTAACTCTCCTCATCATACTTACTGATAATAGTATATATTTTCGTGACAATGGCTACCCTTAAAAACTCCCTAAGCATCTATTATAAGGCATATCTAGTGGTCATGAATTCCTTTAACTTTTGTGGGGAAAAAAAGCTATGAAAGCTTTTATTCCTCTTTCATTTCTGAAAAGCTGTTTTGCAGGAAATAAAAATTTCTAATTGGTAGCCTTTTTCTTTCAGCATTTTAGATAGAAAGAGAAGGATCTCTTTCTGTCTCCAAGATTTCTGCTAAGAAATCTGCAAGTAGAGCGTTGCTTGCTATTTTCAATTGGCACTTTTAGAATTGTTGGTATTAGACTTTTTAAAATAGCTTTTGTTCGAATTTTTGTTTGTTTGTTTGTTTTTAAGACAGATTCTTATAGAATAGCCCAGGATGGCCATGCTGGTCTCCAGCTTATGGCAATCCACCTGCTTCTGTATGCTAAGCTTACAGGCATGAGTCACCGTGAAACTGGAGAATGTATTGCAGCATGTCTCAAAGAGGACCTTTTAAAACAGAATCTACTTGGTGACTTGGTGGTTTTAAGGATTTGTTGCCCACATCTCTCCTAAGTCTTGGGAATGTTTAAAAAATTATTTCAAGGCTGCCTTTACAAATTTTACATTCTTTTTTTATTTGTCTTAGTCATATCAAAAGGTTGTCTTCAAATTCACAAATTAGGCATTGTGCTTTCCTAGACTTTGGTGAATATAATATTTCATTCACTTACTGGTTCATCAACTCTATTATTTTTTTCAGTCCTTGTAACCATGCTTTTACTTAATTTTTATTATAGATCATTATTTTCCTACTTTTAGGGCCTTGTCTATTTTTATTCTCTTGTATCTTGCTGGGTTTCTTTAAGACAATGCTTTGAGTTTTTTCAGGCAGTTTGTGAATGCATGCCTTGGGGTTAGTTACTAGGGAGGTTTTGTGCTCCTTTGGTGGCTTTATAACCCTTGGCTTGTTCACATTTCTTTTGTCTCTGTTGAGATGCCTGTGAATCTAATAGTTCAGGCACCTCTTCCAAACTTTATTAAGTGGCTGTTGTAGAGGGACCCTCCCATCCACACTCCAGTTGAGCAGGGTGCAATGACTGTATTTCTGTGCAGTCACATTGGCTTGGGCTTCTTGCAGCTGATTCAGCTGTGATCAGCATTAGTGATGGTGCCAGGTTCTTCTGTGTTCTAGGCTATTAGGACTTCCAGGTATAGACCATATTTGCATAGATGACTAGATCGAAGGCTTTAGGAATCTGCTGTTACTTTGCTCCTTTCACTGGAGAGTCTTAAGTGATGGTTCTGACAAGACCCATAGGGAGTCATAGTAGCACTGAAATCAAGGACATGGATTCTTAATCAAGATTAAGATCTTGATTAATCAATCTAAGCAAGACTTCTGTGCTTAGAGTCTTACGAAACTACAACACCATGTGAGGCATGAGGCTTGAGGCATAGGATTGGGTTTTGATGTATGAGTAGATGTCTTCTATCAGTAAGCTGGGACCCATTCAGTGGCATATCCCACTAGCATAAACTGATGGGTCTGGTATGTGACTGTGGTTCTGATTTTCAGGGTCAGGGAACAGCTTGAACAGGGCTCTCCATGCTCCAGAAGCTGGGACCCCAGAAGGCAGAGAACATTGCAACTTTGGGAACTAGAACCAATAGGGTCCAGCAGCAATGTAAGTCCTAGGGAGATGGTACATTACTGAATGGTGCCTGTGGACCCTCATGTCAGTAACATGGGCTCATTAAGATGAAATTTCTCAGTAGGAAGGCATGTGAAATACCAAGATGCTGATGTGGACTTTGGGGGATGAGGAATGACATGGCAGGGACTGAGAGAGGGCATCTCAGCATCCTGAATGGCAAATGGCCAGTGCAGTTCCCGACAGATAAGGCGATCACTGAATGCTCAACACAGCTGATTTGCACAACTCAGGCCGATTTCTAGGAAGTGAACTATTGAAGGCTGGACTGTGTGGGTTATTCCAACCTATTACTGATGAAGTGGAACCACATCAGCTTTGGAGTTTGACATACAAGTGCTCAAATGTACCTGAGGCTTGAAACCCCCAGTGAGTAGGATGCTGTACTAGTTCATAGCAGGGAGGTTTAACATTCTAGACTCCTAAGGGCATATCATCATTTCAGGTTTGTGTTAAGGGCCAAGGTGTAGAAGCAGCTCTGCCAGTGGACATGGTCCATTGGGGTAGATGAGGATATGCCATGTTTCCAAGATAGTATAGCATAGGCTTTGAGGATACAGGACACAAGTGTTGACATCTTCTCTAGGGAGAATGCAGCATGTGGGCTCTAGAGAGCTCCCTCGGCCAGGCTTTGAGCCTTTGATGATCTCAAGGATCTTGGAGGTCAGTCATTACCATTCACCTTCAAATCCCTCCTGCTTCAGAGATGATCATCTCTCAGAGGAGGAAAGGAAGAGGCAAAACTTTCCTGGGTTTCAGGAGCTACACTCTTTCTTCCTGTGCTTTACTTTACTTGCTTTGGTTCAAAGGCAATTGCTACTTATTATGCATTGAGGGCAGTGTGTTAGAAGCTTCTAATTGGCTATCTTGTCCACCTGCACTACTTAATGGAAACTTAGATTGAGAACGTTATTTCTAGCCGGATGGTGGGGGACATATTCCTTTAATCCCAGCACTTGGGTGGCAGAAACATGTGGATCTCTGTGGGTTTGAAGCTAGCCTGGTCTACAGAGAGAGTTCCAGGATAGCCAAATCTGCACAGACTCTCTTGAAAGACTCCCCACCCCTAGTTTTTTCTGTTATGCTTGAGATATGAGGGGATACTGGATTTATTTTCTCACAAAACACTTAAAGTTTTAGTTTCTTAGAGCTTACTTCCATTTCCTGTATTTTAGACCTGTGGTACAAAGGATCCACAAACTCCTTTGATATTCTGTAGCATAGTTACATCTCTTAAGTTGGTGGTATGAGTAAATATCTATTACATCCTTCCAAATATAATCAAGGGACTAGCAACACACAATGATTGTCCTGTCCTTGAGCTGCCTCAGGCACTAACGTGACTAGGACAGAGAGGGTATGACTAGGGAAGGAAGAATAGACAGACAGACACATGGACAAAAAAAGCTGGCATCAGGAGGACTGGGCTTGCTGGCAGAGAAGTCTCAGCTCATGGGAGGCTCAGCATGCTGTTTATTATTCAGATTTGAATAGGG
Organism: Rhynchomys soricoides; assembly: GCA_019843965.1. NCBI lineage: Eukaryota > Metazoa > Chordata > Mammalia > Rodentia > Muridae > Rhynchomys > Rhynchomys soricoides. Next base: position 638,832 of record JADRCH010000115.1, on the reverse strand, counting down.
AATTGGGGTTATTACTCTCATCTGAACAAGCAGTAGGGTTACTACATCACAGATAAACAAGGAAGTGAGGTTTATAATCTCAAAATTAAAATCTCAAAATAAGCCTGTCAAGGAGACAGGCTTAGCTTATCTTGGTAGGAGAAGTCTCTATAGGGAAGTCAGGCCATAAACATCCAGAGAGGACGCTAGCTGTGGTGGGCATATTCTTTTTTTATTTTCTATCTCAGTTTTAATCATTCATAACTATGAAAAGGGAAAAATTAAACAGATAGCCCTTTAATGTGATTCTTTCTAAATACATCTTATGCTTTGTGTCAGGTACTGTCTTAGGGTTTTATAAGCATTTTTTAAAAATCATGTTTACTTAACAAATCCATTGTACTAATAGATACTAGATACATTTATAAACAGAAATCTTACTTGACAATAGCAATTAAAAATGCATGCAATATGGTACATTTCATCTACAGCTTTCCTACTCAAACTAAAGAACCAATGGGGCCCTAAGGAGAATAATTATACAGTGTCTAACAGTGTGCTACAAAGACTGTAAACACAGAACTTTTCTCAGCACAAGAAAACATGCTAAGTTATGCCAAACTAAGAAACTCCTTTGATTTTTCTCCACATAACATTTTGAGGAGATCCAATAAGGTACTCCCAAAATGTGCCCCATTCTTAGTCACTTCTAAAAATATCAGCAGTTTGGTCTGTTTGTTAAAGACATGCTATTGATTGTTCCTTTCCTTTCAGCATGGATGGACAGACTATCTGCAATGGTCCTGACATCTCCTGAGAAGGTCCACACTGCTGCTGCTCTCTGCATCTTGAGAGAAGGAGTCTGTTCTTACTGATAAATAATATTTTTAAGGTCTTGGAAATACCCTACCATAGAGATACTATCCAGAAGTCATTATTGCTTTGCAAGCAGAAAGTCCTGTAATGAGTTCAAGGGATATCAAAGTGGAACCTTCAAAGCTAGAGCTGGCAGGTATGTTTCTTTCAGATTCCACAAATTAACAAGAGGCACGGAGGGAGAAAAGTGTCTCAGGTAAAGCTACTTGCTGAGCTCAGTAACACTCTGAAATCCTTTAGGGGATACTAAATCATCTTGAGGAAATTTTGAACTCAAGGATGGATAGATATTGAAGTAAATCTGCTCCCAAATTCCTTAGGAATTTATACATAGATTTCCACAGTGGCTTCACCAGTTTGTACTTCCACCAACAATGAACGAGTTTCCCTTCCCCTGGATCTCACTGTCATGTGTCATCATTTGTTTTATTAATCTTGGACATTTTGACTGGGCAAAGGTGAAACCACAGCATAGTTTTAAATTGCATTTCCTTAATTGCTAAGGATATTAAACATTTCTTTAAGTGTTTCCCACTCGTTTATGTTTCATTCTTTGAGAACTCTCTGTTCTCTGTTTAGTTCTGTACCCCATTTATAATTGAGTTACTTGTTGTCTTATGGCTACTTATTCTTTAACTGTTAATGTAACATACATAAATACATACATACATGAATTTATAAGTGCCACATGATAAGTTCATTTTATTGTTGCTCATTTATTGTTCATCTACTTTTGTATATGTATTTAAGTTAACTCCTTAGGGGAGGAGATTAATCCCTTGAGAAGACTGACTTTTCTCTCCAGTCATTAATTACCTGTAGTTCTTCATCAAGGGCTGTGTGACACTTCTTCATATTGACATATAAATGGGGTTGTAATTGGGCAGGTATTATTTAGATATTCATATTGCTGAGATTTTTTCTTTCTATTATTTTATTTTTTTATAATAAAATTTAATTGTTAGAAAAATTTTAGAGAAATGTTCCATATAATAGTACAAATAAACACAGTATTTCTAATGAACAGTTTACTAACAAGTACCAAAGTATAAATTGTGCATAAAATTTTATCTAGTAAACTTATTTCTAGGAATTTATGTTGACAAAAATATGTATGCACTGTGGGATATCTATCACAATCACAGTATTATATACAATGATGAATTATGAGAAACATGTTGTACTGGCTAGTTTTGTGTATCAATGTGACACAAGCTGGAGTTAATCACTGAGAAAGGAGTCTCGGCTGAGAATATGCCTCCATGAGATCCAGCTGTAAGGCATTTTCTCAATTAGTGATCAAGGGAGGAGAGCCCCTTGTGAGTGGTACCATCTGTGGGCTGGTAGTCCTGGGCGCTATAAGAAAGCCAGCTGAGCAATCCAGGAGAGGCAAGCAAGCCAGTAAGCAGCATCCCTTCATGGCCTCTGTATCAGCTCCTGCTTCCCGACCTGCCTGAGTTCCAGTCCTGACTTCCTTTCATGATGAACAGCAGCATGGAAGTGTAAGCTCAATAAACCCTTTCCTCCTCAACTTACATCTTGGTCATGATGTTTGTGCAGGAATAGAAACCCTGACTAAGACACATGTCAAAATTACATACAGAATTAATAAATTATGCTATTTTTAGACTAAAACTTTAGAAGCAAATAATACCATCATCATATACTTTCACATTATAAATATGATTAAAATAAATTAAATAACTTTGTAAAAACATTATGCAATTGGAAATTATTTCTGACAGATCAACTCTTACAGTTTCATAGGTCATTCATTTTTTCTCCTTTGAAATGACAAAGGAAAGTTGACTTTAGTCAAAATAGCACCCATAACCTAATCTCATAAATCACACATCTAATATTACTTGTATTCAGTAGACTGTGAAAACCTTACTACTGTCACACTCAACTAGAAATAACTAGAGTTGACAACTCCTGACTAAATTCAGAGAAAAAAAAATACTAGTCTTCTAAAATATACAGGACTCACCTTTCTTATGTGAGCATAAAATTCAAATACCTCCAATTTTCTCCCTTGAAGATATGTTAGCTTCACTCTGAGCAAAGAGCAACATTCCTTTGTGTTTCCCAAGGCCATTATACTGAGACTCATCAGATACCTATAACACTTGTTGAAGTTACCCCTAAATATTTCTAGTTCTGTAGTAACTATTTCTGTAAAGAATGAAGTGTGGGATTTTTTTCAGGACATTTAAGTATTTTAATAGTTTAACCACAGATGTAGAAAATAAAAGAATTCAAAGTATTAGCAACAAATAAAATTGTACCAGTGGACATTGGTAAAATTCTATAAAATTATAATCATTTCAATTATAATCACAGGATGCTTTAGAAAACAATCCCTTGAGTCCTATCAATCCTGCTGATTGTGTCACTTACTTGAACTGTGCTATATTTGTGTATTTTAAACATATATTATTATTATACTGCCTGTGATTTTTTTTTTTTTAGCATAGATGAGAATTGAGCAAGATGAACTCAGAATTGAGAGTTCATCTTGGTAGATTTTTCTTTTGACCAGTATGAAGTGTCCTTTATTATCTTTTTTGATAATTTTTGGTTGAAAGTTGATTTTATTTGCTGTTAGAATGGCTACTTCAGTTGGTTTCTTGGAACCATTTGCTTGGAAAATTGTTTTCCAACATTTTACTCTGAGGTAGTATCTGCGTTTGTCACTGAGGTGCATTTCCTGTATGCAGCAAAATGCTGGGTCCTGTTTACGTTCAAGTCTGTTAGTTTATGTCTTTTTATTGGGGGAATTGAGTCCATTGATGTTAAAAGATATTAAGGAAAAGTGATTGTTACTTCCGGTTTTTTTTTTCTTTTTGTTTTTTTTTTTGTTTTTGTTAGAAGTGGTATTATGTTGTGTGGCTATCTCTTTTGGGTTAGTTGAAAGATTACTTTCTTGCTTTTTCTAGGATGTAGTTTCCCTCCTTGTGTTGGTGTTTTCCATCTATTATCCTTTGTAGGACTGGATTTGTGGAAAGATATTATGTAAATTTGGTTTTGTCATGGAATATCTTGTTTTCTCCATCTATGGTAATTGAGAGTTTTGCTGTGTATAGTAGTCTGGGCTGGCATTTGTGTTCTCTTAGGGTCTGTATGACATCTGCCCAGGATCTTCTAGCTTTCATAGTCTCTGGTGAAAAGTCTGGTGTATCTCTGATAGGTCTGCCTTTATATGTTACTTGACCTTTTTCCCTTACTGCTTTTAATATTCTTTCTTTGTTCGGTGCATTTGGTGTTTTGATTATTATGTGACGGGAGGAATTTCTTTTCTGGTCCAGTCTATTTGGAGTTCTGTAGGCTTCTTGTATATTTATGTTCATCTCTTTCTTTAGGTTAGGGAAGTTTTGTATAATTTTGTTGAAGATATTTACTGGCCCTTTAAGTTGAGAATCTTCACTCTCTTCTCTACCTATTATCCTTAGGTTTGGTCTTCTCATTGTGTCCTGGATTTCCTGGATATTTTTAATTAAGAGCTTTTTGTGTTTTGCATTTTCTTTGACTGTTGTGACAATGTTTTCTATGGTATCTTCTGCACCTGAGATTCTCTCTTCTATCTCTTGTATTCTGTTGGTGATGCTTGCATCTGTGACTCCTGAACTCTTTCCTAGGTTTTCTAACTCCAAGGTTGTGTCCTTTTGTGATTTCTTTATTGTTTTTATTTCCATTTTCAGATCCTGGATGGTTTTCTTCATTTCCTTCACCTGTTTGATTGTGTTTTCCTGTAATTCAGTAAGGGATTTTTGTGTTTCTTTTTTAAAAGCTTCTACCTGTTTACCTGTGTTCTCTTGTATTTCTTTAAGGGAGTTATTTATGTCCTTCTTAAAGTCCTCTATCATCATCATGAGAAGTGATTTTATATCTGAATCTTGCTTGTTCGGTGTGATAGTGTATCCCGTACTTGCTATGGTGGGAGAATTGAGATCTGATGATGCCAAGTAACCTTGGTTTCTGTTGCTTATGTTCTTACACTTGCCTCCTGCCATCTGGTTATCTCTAGTATTACCTGCTCACCTTACATCTAACTGGACCCTATCCTTCCTATGATCCTAGTTGTGTCAGAATGCCTCAGAGACCAACTGTCTCTGGGATCCTGTGATTCAGGGATCCTGTGATCCTGAGATCCTGGGTTTGTCAAGCTCCTGGGAATCAAGTTGCCACTGGGACCTTGAGATCCTGGTGTGACCAAGCTCTTGGGATCCTGGGATCCTGGGCATGTTAGAGCGCCTGGGAGTGGAGCTTCCTCTGGGTGTTGTGGGAATGGCTATGGAGTTTGCTCCCAAGCTCTGCTCAGGGCACCGGCCCAGACCAGTAGGAGGTGGGCATATTGTTTACTACCAACAGTCAGACTCAAGAGGAAGGCTTGGCTTAGGTATATTTCTGAACCTCACCTTGGGGAGGGGACTCTGGGGTCAAATATCTTTTTTTCATTTTCCTATGGATATGAGACTAGGGTTCTTGTCAAGCCCCTGCCCATGTCAACCACACACATTCACTCGGGACTTTTCCTCTCCCCATAGTAATTGTCCAAAGACACAATTTGACAAGACCACTGTATGTTTTTATCTTGAATGCCAACAGTGAGAATTCCTTGAAGTTCTCAAAAAAAAACAAAAAAAACCCTAAAAAATAGTGTTACGAAATTATATAGCTGTGCCACTTCCGGTAAACACAAGAATTATAAGTCAGCATGCCACTGAGATGCCAGCCATTCACATTTATTGTTGCCTTAGTCACAGGAGTCAAGTAACCTACATATACAGTATCAGAAGAAAAGGTGAGGAAAATGTAAGATAGATGCACAAGGAGATTTATTTATTCAGCTACAAAGAAGAACACAATTGTGTTATTCACAGGAAAATGGATGGGGCTGGAGATCATCATGCCAGAAAAACAAGGTAGATTGAGAGGCAACGGCTGTATGTTTTCTCACACATGTGGAGCCTAGATTGTACACACAGACATGTAATTACACACATGGCATGGAAACAGAGGAGTAGAAAATAAAAAGGAGATGGAATGAACCAGTAGAAGAAATGTGAGGGAATTGGGTGACCAATAAGAGCAAAGCACGTATCTCTGTGTGGCTATGTCAAGTGCAAACCGTCATTGTCAGAAATGAATACATGCAGATTTTTTAAAACCTGGAAAATATTAAAATATAAGAATCACTTTCTGTTCTACCTTATGCTCTTTAGTGACTTCAGCCATTAGTACTTTAGGTTGTTCCTTTAATTCTTTTCATTAAATGCAGAAGAAAGAACAGATGTGGCCAGTCTAATTCTTATATAAGCAGCAGGAAAGCCCTTGGTGGTTGATGGTCCACTTCAATAGTGGAAATCTATCAATATTGATCAAGCAATTATGTAACTTTGTTCCTTTCTTATTTTTTGAGTGATACTATTCCTTGACATTGTATTAAAAATTAGCCCATGCAAGGAAATGAAGGAGGAGAAGGGAATGGAGTATCTTTCCATCCCACCTGAATTGTGACCAAGTGGCAGAAAACAGCAAGGGTGTCAGCATATTGCCCTGTTTTGCTAATGAGGAGAAGAACTTCCATATCTCATTACTTCCCAAGTGACAAAATGAATTATTAGAATCACATGTTTTCTCTTTTTGATTCCCACCTTTCTCACTCTCTCTTCCCTTCCCCCAGTGTGTGTGTGTGTGTGTGTGTGTGTGTGTGTGTGTGTGTGTGAGAGAGAGAGTGTGTGTGTGAAGGTGTGTGAAGGGGAGGTGTTCAGACAGTCCTCAACAATGCATAGAAACTTCTAGAAATGAGTTGTTTCAAATATCTTCTCTAACATAATCATCATTCCACTCTTCTATACTGAATTCTGGACAATGAGCCTCCACAGTACCCCAGGCCTGCCTTAATTAGCCAAAGACTGCAGAGCAGAGGAGTCTAATTCTACCAGAGCCTACTTCAGGGTGCTGGGACAGAGAGATTTTCATAGTAACAGGGTAGATCAATATATTAGTCTTTTAGCTTTGGAAACAAAGGTTTGTTTTTCTTAATTTTTAATTTTTTTTTGTTATTACACTTTATATTCTCACACGCACAAACACACACATGCACACTCACTATTAGAGCTCTTTTGGATCTGATTATGATTTGGATACAGAAAATGCATACTCCCCAATGAAGAATGTGTTAAAAGAACCAATGCCTTCCAAAGCAGCATTCATCAGATGCCCGTGTGGTTTGGGCTAAGAAACATACCCATATCCCATCTTTTAAAACTTAAGCTGTGTATTCTAATCTATCAGGGTCCTTTCAACAGAGAAATAGCACCTTCAAACCAGAAGCTTAATAGGGTGAGCATTAATTAAAGAAAGAATATTTACAAAGGTGTGAGCAGGATGTTGGGAAACGCAATGGACAGTCATAGTGTTTCACATCACTCTCAGGTTGAGAGGGAAGGAATGAACATTGTTCCTGGAACCGAGGGACCTGAATAAGAACCACAATCCTCAGTGAAGGTGTATGGCTATCCTGTAGGAAAACAGCAGGGAGAAAATGGAGGGAGCTGTGTTCAGCCCTCATGTTCCTGTTGGGCCAGCCTTACCAGGTCTTAGAGGTCAGGAGAGCCAGGAGAGGCTGCAAAAGAGCCTCTTGATATGAATGGGACAGCAGGAAGAAAAGAACTTGTTTGAAATAAACCAACAAAGGTTTACTTAGTGACTATTTTTGAAGAATCTCTCATTTCCAAAAGTTCATTTTATGCATGAGCTGGAACCCAGAGAGAATTTACCCATAGACACCAACTCTCTGTATTGGAGAAAGAGAATCTAAAGTGTGAAAACACTGCGAGCTGCTGTCATAAGATACATATTTCAACACTGGCTTAGTCACAGATGAGTTGTGAAACTTTGAATGTGTCACTTCTAATCCTTGGCAATCGGTGGCATCTATCAGAATGGTGCTGACAGTCATTTACTTTTGTCATTGATTGTTGCCATTATAAAATTATTTGAGGCACATGAAAATATCCTGAGAACTATAATACACTTTAATTTTAATTTGCTTTGGGAAAAAATCATCTCTGAAGCTGTGGCATTTTCAATGACTTTACAAATCAAATATATACATATATATATGTAAAAGGGAAGTACAATTGTCAAAGTCATCTGTTCATTTTAATTGTTTTCAAAATTGTATCTTACAAAAGAAAACAAATGCCCAGAATATATTCAAAGACTTTCCCTAGGGAATATACAACTTCATCAGATTAAGAGAATCTTAAAAATTATGTCATATGTAAAGAGGCTGCTTTGCTTATTAATTATAGGTACTTAGCTCCAGAGAGTCTAGCCAAATCTGACAATCTGTATTTATCTAGAGGAGCAAAATTGTGATGCTGGAGACAATGAATTAAGGATCTTTGGGTCTCATCTTTCCGGCTCTCTCCCTCTAGATCTCTGAGCTGGTTATGAAAAGTCAGGGGAGGTACCCTGCTGATATTTTGAAACATTTAGCCACGGGGTAGAAAAGGGTCGGCATCTTGGGAGATTTTAATATAACACTCAGAAACACAAGTGGTTAGAAAACTGCCATACATGTGTGGATAGAATAAAATGCCTGAAAACGGGGACATGCATCTGCAACAGAGTATTTTCTCAAACATATGACTCACAATAATAGACTATTTGGCTGAACTCATAACAAACTCCACCCTCAGAAACCATAGTGTTGCATCTTCCAGCTAAAATTCAGTCAAAATTTGAAAAAAAATCCCAATGGCAAGATAGAGAGCAACATTAAGAAACAGGAATCAGTTCACCTAAAAATGTGAAAACACAGAGGGTGATTTCCTAAGCACACTTAATATGTTTAATAAAAGTAAAAAGTAGAGGCTGGTGAGATGGCTCAGTGGTTAAGAGCACTGGCTGCTCTTCCAGAGGTCCTGAGTTAGAATCCCAGCAACCACATGGTGGCTCACAACCATCTGTAATGAGAAATAAATGAAAGATCTTTGGGCTGGAGGGAGCAGGGCCCCAGAGCGAGTGGGGAGCAAGAGGGCGAGGGGAAGGGGGAAAAACCCCTAAAAAGTAAATATAAGCGAACTACATACATGCTAGTGAAAGAAGGAAACACATCTCAGGAGAGGAGACAACTCAAAGGTTAGGGTTAGAAGCTCAGTGGGTCAAAAAGTTCAGTAGAATACATGATCATAGAAAATGCTTTTTGAGGCTCTGTTATAAACAAAAAGTTAATCACTGTAGTAGGGGGAGTAAGACCCATCCTTCTGCATGTATTATGCAGAGGTACAAACCCTGACCCACCAGTACCTCAGTTTCATCAAAGAAACAAGAAACAAAATAAGAATAAGAAATGGCCATGGTGTTAGTACCCTGGAGGGATTCTGCCCCACACGTGGTCACTCCCAGTGAAAATGGTTAATATTTAAACAGAGAGAGAGAGAGACAGAGAGAGAGAGAGAGAGACAGAGAGAGACAGAGAGAGAGACAGAGAGACAGAGAGAGTCCAATATTGCTGCTGCTTTTTCTTTATTTCACATCTCAGGTCTTCTTGGATATACATGCAACAAGGGACACATAAACAAATTCAGAGTCCAAATAGTGGCATCACATTGAAACAACTGCTGGATTCTTTCATTAGGTAAAGAGCTCTCGACTGGGAAATCCACAAAGAGGCATGATTTTTCGGGCACCTTATATGTACCTTGCTCCAATTAATATCACCATACTACTCACTACGTAAAAGCCCAGCGTCAGACTGCTGAAAATACTAGGGTCCCGAGCATCAGGAGACTGAGTCAAAACCCAACCCATTGACTTCATCACAGCTTTCTTCCACGTGGAGTAACGACCTTCACTTTCCTCCTCATTGATCTGGGGTTCAAACTTCTCCATCTGGATACTTGATAAATCCTTAGGATCCAGACTCCACACGCTAATTCCTTCTGCGGCTCCCGCTGCCATGGCGGCTCCCAGGGCAGTTGTTTCTGGCATGAAAGATTTCATCACCGGAATGCACAGAATATCCGCCTGCAGTTGCATAAGAATTTTGTTGGTGGTCATTCCTCCATCTACCTGCAAATGTTTCAGCGGGATTCCACAATCACTGTTCATGGCATCTAAAATCTCTCGGGTTTGGAAGCAAACAGCTTCGAGTGCAGCAAATGCGATGTGGAATTTATTGGTGAACTGAGTGAGACCACAGATGATCCCTCTTGCACTGGGGTCCCAATACGGTGCATATAAGCCTGAGAAGGCTGGAACAAAGTAACAGCCATACGAACTGCCTGCTTCTTCAGCAAGTTTTTCAATTTCCGATGAAGACTTAATAATTTGAAGATTGTTTTTTAACCAGCTAACAACAGCGCCCGCTATGGCTACAGAACCTTCCAGGGCATAATAGACAGGTTCCTCTCTGCCAAGCTTGTAAGCCACTGTGGTCAGAAGGCCGTGTTCAGAATTTACACACTTCTGGCCTGTGTTACATAGTAAGAAACAACCTGTTCCGTATGTGCTTTTAGCTTGTCCATCCTGGAGGCACCGTTGTCCCACCAAAGCAGCAGACTGGTCTCCCAGACACCCAGATATTGGCACGCCTTCCAACACCCCGCTTTTCATTAGGCCATAGATCTCAGAAGAACTCCGGATTCTGGGAAGGATGGTCATTGGGATTCCAAAAAACTCACAGAGCTCTTCGTCCCATTGCAGAGAGTGAATGTTGAAAAGCATGGTCCGGCTTGCATTACTGACGTCTGTGCAGTGGACACCACCGTTGATACCTCCAGTCATACACCAAATAAGCCATGAGTCAACCGTCCCAAAAAAAGCTCTGCCATCTTCAATAGCTTTTTGCACTGTTCTCACATTTTCAATGAGCCAGTGAAGTTTCACTGCACTAAAGTAAGTGCTTATTGGAAGGCCTGTCTTGGTCTTGACAAAGTTATTGTTTACTGAAATACTTTTGCAGAGACTCTCCACAGTAGACTGGGTCCTTAGGTCAAGCCACACCACAGCGTTGTAGAGAGGTTCTCCAGTGAACTTGTCCCAGACTATAGTAGTTTCCCGCTGGTTAGTGACACCGATAGCTTTTATTTTGGAAATATCAATGCTCTGCTGTCCAAGTTTTTCACATGTTTTATCTATACATTCGTACACAGACCGCAGGATTGCCTTTGGGTCTTGCTCTACCCATCCTTCTCTTGGGAACTCCTGTGCTATTTCCACTTGATGATGACAAAGTAATTCAGCTGTTTGGGGATTGAAAACCAAAAAACGTGTTGAGCTGGTACCTTGGTCCACTGCCCCTACCAACGGCCCCAAAACCGCGTTCGGAGCGTCTGCCATGAATCCAGCTTTGGTGGCGGGTTATCGCGTCTGGTTTCCTTGGTGACTACAGTGGGCGGAGGAGGGGCAGGCACGAGACCATAGGTGATTGGCTGGACCTCTGTCTTCCTGGCAACTACGTCATCACCCATGGTCCCTCCAGCTCTCCAGATGCATAAGCCCAACCTTGGATATAAAGCAGACATCTTAAACTTCATTTTTCCAAAAGTTAATCTGAGTCACTCCCTCAGTGGTCCTGTGTTCTCTGCCAGGAAACACTTTTTTTTTTAAAACTCCCAGTTGCTCTTCCAAACATCCTAGCGCATTGTGTCTATTTTCTTAAGACTTGCACATAGCCCACCAGTAAATCTAGCCAATTCTCTGTCTAAATGACTAGTGCTTGCCCAATTTACTGACATCATCTTAGTACAAGTTAGCAGTACCTTTCTCTTCAATGACCTATCACAGTGTCCTCCTGGCTGATGCTCCTCCAGTATTCTGTTCTAAATCTGTCTATATTCAATCTTACAGATTCAAAATCTGTTTACCGAGTATAGCATTTCTAGACTGAGGAGATTAACTACATTTTGGGTTTTACACTTAAACTGCTGTGTTAGTCAGGGTTTCTACTGCTGTACAAAACATCAAGACCAAGAAGCAAGTTAGGGAGGAAAGAGTTTATTCAGCTTACACTTCCACATTGCTGTTCATCACCAAAGGACGTAAGGACAGGAACTCACACAGGGCAGGAACCTGGAGGCAGGAGCTGATGCAGAGGCCATGGAGGGGTGCTGCTTTCTGGATTGCTTTCTCTGGCTTGCTCAGCTTGCTTTCTTACAGAACCCAGGACTACCAGCCCAGGGATGGCACCACCCACAATGGGCCCTCCCTCCTTTTATCACTAATTGAGAAAATGCCTTACAGCTGGATCTCATGGAGGCATTTCCTCAAGGGATGCTCCTTTCTTTGTGATAATTTCAGCTTATCACAAAGATAAGCTGTGTTCAAGTTGACACACAAAACCAGCCAGTACAACTGCCAAATATATTTCTATGCGATTATCCACCACTAAAAAGGAAAATAAAATACTTCACAGTAGAATTAAAGCTAGAAAAACAATTACCTTTATTTTTTCAAAGTCCCCAACTTGAGGCTGACATAGATTAAAAAAAATCATTACTCAAAGTAAAAGTCTTTTTATAGCAATAGTGCATCCAGAATTGTTGTACTCCACTTGATTAAAATATGCACAACAACAAAACTTGTACAGTTGGTTCATAACATTTTATTTTGCCAATGGAAAAATTTAAGTCTATCTAGGTGAACTCTCTAAAGATGAAGATACTTGTTTTAGTCTCATCTAAGTGGAAACACCTTACTCTATACAACATTCTCAAGGCAGTATGCCTTCGATCCATTCTTTTAGGAATAGATAAGAATGCCATCTTAATGTGATATTAGGTGACAGGAGCCTGACTTGGACTCAGCAGGAGAAGTTCCTTCATTAATACAATATGAGACAGTTGCTTACTTTATTTTGCAAGAGGTTGTTGAGGGGGGGAAACAGCAGTTATCAAGAATCCTACAGAAAATACCAAGATTTTGTTGTTACATTGCAGAAATAGCCAGTGTGGGATGTGAAGAAAGAAACTGAACAAATAACTGTGGATATTTCCAAATTCTGAAAATATAATAAAATCTTACTTCTTACATGAAAAGGCTTTTTAAGCACTCGGCTCATGGTGCCTTCTTTTAGTAGAAAAAAAAATCTTGTGCCCATGCTGTCATCTCTTACAAGGACACAGAAACGGTTCAAAATATCATGTAGCCCCTTAACCTCTCCTTTGACCTTGATGACAGGATTGAAGGCTTCATAAAGTTAAAATTTTGAAGGAAAGTAGAAACAAAGAGTTAGAGAAAATGTATTCACATCACTGGGCTCTTAAAGGAAAGCAGAAATCTTACACCTAGGTGCACTGTATTTACTTTTAGCAGCAAGAAATTTATATTGCCCCATCACTGTTCAAAATGAGCTACAGAGTGAGAGTCATCAAGCCAGGAGCAATAGTTCCAAGTGATGTGGTGTTCTGGCTAGCAAGACTGAGCTCTGCACACTTGGCAGAAAGCCTTGGCCTCATCCAGATGCACACAGAGTGATCAAGGAGAAGCAGATAAGCATCTCCCATTGCTGACAGATGAAGAGAACTGGTCTACCACATCTTGGCTTCTTTGCCTTCATCTCTAGTAACACAAACACTAGTGAGACTTTTCTTTCCCATGAAGTAACTAATTACTAGGTAAGTTATTTTAAGTCTTAGCATTACTACAAAGAAAAATAAATTCCTCTTTGGCACCACCTTCAAAGAAAAATTTCAACTGGATTAAGTTCCTTTAATCCACATGCACGTAATAATAGCTTTAAAAAGACTTCCTGAAATCCCTCTATCTCATCTTTTCTTCACCCATACTTGGAAATTGCCTTTTATACTAAGATTTTATGGCAAAGCTTTGCCAAAGTAAAGGTTTTGGCAATGTATGGGAATAATTTGGAAGAGTCCAAATACAAATAAGTTAATTACTTAGAAAGCCAAGGGTACAAACACACTTCTTCACAAGCGTACAGAAAGGGGAAAGACAGATATGGTTACTAGAAAATCCTGAGTAGTTCCAGAACACAGGCAACTCAGTAATATTAGTGAGTTTCTGCTAAAGTCGTGTATATATTCATATGGGATTGAATTGCCTAAGAAATTTGATGGGTTCTTGTTTTTCTGATTTTTAGAAATTTTACTAAGTTATAATCAACCGCTGTTTTAGTTTCTCAAAGGGATTCACATTTGCATGGGCTTGTCTTATAATTAATATGTTAAATGCTTGTCATTACAGGCTTCAGTTGTCTGAGTTGCTGGGAAAAGTGAAAGAATCTTCTGTGTTTAAACGTAATTTGCTGCTTTGGGACACGAACTGTGTCTCTTCTGTTTTCAGACTCTCCAGCTTCTAATTCCCATGTAGTAACCAACAAACTGTTCTTCTCCAAGACTGTCAAAAGAACAATGTTTTCTTTCTCTGGAGAAAGAATCCTTCTCTAGACCTACTTTACACAAGGGAAGTGTTATTTTAGTTGGGTAAATTTATGAAGAACATATATTTTACAACTTTTTTCTTTCTTTTGCGACTTTTTTTTTTTTTTTTTTTGAGTCAAGGTCCCATATATTCCTAGGCTGGCCTCAAGCTCCCTATGTAATTAAGGATGACCTTGATCTCCAGAGCCTCTAGATTCCAACTCTCCACTGCTGAAATTATACGAATGTGTCACCACTCCAAGATTTAGCCTTTATTTCCTCTTTGTTTGCTTGATACACACACTAACATGTGGAAGAAAAATGATTTTTAGTCCTGTTAATCTACAAAACTTTTGATATTTGAGACAAAAACCAAAATTACCTATCCTATAATATCATGTTTCTATAGTATTTCTGAGTGTTTATTTTCTTTGTAGCTTTCTAGTATTCATAACTTGTGAAGTATTTTACATAATCATTTTTTTAATATTTTCCTTTCTATTAGTAAGCAAGTTACCTAAAATCAAGAAACTCACCTGCTTTATTCATGTCTGTGAAAAATTTTTTAATGTTAACACATAAGCTGATCTGGATAAATGAATGAGCCAGGTTGGGTAGTCGGTCTTTACAACAGGAGCACAGACACATTTCATGTTCTTGCTAAACACAAATAGCACTAGTCATTTATAGCAGTTTAATCCTTGGTACATGATAACATTTAGAAAGTGGTTTAAGGGTTGAATGCTTTTTTGGCACATCTTAAGAAGGCTCCAGAATAAGTATTTAAAGAGCATGATTAAATGCAGCTATTTTTGTATACTAGTATCAAAATTGTTTCTGAAAAAATTGAGAGAGAGAGAGAGAGAGAGAGAGAGAGAGAGAGAGAGCCTTGATCAATGTGTGAAGATTGTTGTCATGGCTTTTGTACATCCTTTTGTACACCAGCAGGTATTTTGGGATCATTTTCAGCTTGGAATTATACACCCAGAAGTGAGGAAAGTCTCCAATGTTAGCCTACATGCAAGTTCATTGAATATGACCGTGTTATGACTACTGGAAGAAGACATAGGTTCCTAATCAGAGTTTATTGCACACATTAGTAAGAAACTTATTTCTGTGATGGTGGTAGAGCCCCAGTCTTCCAAGTCAGTGCAAGGAGGACTATGATGCTCCTGAAGTCATGGTGGATTGTTAGAGACTAGAGATTCTGAGCTCATGACAGCAGTACCTCCCTGATCTCTCCTCAGGAGGGAACTACCATATCTTCCAAGGCTACTCACCATATGTTCATTCTTTAAAATCATCTGGAAAATAGAGCAGTAGGTCTGTTCTTTGTTTGATGTACAGAAACATGAGACATGTAGAGAGTTATCTCAATGTCATGTCTGGAAAAATCAAGGGGCTTTATTATGTTAATTGGTCATGCACATAAATATAATATCAAATGTCCTTCAGTGTTTCTCATGGCTCACATATGAGACTGATAGGAGGATGGGATTAAGATTTGAAGACCTAGAGCCAAATGACCAGATGAGAAAGAAGAAGGCAGAGGCCAAATACCTCTTCTAACCAATGGCTATTGGCATGTCTGGTGACAACTAAGGGTTGACGAAGAAAACAGAACTAGATGAGTAAATATACAGACATATGTGATCCTCTCCTGTCACACACTGTCATTTGGAACAAGTTAAATAATTTCTCCTTATTTTCATTTACTGTCAGTTAGATCCTGTAAAAGCCAAATAACCCTTTCAACGGATACTTGATCTCTACTTAATACACAGCTACTTAGTTATTTTCTTAGGCCAGAGAAGACCTCAAATCAAGAAGTCAGACATGGCATGAATTGTAAGGGGAAGGGGAAGGAAAAGCCTTTCTTTGTCATTCATGCATGAACCCTGCAATGCTAACATGGACTATGAATGGGGCTCATACTTGTTCTTGTATTTTTATCTATACTAAAAGCAAACAGCAGTTTTAACATTTGGAGTAAAGGAGAGCTTTAGTCATAGAGGAAAATTATGGTCTGAAGTTTTTAAAAATATAAATCCTAAGTTGCTTTTGCTGTTTAGACTGGAGACCCTTCCCACGCAGCAGACACTCCTGAACATAGACAATAAGTTTAAAGGTCCCTTTCAAGGAATACTAGAAAGCTTTTGAGGGAATAATAAACTGTTTCATCTGTCAGAAACTATTCAGACTTGGCATGTCCAACAAATTCTTACTAAGCAAAAATTAAGATAATTGTGTAAGTTTCATTAGAAGGTAGGTGCAGTCTATCAGCCACTAGGACACTCTATGACCTGTAAACCCAAGGGGGTAGAAACTGCTTGCTGATGTGAATGTCTGATGTGGGATGAGGGAGTCCAAAAAGAATGGATCCCAGCTGCTTCTGCTGGGTGTTTTCCCATCTGCATCCCATGGGGGACTCAGGAGTGTAGCTTGTGCAAAGACTATATTTCAGTGACAAGTGTCCCGTTAACTTCTGCAGTGCTAGCCCTCCTGCTGTCTGCATGATATTTCCTTCACCATACTATATATGAATAGATATGCCATGATTTTTTTTAGAATGTCACTTGCTGTGTGCCACACTTTACATGAGTTATCTCATTAATTTCCAGCAGCTGTTCTTTGAAGTGGCATTACTAATCTCATTGTGCAGATGTAGAAATGGCTAGAGGAATTAAACGAGCCTATGCAAAGTCCTGGAGTTATAGAGATGGATATGCCATGTAGATCCAGCAGTCTGCGCCTAGGGCAGATTCTTCTAGCCACTCTTCAGAGTCTCACTGCTTCTTCTACAAAACATTACAAGATCACCTGATGTGGCTGATGACTCTGGGAACTTGTCTATTTCTCTCAATAGACACAGTATCCTCCTTTAGCGGTCATTTCCCCAATTACAAATTTTAGTCTTCCTTCACTGCTTAGTCTCTTCTGCCTTTTCCCCATGTTTCTGAGGTTTACGAGCTCTATTTTTTTCCTAAAGTTTTCAAGTGTGCCTTTTTGCAATTCTTGACACCTGTTAGAGATCTTAAAGCATGCTTGTTGGTTGTGCTTGTTAGTTAGATGATTCCCATCTCAGGGGACATAGTAGTGTTAAAAGCATACATGGCCTACCTACATCTTACCTTAGGATGTCCCCTCTTTTATTTCTTTTGGCTAAGTAAGATTCCACCTCTGTAAATTATAAGATCTGCCACAGCTATACATTATAAGACCACTACCTGGTCATTGATAAGCCATGCCAAGCTCACTTGAACTAATAGCCCAGTTTGTTATAAGAACATTTTGGAAGATTCATTCTCCCCACCCCAGAATCTTAATTTACATTGTAAACCAGTACTCCCAGAGTTGTTTCAACTAACCTCATCCTCTGCCAAGACCCATTAAAAGTATTCATTAGATTTGCAGGTGATTTTTGTCAAATTAGCACCATTATCATAGCAATTGGTATGTAATAGGTGATACTCTGTCCTTTCATTGTCAGGTCATTAGAAACACCATTGTGACAATCAAAAGAGTGTTGGGAAGAAGAAATGTTTCATTACAAGTTTAGAGGAAAATTCATGCATAGTGTGTAAGTTGTGTCTTGGAATCATATAAAAATTAATAATATCTAGTGATTTATTTTCCTCACATCTATTTAGCATACTTGACTGTCTTGGTTTTTGTTTCTTCCTATACTTCTTATCCTCTTCCTCCTCCTCTTCTTGATCCTCTTTCTCCTACTTCTTCCTCCACCCATCTCTCAGTGTTTTTTCTCCTCCCAATGGACCAAGATTGTCAGCTCCTATTCAGTTCTGGGGCCAATACTGTCCTTGAGTGCTAGAATCTGACTGGTAAGAATGAATTGCTGTTTTTGCTTGGCATAAGATGAGTCCTTCCTTCCAAGACTCCTTCTTTCAGTGTTTCGGTGGAATTTTTGAAAAAGGTTGCAAAATACTGAGATCTTATGGTCCCAGGAGTTCATTCTTAACTGGTTTCCTACCAAATTCACCTCCCACCAAATGATCCCACTTTTAGTATAGCCAAGGAAGAAAGTTCACCCCCTTTTGCTCATGGCACTTTAACGTCCTTGGACTTTTAAATACTAAACACATTCCAGACAGAAATGCTGGGTTATAGACCGTGGAATTGCAGTGATGTGCTCTGCAGATATGTAGGAGATTTTTTTTTTTTTTTTTTTTTGGTCTTACTGTGCTTCTGGCCACATTTGGAAGAAGGAAGGAGTGCAAAGGCAGGAAGTAGAGACCAGCTATAAAACCTCAAGACCCACTTCTTCTAGCAAGACACCACCTTAGTAAGGTCCCAGAACCTAGCTTCCATAACGGTACCACTAGTTGGGACTAAGTGATCGAATATATTAACTGTAGGGGAGATTTCATGTTGAAACTACAACAGGACTTGTCACTGGTGAAGGAAAACTCCTGAGAAGAAGCTGCCACCAAACAGACTGATGGATTAGAACTTCTGGACTATGGAGAGGTCAGAATGTTAAGGCTAGAAGATAGTTATCTCATCTTGGGCTAATCCTGGAACAGCCAATCCCTGCCCATCTGTGTGTCAGAACTAACATTCTTTGACTAACTGATTAAAAAAATATAAGTGACAGGAATATATTGATTTAGCACTGGCTTCCTGCCATCTCTCTGTAACCAGCTCTCTGATGTAACCTCCAATTTATTTACACTTGCCTTGATTTATGACTTTGTTCTGTTAAACTATAAAACTTCCAGAAAATGTTTCAACATTGGAATATGGAATTTGGGGTAACCTAAATCCATGATCCCAAGCTATGGCTACTCAACATGACTTCAGCATATGGTACTCTTTTTGGGTGTGTGTGTGGGAGGGGTGCTTGGCACAAACTTTCCTGGGGAAGGGGGCATCAGTCCTTCTTGGCCACTACCTTCCTCCTGGCAGCAAGTAAACACATTGCTTAGCTCCTGTTTCCTCTTGGTGTGGATGTATGTGCCCACCTTCTTCTTGAACTTGAGTGTCCTTGTCCTTGGACACCTTGAGCAGCTCCATGATGTGCCACTTGTAGAGCATGGAGCATGAAGCCTCACACCTCCCAGATCATGTCCAGCATGAACTTTGTGTGCTTGATGAGGCACCCATGACACCAGCTGTGCTTTGGCTTGTTGTCGTTTTTAGTCATTGTCTTAGTCAGGGTTTGTATTCATGCACAAAACACCATGACCAAAAGGCAAGTTGGGGAGGAAAGGGTTTATTGAGCTTACACTTCCATGCTGCTGTTCATCACCAAAGGAAGTAAGGCCAGGAACTTGGAGGCAGGAGCTGATACAGAGGGTTTGAAAGGTACTGATTATTGTCTTGGTTCCCCTGGCTTGCTCATCTTGCTTTCTTATAGAACCCAGGACTACTACCCAAGGAATGGCACCACCCACAATAGGCTGGGCACTCCCCCCTCAATACTAATTGAGAAAACACCTTACAGCTAGATCTAATGGAGGCATTTCCTCAAGGGAGGCTTTTTGCTCTGTGATAACTCCAGCTTGTGTCAAGTTGACACACAACACCAGCCAGGACATGAGTCACCTTGTAGTCCCATTGAGGTCCATGGCCATGGGGTAATATCATGCCATAGCTGCTTTTCTCTGATGCCAACCACAATAGGAAGAGAGAATATGATAGATAATTTTATTCACGTTAGGATGAGAGCTGTGTGTGTGTGTGGGTGGGTGTGTGCACATGAGTGTGTGTGTTGACACTCATGAGCATTCATATCTGCATGCACAGAATTTTTTTTTATTACAGAGTTAGCGAGATGGTTCAATGGGTAACTCATCTATTCGCAAGCATGTTGACCTGAGTGATACCTGGGACACACCTGGTGAAGCCAGAACTGAGCTAGCTCATGCAAGTTGTCCTCTGACCTCTACATAGAAGCCACACTGGCTCATGCAAAAGGGAAGACAAATGACAGACAGACAGACAGACAGACAGACAGAGAAAGAGAGAAAGAGGGAGGGAGGGAGAGGAATATAATAAAAATTAATTTAAAGTTTCGTCCCAGCCATTTCACTAACCTCTCCATCTAACTGACTGCTGGCCCGGGCCTCTCTTTTTATTTAAATCTATTGAGATGCACTTTCTTCCTCTCTGTTTGTGCAAACCTCAGGGAGCTCTCTGCATTAGAATATGCATACATTCTGTTTCATAAATTAGCAATTAACTATAATATTTCTTGGTTGAAGCATTAATGGCATTGATTTGCATACTTTACCGAATGGATGAGGGAAGAGACTGAAGTAATTGTCTTTTTGTTTTGCCTTGAGGGCAAAGACCTTGTCTTGGCTTTCTAGTGTACTCTGCAGTGTATGGAGAAGGCAGTGCGTATTCAAAATGTACAGAATTCTCAGGAAATGTACTTAAGCATTTATTCTGTGCCAAAACTTGTTCTTGGCGCTGAGATTTCAATGGCAAGACAAAGGCCATACTCTGAAAGTATTCTAGTTACAGGAGCTAGAAGTTGTTCTGCGGTGCAGTTTCTCTTCTGCTGCTGTTCATTTTGTTGGTCATTAGTTAGCGTCAACAATACTCAGAGAAGCTCATCAAGGCCCACACCTTCCTCCAGACTTGTGTTGTACGGTTGTACAGGAGAAGCTCTACAATTTCAGTGACTTCACACACTCTTCCCTCACCCTCTTCATATCCCGGTGTGGGAAGGCGTTTAGCACATACTGGTTCAGTTCCCAATTCAGTCTTTTGCTATTATATGTTCATGGTTACGTCAGGCACATGGACCTATATGAACTGTTAGGGATTCTGGGGAAATATATGATAATAAATAAATAGATAAATAAATAAGCAGGAACACTAATGGTTTTTTTTTTTTTTCAGTAATAGCCAACATTAGTTGAGTATTTCTTTGCAAGCATACTGTTCTGAGCACTTTACACTGACTACCTTGTGAGGCAAACACTGCCACCAATCAACTTTATGGATCCAGAAACTGAGTCACAGAAAGAACACATCATTTCTTAAAGACAGTACATACAATTATAGAAAAGTCTAGTTTTTTTTTTTTTTAAATCTCAGGCTTTATATGTTAAAGTTTACTTTGTTTACACTCACTGTATTTTAAAAATAAAATGAAAGGAAACCTAAAACTCTTAGCTAGGAGAAACGCCTGCCTCTTCTCAGGCCAAATCAAGAGAAACATCCTGAAGGATAATCTCTTTCTTTACTTAGAATGACCCTGAAATACCACTCTGTCCTATCAGAGAACTCCCTTCCTCCATATCTGTTTCCCAGGCAGCATCTCAGCAGTCCCTCACTCTGCTTGGAATAAAAACACTTGGGATTTTTTTCTTTTCTTTTTTTAAATAACAATCATTAGTAGCTCAGACATTTCCATGAGCTCTCTTTGAAATAATAAGCTGAACCTAACCAGTAAGCTGAAAGATACTTCTGATTAAATTTTACTGTTCTCTCCCAACCAAAATAGTCCTTTCAATGGCTAGCTTGGACAGGTAGTGAACATTGATTACACAAAGGTGTGCTCAGAGACTTGGGAAAGTGAAGCTCCCAGGCTCCCAGTTTATGGATCACATTCTTCCTACTCAGCCCTGACTCCTCTCATCCTTATTTCCACGAGAACCAGAGGACCACAGAAAATTCAAATTATGTTTGCCGGAATGACGGGTTAAGTAGCTGAACAACTGAGAAGTCTGGACATGGAGGGAAGAAGGGCCTCTATTGCCACCTGCTGGGCTCTGTGCTTTCATCAGGCCATCTGCTGAACCATCTCTGGGTCAAAATTTCTGCCTCTGGCTTCTTTTGTCAGCTAACTTTAGCTTGCTGACGTTTGTCAATGATTCAGTTTCAACTTGGATGGGAAAATACTGATGGAAAAGAAACAAAAGAGTTTAGCCTTCAGCATCCACTACGCTTTCAACTAACCCTATTTCATAAACAAGGATAATAGCTAACCACTTCTCCATGACGCTTAGTGGTTGCCAAGTGTTTTTCATTAAATCTAAGTGAAAACATTTCCCAGGATGCAATTTTAAGGCAATGATGTATTATTAATCATATGCTATGATTAGTCTTGGACAGTGAATAAGTGGACTACTAAAACATTTTTAAAGGGCTATCTTTATTTTACAGATGGATATTGTTGAGGGTGTTAGTTTCCTTTTTTTATTTTTTATTTTTTTTAGAAATGAGGTACATGCTAACTACATATTGATTTACAATGATGTTTACTATTAATTTCATATGACTTTATACCTCATGCTCATCCAAAGGAGATAGTGATTAGACTACATTCGTGGTCTAAGATGAAACTTTGCAAGTATTTCCTAAAGCATCAGAAAGAATAAGTGTTTCAATAACATGTGACATAGAAATATGAACATTAGGCTCTTAATATTCAGAAATTGTCTGAATGTGGGGTTTTTACTATCTTCAAACTCCCACTTGTGTACTGAACAACACGGCTAAAGCAAATTTGCATGGTTGAGTAGAGAGCGAGGTTAGGATTGAAAACCTATGATTTTAAACACAAATCCCATGCTGTGTCCCCAAGAGGAAGGGGTTCCCATTGAAGAAAAGCCGGAAATTCCCAGAGCAGTTGATCAGTTGGAGTCAACAGATGCCAATATCCCAGCAGAATTGTTTGTATCGTTTGACAAGTTTGACTCTAAATTTTGCTGGAAGAAATGTCGACGAGTACTCAAGAAAGCATGTAAAATAGAACTTGCCCTTCACTACAAAGCATCAGAATACACTTTAAGGTTATGACCGGGTATGAAACGTGATGCCACGGATATGAAGATAAAGATTAGAAGAGAGTAGAACATTCTAGACAGAGCCATTAACATAGAGGATAATTGAAATCATGATTGTCAACTTCACTGGGTATTAAAGTTATATTTCTACTGTGTGATAATTAAAATCCCATGTGAATTAATGATTAAATATAAAAGCAAAATCATTAAAAAGAAACTTAAGCGACTATACAAATTGGAGGTGGGGGTGGATAGAGCTCTTTAAGTCCGTCATCATACTCCTGAGAGAGAAAGCAAGAATCCAATATTTTGCTCCACTGAATACAGGATTGGCCTGTGACCTCTAATTAGGCAATGTTTCTTCACACATAGTATGCCTACAGTGGGATTTAAGGGGGGCCTAGAAAGCTCCCTTTAATCCTAGAACACACTTTACACTAGAGTTTAGAAATAAAAGGACTGATACAAAGTAGGGTGAGCCTAAGTGAAGACCTCCACGCCCTCTGCTGGGCCTCTCTGCTCATCCCCTTTTCCATCCCACTTCCACAGAGCAGAACACCTTCTCTCAACCCTTCCGCCTTGCCATAGACGGAAGTTCTAATGGGGAATGGTAAGCTATTGTTCACTAGCAGACTGCTGGCACATCACTACCCAAAAGTGTACTTTAAACATGACCAGAAATTCAACATCCTTGGAATGTCATGGTTACTCTTATCCACTCACAGACATAAAAAACCTCTAGTTTTTAGGTATCTCAAACTCAACATGCCCCAACCTTACTGTGTGTCTCCCTGTTGTCTAGCCAGCATTTTTCTCAATAACTGTGTGTTGGGAACGATAATAACTTGCTTATACTCAAGAAAAAACAAAAGGTCAGGGGAGAAGACTAATTGACTTGCCCAACTGCCTAAAAGCAGGCACACTTGAAGAAAAATATTTTTGCTTGAATTGCTATGTTCTTTCGGCTCAGAGTAACTAGACAGTTACAGTTTATGTTGTGTGTACATTTTGTTAGGAATCCGGCCAAAGCATTGCTTCTTATGAAGCCAAATTGAAATCCATACCCTAAATATTTATGGTTATTTCTTCAGAAAGTTGGCAGGGAAGGGAGAGATGAGAGGGTCCCATGTTATGACTTCAGGAGTAAATGTAAGTCTCTTTAATAGTTTGCTAGCACAAAATCAGTAAACAAATAACCAAACAGAGAAAGAACAAATCTTGGCCTGACACTGCGTCTGAGCTACAGTGATTTACACTGATAGCTTGTAAAGGCTGCCAGTGATTTGTGTTGATTGTTTCTAAATGCTGCCCCCTTCTGGACAGAAAGTGCCACTTGAAGCTCAAGAAGAAGGAAGAACAAAGTGTGGGTGCTTCTGTCCTTTTTAGAAAAGGGAACAAAATACTTCCAGGAACAAATATGGAGACAAAGTGTAGAGTAGAGACCGAAGGAAAGGCCATTCAGAGACTGCCCCACCTGAGGATCCATCCCATATACAGTCACCAAACCCAGACACTATTGTGACTGCCAAGAAATGCTTGCTGAAAGGAGCCTGATATAGCTGTCTCCTGAGAGGCTCTGCCAGAGCCTTACAAATACAGAGACGGATGCTTGCAGCCAACCATTGGACTGAGCACAGGGTCCCCAGTGGAGGAGTTAGAGAAAGGACTGAAGGAGCTGAAGGGGTTTGCAACCCCATAGGAAGAACAACAATATCAATCAAACAGACCCTCCCAGAGCTCTCAGGGACTAAACCACCAACCAAGGAGTACACATGGAGGGACCCATGGCTCCAGCCACATATGTAGCAGAGGATGGCCTTGTCAGGCATCAATGGGAGGAGAGGTCCTTGGTTCTGTGACGGCTCCATGGATGCCCCTGTGTAGGGGAATTCGAGGGTGGGAGGCAGGAGTGGGTGGGTGGGTGAAGGAACACCCTCATAGAAGCAGGGGGAGGGGGAATGTGATAGGGGGTTTCCCGGATGGGAGGAACTGGGAAAGGGGATAACATTTGAAATGTAAATAAAGAAAATATCCAATAAAAAATACTTCTTTAAGCAAGTATCAAAACCGTTTCATTCCTCTAAAACGTGACTGATGTCAGGGTCCTTAAGTGTGAAAACAGTAGCCAACTTTAAGCTTTACCATCTTCCACTCTTACCAGTTATCTACCTCTCTGCCAAGAGCAGTATCCTGCTCCCCCTTTCTTCTTCTTCTTCTTCTTCTTCTTCTTCTTCTTCTTCTTCTTCTTCTTCTTCTTCTTCTTCCTCTTCCTCTTTCTCTTCTTCCTCTTCTTCTTTCTTTTTCTTTTCCTCCTCCTCCTTCTTTTCTTCTTGTTCTTGTTCTTCTTCTTTTAGAAATAGTGTAGATTTATTTGTAAATACATGGTAGAGATGACTAATTGCTCCTCCAGATCTCTGTTCATCTTCTCTTCCTGCTGTCTCTATTAGAACATGATTCCCAGCCTCGTAGCACTTAGATGCAGTAATATGACTAAGGTTTTGTTGCTGTTGTGTTGCTTGTTTGTTGGCCAGTAAATAGAAGGAATCGTTCATATTCCCCCAGACCTGACTTGAAACATTTTATAGTTTTCTCCTTTGGGTAGACTGAGAGAAGAGGCCCTTACCTCAGGATAACTTCTGAGACCACCTAGTTGAATGAAACAAACAAACAAACAAACAAACAAAAAAACAACAGATATTCCTCAGCCTGAAAGAAACACAGCTCAATAAAGTGCTTTCTGCTCAGTGTTCTGTTTAGAACAGGAAATAAGCCCGGGTCTTATTTTAAGCTATTACTCTGTTTGGGGTTTGTTTGTTATACTAAATACCTTATGATAACACAGGCTGTAAATGGATATCCCAACAGTTAGACACGCATTTACTCTGGAGTCTGCAGAGGTCTGTGTTCTGGAGAAAAAGACACTAATGGTTAAGGATAGCACTGGCTTCATGCTTTTTTTTTTTTTTTTTTTACATCATCTCATTATTTGTCTAAAATCCTGATTTAATTACTTTAGATAAAGATCTAATTCTTCCTTCCTTCCTTCCTTCCTTCTTCCTTCCTTCCTTCCTTCCTTCTTCCTTCCTTCCTTCCTGTGTATCTTTCTCCTCCTATACCTACCTCATCTCCTTCATTTGTTCTATTTAAGCAAAGCCACCTACTAGGAACTCACTATAAAGTTCAGGATGGCTTTAGACTAGCAATGGCTCTGCTTTTTCAGCCTCCTAAACACTACCTGGAACTGGCAGAGTGCACCGTGATGCTCAACACTCAATAGTACCATGAATATTCTTTTAACATATCTCTATCATATTGATGAAATAATGCACTCAACTAATTCTCTGGGAACTGCTTAATAAAGATGTTTCTTCAAATCAATACCTTAAAAGCTGAGAAACAGGTAGTAAAGTGTGAAGAACTGACTAGGAAAGATGGATGATTTTATGTCTTTTAGATGAAATATCCACCACCTCTAAACTCTTGGGTTAAAGGTTAGATCTCCAGCTGGTGGCATTATTTTTGAAGGTTTTTGGACTATTTGGAATTTTTAGGGGTGATAACTAGCTGGAGAAAGAATCTTGCCAAGGCTCAATCCTTGGAGGTACTTCATCCCTGGGCCCCCTTTTGCCATTTTCTCTGACTTCTGGATGTCATGTTGTGGACTACTACTCTGCTTCACCAAGCTTCCCCCTTCACAATAGACTGAAATCCCTGAAACTGTGAGCCAAAATAAATCCTTCCTTCTTTGTTCTCTTGGGGATATTTGCCATAGCAATGAGAAATGTCACCATTATAAAAAACTGGTGCCAGAGAAGTGGAGTTATTACTGCAGCCGTCTGATAATGTGGCTCAAAGAAACCTTTGAAACTCAATTCAGAAAGAATTTGGAAGCATTTGAAGAATGAGGATGAAGAAGATCGGGAGTTCCATAAAGAGCATAAAGGGCAATTATGAAAGGCTCATACCACTGATAAAAATATGGAGTAAAGACTTCTTGTGATATATGTGATTGCTGATAATGATGATCAACTTACCAAGATTTAAGAAACTGCATCACCTGCCCCATGTATGGGAATGCCAGGGCGAGAAGACAGGAGTGGGTGGGTGGTTGGTGGAGCACCCTCATAGAGGCAGGGGGGATGGGAGAGGGGATTTCTGAAAGGGAGACATTAAAGGGGGAAAACATTTGAAATGTAAGTAAAGAAAATAATCCAATAAAAAAAACAAAAGAAACTCTATCACCTAGAAGACAAACTAATAAGAGATTCTCTTCTTTGGGTGAGATATTCATTTAGTTCTTTGCTGCTTTGACAAACACCATTACAAGAAGCAATTTGAGTATGCTAGGATGTATTTGAATTACAGATCTCAATTTCAGTCTATCCTTGAGAGAAGCTAGGGCAGGAACTCAAGCAGGAACAGAGGCAGAAACTGTGGACAGAAGCAACTTCCTAGATTGCTCTCCCTAGCTTATTCAGTTTGCTTTCTTATATCTAGGACCACCTGTCCAGGGGCAGTACATCCATGTGGGCTTAGCCCTCCCATGTCAATTACTAATCAAGAAAATTCCCCAGAGATTGGGCTGACAGAGGCAGTTCCTCAACTGAGTTTTCTTCTTGCCAGATGACTCTAATTTGTGTCAAATTGACATAAACTAACTACGGGTTAAATTATGTGCCAACCATGAAAATGATCAGCACTATACTTAGCTTCTGGACTAAGACTTAGCTTCTGGACTACATAAAAATGGAGAAAGCTAGTTCTCGGTTTCCTGACTGTGGGAGCAAGGTTACCAGCTTCCTCAAGTTTCTTCCATCATAGCTTGCCATGATGGACTGTCCTCTCAAACTGTAGAGCAAGATAAGCCTGTCTTCTCTTAAGTTCCTTTTATCAGGGTATTTTATCACACTAACAGGAAAAGCTGTAGATAATACAAATTTTCTCTGTGTCCTGTGACCATGAATGAATCCAAATTTAAAAATAACAGGCTAATTGAGCAGAAGACATTTCAAGACAGCTGAGCATTTGATGTTAAGCTCAGGAAGTAACACCTCAGGAACACTTCAGGAAGTCTCTGAAACTGAGCAAATTCACATCACACACACACACACACACACACACACACACACACACACACGATGCTTACTGCTGGGTACCTTTAAGTTGGTTTATAGTGAAAATTGGAAGCAAAGAGCAGAACCAAAACATTTGAACAATATGAAGTGTGGCCAGCGGAAAAAAACCAACCAACCAACCAAACAAAAAACTTCTCTAAAATTGTCAGGATGAGTGTGACTGTTAGATTAATGCCATTAGAAGGAATGGTCCAGTAAAATGGTAAAGCTAACAAAGGCATGTTTCACCAAACCTGATTATCTGGGAGCACTCTTGGGTCCCATGTGGTGGAAGAAGAAAACAAACTCCCATCAAGTTGTCCTGACCTCCACACATGTACCATGCATGGTTGTGTGTGACTGTCATGTAACTGTCGAGCAATTGTCATGTGGCTTTATTTCTGCAGGAACATGTACAAACATCTATTTTTTTATTTTTCTATCACCCCAGATAAAAAAATCAAAGACAAACCTAATTATGGATACCACTACAATGGTGAACCAATGAGTTTTATTGGGTTACTTAGAGCTATATGGGTGGGTTACTTCTGCAAGCAGAAATGGCCCCAAAATCTCTGCATCACCAAAATTCCACTCTAGCATGGGTGGCAACTCATGAGAGCTGTAAACCTGGAGCTCCACTGTACAGCCTGCAGGCAGCTCAACAGGTTGAAGAGTGTTCTTTACGGACAGTTCTGTTTCTCTGAGCCTTTTTCAGGCAGCTCATTTGAGTACTCTAGCTCTCAACAGTCCTTACAACTTATATAGGTGCTTGGTTCTCTCTCTTTCTCTCTCTCTTTCTCTCTCTCTCCATACATGCTCATGCACACATGTGTGCATGTACACGTGCACGTGAACACACACATGCATAGGGGAGGGGTAAGGATGTAATTTTAAAAGGCAAGCACTTTGCACTGGGACAATAGAAAAGATGTCTCCAGAACATCTCAGGAATTGACTAGAAAGCACTCATCACAGGCTTCAGGAATAAATGTATAAACTCATTCGAAAGATATTCCCCTGAGAAGAGTGAGCTACTGTCTCCCCTTTACACAGAGGCTGTTGCAACTCTGTGTGTGTGTGTGTGTGTGTGTGTGTGTGTGTGTAATATGCACAAGCTGATGGTAGGCTGTAAAATAGTTTTTTTTACCTGTGCAGGATGCATGAGTTATAGAGCCATAGAAGGTTTGACACACATTTCAAAAGGAGGACTGACAACCTTATGCTAGAGTGAGGATTCTTGTAGGCAGCTTCCAAGGAGATAATGTATGAAGCTGTGAGGTTGAAATCTAACCTGTAGTAGAGACCCCAGCTTGCTGGAGATGTCAGCAATGTGGGTTATCCATTAAGGAAAGCCACAGGCAATGAGTGGGGTCAGCTTCATAGAGAGATTATGTGTGCTGAGCAAGTTAAGTCCATCAGAGACAAGGCTGTATAAGCTCTCTGGGGGTCAACTCAGAGTGCATGCCCCCAATGCCACACACAGAGCTATAGGATTTGCTGTTTGCCACACTGGTTTCCAGTCCTGCTTTGGTCCCATCTTTTTTTACCATGCCTTCATTCCTCCCATTTAAAATGGAAATGTTTTCTCTGCACCAAAGGTAATTTTATTTTGGATTTGTTATAGGAGCATGCAGGTAATGGTTTGCCTTGAGACTCAGAAGTGACTTTGGATCTGGGATTTTGAATAACAGAGGAACCGTTAGACTGTTCCTTATGAGATGATTATGAGAGCCTTTGGTAATGAGGGGAATATTGTTACAATTTGAAATAGTCTCCTCAGCCTTTCCTGTTAAAGTATAGGTTCCCAGCTAGTGAGGCTATTCGGGAAGTTCAGAAATGTCAGAACACTAGGAGGTGGGTCAAGCTGGGGAGGCAGATCGTCAAAGGTGAGTGCTTGCTCCTGGACACTTCTTGCCACCATCTCTGCTTCTTAAGGTCACAAACTCTGCTCATTCTGCCTTCTGAGCCCTGATGGTCTCCTGAAACCATGATCCCAGATAAAACCTTAAGTTGTTCTGCTATTTAGTTTACAGGTCCACAGAAGTAACTCGTACAGAGGAATATGCAGGGCGTGGAGTATTTACATTTTGGTCCAACAGAAAGCAAAGTCTGAGAGGTTGTGGGGTGTGTGGTTAAAGTGGGGGCACTAATGAGGACTATGAAGGGGTCACAGAGAGATGTTTCAAAGTAGCGAGATGGAAGTACATAAGGTCAATTTACTATGTGACAGTTTATCAGTCAACGAATCCACCCCTTGTCTGTATTTCAAATTGTTTTGATGGTTCACGCATTCAGTATTTCCTGGACTATCTGCCCCAGGAAGTGTTTAGTTGTCTTTTAGTAGATCCCGCAGTGGAATGTCCATTCTGCTTTGTGGGCTTGAGAGCTGTACCACTCTGATTAACACAGGATTCTACCTTATGCCACATGGATGTTATATGTCACTTTTGTTGCTGTGACAAAACATCATGGCCAGGATGACTTAAGGGAGAGTTTCTTTAGGCTTACAGTTCCAGAGGGGTGAGTGCCTGTCATGGTGGAGAAACAAGGTGGCAAGTGACAGGCACTGTGAGGAGCAGGAAGCTGAGAAGCTGAGGTGCTCGCATTTTCAAATGCAAGCAGGATGCAGAGAAAGAGCAAATTGAAGGCTTGGAGGCTTTTTACTCAAAACCCAACCCCAGTGAAATGCTTCCTACAGTGAGGCTGCACCTAAAGCTTTCCAAAGAGAGTCACCAACTCAGGACAACAGTTGGTGACTCTCAAAAGCCTATGATGGAAGCCTTACACAAACCACTATAAATGTGCCCTGTTTCTGTGTTATTGCCACCACAAATTACTATAAACCTAGTGGCTAACACACTAATGTTTGCACAGTTCTATAGAGTTAGAAATCCCAGCCTGAGCTCTCTTGATTAGAAAAGATGTTGCAACATTGTATCACTTTCTACAGGCTCTGGGAAAGAATGTTTATCTGATTATTTATAGTTTTTGAATAATTCAATTTGATGTAGATGTAGGACTGAAGCTCATTTCCTTGCTAGCCCTTAGCTCCTATATGCCTAAGTTCATATAGATGGCTTCTTATACCTAAGAGCCTGCAATGGGGGCTAAATCCTGATGCTTCTGTCTCTCTTACCCATCTCTTTTGCCTTCTTGCTTTTTTACTCTTAGTGATTCATGTAATTAGATGTAATGTCACCAGTAGAATCCAGGACAATCTTCCCATTCAAGGTCCATACATAGCAGCTTTAATCACACCTCTAAAGTCCCTTTGCCATCTGCTATGGCTTTAATGTAAGATGTCCCCAGTAGGTTCATGAGTTTGAACACTTGGTCCCCAGTTGGTGATAGTGTTTGGGTGGATTATGGAACCTGTAGGAGGTAGATCCTTGCTGCAGGAAGTATGTCACTGGAGCAGGCTTTGGGATTTTATAGCTTGGCTCCCACTTTTGATATTCTCTGTTTCCTATGTACAGATAAAATGTGACAGACTGATGAGAGGGACTGTATTCTCTGGAACTGTACGCCAAAAGAAAACCTTTCGCCCCTAAGTTGCTTCTTGTCAGGGTATTCTATCAAAGCAAGAGAAAAGTAGTTTTAGATACTGTGGTATTGGCATCCTCGAGGTTTTACATACTGCAAGCTCTGTTAACTGAAAGGCATCTCGGCCACTACCTTCGACCAATAGAGTGGCTCAGTGTGACTCAGCAATGGAACCTGGTTCTGTGACACCCGTGTCAGTTCTCATTTTATTTATCACTTTGCAGTTATTATCACCATTTTAATTCAGCGTTGTGCTTTCATAACTAGGAATGAAAAGCATTTCCAGAGAGACACAGTGGAATCATGGGACACAGCACCAGTCTCTGACACCTTCATCTTCCTTTTTGTCCCAGGTGATAAGAGTGGGACTAAAACCATTCAAATGAAGACTTAGTGTGATTGCAGAACCAAGTCTACCTGGATGTAGAGAACAAGAGATTTCATTCTACTTTGGTCTTTGAGGGTATCTAGTTGAGTATCTTTCTAACACAATTCTAAAGAATAACCCAGTACCATCCTGTATCAGAGTTGTTCCAAAATTCCAGCCAATTTGGCCTCTTCGGGAAGCCTGACTGCTTTTCAGTTGTGGTGTTTCTTCCAAGTTCAGGGAAAAACTGATCTATTGATAAGAGAGGGTGGAGCCAACTGTTTGTAAAGGCCAGATAGCGAATCTGTATGAAAGGCAAGTGATAAGGAAGGATGGCCTGCTGCCAGACTAGGGGAAGGGCCTTTCAAGATTAGCGGAAGGAAAGGGCTGAGCTTCCTGCCTTGACACGATATGGGATTCAAGCCATTCTAATTGGTGTTAGACGCAAGTAAAATAGAAGAAATTAATGTTAGAAGGCGACAAGAACAGAAAGTCCAAGGCCTGCTTTCAGGAAGCAGAGGAGATTGGATTTCTGATCTCTCTTCCTTACTCGTAGTTCCAAAGAAAATCAGATAGCTGCTTCTTTTTTCTACAAAGAAACCCATGTTCCTCAAACTAAAGCAATTCAACAGAGAGTCACTTTGAAACATCATCTGGAATACCTGTTACAAGAATACTATGATGTAGTTGCCTGGGGAGGCCCCATAACAGATATAAAATATTTAAGTGCTTATACATAGTAGCAATGTCCTTTAGTACAACACCCTTGCCATTCATTGTCTTTTGCTATGACATAACTTGTCACTTTCAAGTAGATTCAATATGTAAAGGAGCATTCCCATAAACTCCCAGAAGATAATTCAAATAAAGTATGTACTGCAGCAGGTAACAGAGTGAAGAAGGCATTGCATCAGTGTTGGTGTTTTTAATGGCATTAGATCCCAAACCAATAGCTACCTGGGTTAATGGGGCGTTCTATGTAGCTTTATCTATTATTCTTTATCATGTAGGGGATTTCTATGGAAGCTATAAAGTTCAAGTTCATGAGTTGTGGAGGTGCCAACCATTGTTCAATGATTTTCTTTTGAGAACTGCATAGATCTTCAACAGATGTTAACTTGCTGGGGGTGAAGGGGTAGTTGGCAAAGAGTTGGTGAGCTCATGCCTACACATGGCAAGGTTTTGATAACTTGCCTTCATAATGCACCAGAACTTGAGGGTGATGTCATTGCAACTGAGCTTTCTTTCTCCATGTTTAATTCCATGGAACATTTGTGGGGCAGCTGAGCTGGAACCCCATGTGGAATCCTTGATGGATATTTCAAGCCCATTCTCAGTTCTCCTAGGACGTGATAATCCCTGGAAGAGCCCTCGCTTTCAAACACTTCAGGAACTTGGTGGCTTATTTTGTATAGGTGAAGCTGCTGTTATTTGGCTGTGCCCATGAATCTCCTTGTGATGCTGAGCTGCAACTCCTTTCAAAGTCAAGGCCAGAACATGTGCTGTACTCCCCACCTCCCCCCTATTCCTGGAATATCAGCAAGATACTAAAATATCTTTCAAAACCTGTAACGTGGCCTACTTTGAAATTTTGTTTTCACCTCAGCCTAAGATAAATCTAGATGATCAGGAGAATGAGAAGGATGCCAGGATTCTTGTTTGCCTTAGTTCCTAGATGTTGTGGGAGAAATGTCACCCTTGTCAGAGCATATATATCTGTGTGGATAATCGTATTGATGTTGATATCTGTCATAAACAGCAACAGATTATAGCCAGCCTGAAAGCTCAGCTAGCACTATTTATTTCATTATTTTGTTGTTTACCTCAATCTTCATGTGACCCCAAGTTAGTTGTTTAGTCTAAGTATGGGTTCTCTCATTGGCAAAATAAATATGACTCCATCTATTTGTGGATCTTATCTAAGATGTATATATATATTGCTATATACAAAGCCCTTAGCACAATTCAGCACAATTCCTGGATGCCCCCCACCCCCTGTACACTCAACTATCTCAACTATGGTACATGTCACTATTTAGATGAGCAAGATGAAAGAAGGGAGCTATCATTAAGTGGAGTTATTAATTGCCAACCCTTTCACAAGATTCTTGTTTCAGAGTCTCTCCAGGCCAAAAAAAAAAAAAAAAAAAAAAAAATCATGTCTTAGTTCTTTTGGCAGACAGAAAAGAAAACAGAGTTACAGAGTTATTGGCACAATTACCCTAACCCAACCCCAGATAATAAGCAGAATGTGGGACCAAAACATAAGGGTGAATGAATTTGCCTGTGGTTTATAACTGGTTGCACTTTGTAAGCTGGTGGAGGCAAGGACTGCGGGAACCTAGTGGATCTTCATGGTTTTGGAATTCAGCCCAATCAGGAACAAAGATCCCAAGGAGAATGCTGGGAGTCTAGGCAAAGCCAGTGCTGCCCAGGAGAGCAGAATTTCCTGGGCACAGCACCTCTCTGGCCCCAGGCCTCCTTCCAGGAGAGCTCTTCCTGGATTAAAACACACTCAAAGTCTCAGAAATACAAAGCTCTTTCACAACCTACGTACGGTACATGGGCCTGGGCCGGGAGGCACAGAACTCCCTGGCAGGCTTTTAGAAAACAACAACAACAACAACAACAACAACAACAACAACAAGAATCTATAAAACCCAAGGAGGTCATAAAGAACGCTTGCTAGACCTCTATAGGAGGAAGGAGCTCGCCTCCACCCATTTTGACGAACTGAGCCGAGAGCTTGGTGCTTTTGGCTAGGCAACATCTCGGCAGCACTGAATGCACACTCCTAACACTATTGGCATCTTTAGCTCTTTTAAGTTAATTTGTCATATCAGACGATTCTACAAGGAAACAAAACTTCTCAGTCAGTGTAAAATCATCCATGGGTCAGAAAGCAAAGGATTAGGATGGAAATCTGTACGCCTACAACCTAGAATTGCTTCCCACTGCCCTTTCAAGCTTGTGTTCACCAGGCACAAGCCTCACTCTGAGGTACAAAACCTTGTTGAGGAAACAAGAATGAGAGAAATCTGGCAACAATTGTCTGAGAAATGTCCATTGAACAAAACTTCCAGCTCTGATAAGAAGCAGCCTACTAGTAATTCCTCCAGACACAAAGTGTGACATGGTCCTCTAATAGCTGGAAAGAACCTGGCCACCTCCTCACAGAGCTGGTCCCTCCAGGCTGGGCTGGTGTTTCATCAACTCCAGTCCTGGTTTCCTCTCCCCGTCATCTCTTCGCCCTCATTTTGGAAGGCATTCACTCCTACAACACTCGGTGCTGAGGAAAGTGCTTTACTTGGTGGCTTTAGGTTTACAAGATCGCTGGTGAACAATTAGTCTGTCTGGAAGGAAGGTCCGCCCGCAAATGTTGCAGGGAACCAATTGGCTCTGGGCACTTGTCCAAGCAGCTTCATTTAAGGCGTCAAGATCGTAGAACCCTTTGGCTGCAAAAAGAAAGGGAAGAGGGAGGGGAAAAAAGAGAATATATATATGTATATGAAAAGGAAAGTAAAATGGTAAAATGGACTAGTTTACAATCTCGGAAACCATATTCTACTATTCATGGAAACCAGTCGCAGGGAATGCCTTTTGGCTGGTGTTTTCAAGCAAATCATGTGACTTTGCCAGAACTTAATAAATAGTAAACAGTGTTGAACATTCTTTCAGATATGAACTGGAGGCTTTTCTTTTTTGCTTTGAATATTAAAATGGGAAAGATATAGCTTCTTGTTATGATATGCATTCTTCACTAATTATTAACATCTTTGCTTACACATTGTTATCTTGCAAATATAACTTTTGGGTTTCTTCCTGTTGGTTATAAATATAAAACTTACAATGGGAAAAGAACTCACGTTTGTAGTTTCCTTTTATGCAATTCTTCCCTGGAATGTTTTCAGAGATCCAAACTGACAACTGAGAGTGAATTTAAGATGAATTATACTCTAAAGAACATCATCTTTTCATGGCCATAACCACAGATGTCCTTTAACTAATTAAAGTGAAGAATGCAAACAAAATAAGCTGACGGGAGGAAGTGCCCGCAATCAAACAAAAAGAGAGCTGAGAAATGTGCACTCTTCTTTGGCGGCACACAGGGGAGAAAAGGCATATGGCTTTATTTAGAGGAACAATGTGGGGTTTAACTTTAATAAACCTTACTAAAATAGAAGGACTTTAGTACATTAAATTGACTATGTCCCAAGATCTCCCAAAATAGGTCCCTCAAATGTGGCCAGGCACTCAAAATGGATCTGTTTTTATCATTGGCCAGCAGATGTTACTCCATTAAACACTAGTCTATGTTCATGATTTCTATCTTAATGGTTCACACAACCATAACAATCCTGTAGATTCTTAGCATGCCTGCTTTTAATAAAGATTTCAACCTCATGCAGCCTGGTATTTCTCCTTTAGATAAAGCAAGTATCACTATTATACAGATTATGAATGTGTGTTTAAAGATTTGCTTTTATTTTGTGTGTGTGTGTGTGTGTGTGTGTGTGTGTGTGTGTGTACATGAATACATATGCCTGTGAGGGCCAGAGATGATGGATGTGCTGTAGCAGGAATTATAGGCAATTGTAAGCTGCCAGATAAGGGTACAGGGAAAGGAACTCAGGTCCCTCCCCTGCAGGAGCAATCTGTGTACTTAATGGCTGAGCCATCTCTCCAGCACATGAATGTGCATTTTGGGTGCCTTGAAAACTCTGTAGAGAAAGGGACAGCATTGACTTTTTCATGGCAATGTTTCTGCATAGGCCTCTGACTGTGGATCCAGGAAAAGATGATGTATCACACTGAGTGTGTGAGAGGGGATGCCAATTTTATTTACCTAGAGGAGAAAGGCACCTTCAGAGATAAAAGTAGCATGAAGCCAAGAGGAAAACTGCAGGCAAGCGAAACGACAGGACCTACTCATTTGCTCTGCCAACAGTGGCAAACAGTGAGCTCCCCACATGCCCCAAGGATTGCCCATTGCCATTCCCACTTCTAGCCATATGACGATAACCATCAAGCGGAAAAAGTGATACAGAGAATTAGGAAAGATTATTTTGTGTGCTAAGTCAGAAGTTCTAGGTAGTCTCTCTAGAGTCAAATGCTATGATTTCAATGGATGTTTAGTTCAGTTTATTTTATTTTATTTTATGTGTATGGGTGTTTGGCCTGCATGTGTGTATGTGCACCACATGTGAGAATTATGCCCGAGGAGGTCAGCAGAGGGCGCTGGATCTCCTAGAACTGGAGTTAAGGATGGTTGTGAGCTGTCATGTGGATGCTGGAAACAGAACTCTGGTCTTCTGCCGAGAGCAGTGCAGTACTCTTTAGCTCTGAGTCATCTCTCCAGCCCCAGGATATTCATTCTGAATTCCTTTCAACTTTTAAGTCACTTCTTGCCAAGGACTGTGAATAACTGGGTTTCAATAGTATCTCAAACTTATAGTAACCTAGATTTCACTCGATGGATTGTCATCTCTTCTCAGATCACACTAGCCAATGATAAACAGCCTGCATGGTAGCTATGACTACACAGGAAAAGGACATTGAAAGATGCTTCTCTTAAAATCAAATATCCCGTAAGGAATAAGGAAATCAAATGAAAAAAATCAATGATAGAAATATAATAATTGAGATTGAGTTTGCATGGCAGTTATGTAAGTATATATCTACCTATATAATTTGACATGTATTTTTTCTTTTCTTGACTCAGGTCACACTCCAAGGAAATAGCACTCTGTGACCCCTCACATGATAAAGTACTTGGGGTGAATAGCACCCTTATAATACTGATTGCAAAAGTAAAAAAATAAAATAATAAAAATCTGAACATTCCATCCAGATGTCTAGCATTTGGTTTTCTTTGCATTCATTGAAAATTATAACTCTCTTGGGCTACATTTCTTAATGACAACAGCAGCTGGATGGGTCATCTCCCCTCTTTGTTCAGACTAGAACCATTTTTTGCAATTTTGTAACCTAACTAGTTGACCTAGTGGGCATTTTGAGTTTGGTACTCAAAACACATTTATAAATGAAACAAGTCTGTCAATGTTCCCAAAAGTTTTAAAGTTTTATGTTTTCAAAATATCTTGCATGATAATATACAAAAATTATTTAGGAAAATATGGTAAATACTCATGAGTCCCTCTCACTAGGCATTTCCAGGACATATCATCTCTATGTCTCAGCATCTGAAGACACCACTGGACAGATATTCCAGAATGTCTTTTAAAAATCAAATTAAGACAGTAAGTGCTGCTGATTTCAGATGTTCGAACTAGTAAGAAAAAAAAAATCTCTGAACTCACCCTCTCCCCCAACTCCTCTTGTAAGAACTTACCAGTAATGGTTCTGACTTCTGGTTTTTTCGGTTCTGGTCTCCTTAGTTCTTTAGGCAACAGATTGTTCTCATTATGCCACCTTTTCAGACATTGTGGCTCATGGATGCTAATAGATTTAGTCCCATATTCACGGCCACAGATGTAACAAACAACTGTTGGTGGACGCCTTATCATCGTTGGCTGAAAAGAGTATAACTCATTAGATAAAGTATAAGTATGGAAATCTTATTTGAAAGTTACAGTAAAATCAAGTTATATGGAAATTTCACATTGTTTATTCCAATTATAAGGGCAAAAGAGATAGCTTAGTGGTTAAGAGTACTGCTCTTGCAGAGGACCTAAATTCAGTTCCCAGCAAGTTACAATTGTCTATAATTTGTTATAAATTCCAAAGTCATGTGCAGGTATACACACACACACACACACACACACACACACACACACTCACATACTACACACACACACACACACACACACACTACAGAGAGAGAAAGAGAGAGAGAGAGAGAGAGAGAGAGAAAGAGAGAGAGAGAAGAGGAGAAGGAGGAGGAGGAGGAGGAGGAGGAGGAGGAGGAGGAGGAGGAGGGGGAGGAGGAGGAAAAAACTGTAACCAGTAACCAGTCTGGTGAATTTAACTTCTTTGGCGATTAAGAGATCAAACTATTACATGAGTGGATATGACCTTGGAGGGAAATAAGGAAGTCTTGCTTGACATGTATGCTTATTGTTTATAAGATTGGTTGCTCTTCTAACCCTCACACCTAAGTTATACTGCTGGGAGATACAATAAGAGTGAGTCTAGAATTCTCTCAATAACATCACGATTTAATGTGCCAATGTATCTGACCATGAAGGTGCCATCAGAGAGCAGGAAAGAGGCTGTCCACACTCTCTCCTCAGTTTCTTTCTCCTGCAAGTATCTGCAACTTCTAAGTCTGGAGTAAGGTCCACCACAGGCAAGACCACTAATCAAGTTGGTAGATGAATACTCAGCATCTTGCCTGAGATCTTCACTGCCAATAGACTGGATTTAGGATCACCCCAGAGACACTACCACACCTCTGAGTATGTCTTTGAGGGAATTTCCAAAGCAGTGTGGTATGGGAAAACACTCTATAGTAGGTAATATCTAGAATCCATATGACAGCATAATGAGCCTCCGATTGGGAGATGAGAGGACTCGATGAGTAGAAGAGCTTTCCACCAAGTATGATGAACCTGAGTGAGACCCCTGGAACCTATGCAAGGAAAGAATAAACCCCTGCAAGTTGTCCTCTGACCTCCACATGCACATTGTGGCATTCCATACGCATGTGAACACACACACACACACACACACACACACACACACTCACACTCTAATAAATAAATAAATAAATAAACAAACAAATGTCTAGATGATGAAACATAGAGCTGCATGTATTGGTGTTTCCCCTGCTTATTTTAATGTTGCTTTGGCCTGATTTTTGCTTGCTATTTCAGTTTCCTTCTTATGGATGGGAATGCATGTTCTGTAAGTGTATATTAGAAATTTGTGGCTTTTTTATTTTATGAAGATTCATGGTTAAGGGATTGTCTTGAGTCTCGGGTGGACTTTGACCTTGTCTTTTGCACAGCATCAAGACTGCTGTGATTCTTTATGAACTCTCCCTTAGAGGAAAAGTAGAAGCCTTTGAGGCTGGGCATGGAAAGATATAGCTTAAAAGTGATAGTGCCAAGTTAACAAAGGGTGTGATGGTCAGTCCTCACTGTAAACTTGTTCAGACTAGGAATCACCTAGGAGATACACCCCTGAGTATGTCCCTGAAGAAGTTTCCAGTTGCTGCCGTGGTGAATGTACCCTCAAACTTTAGCCAAAATCAACTCTCCATTAAATTGCTTATTGTTAGCTATTTGATCACAACAATAATAAGAGTAGCTAGTATAGATGAGAGTTGGTGGATAAATAAGTCACTAAGGCTAATACCACACAGGTTTCCGGAAGTCTCTAGTGAAATCGTCCTATATCGGTGACGGTGACATACTATACAAGCTTTCTTCCTTTCCATATATTTCTTTCCCTGGAATCTCTTCAGAAGGAAAAGTGGAGGCCACAAAATAATGACCTCGCTTTTTTTTTTTTAAATAATAAGAGAGAACAAAATTAACCTACTATAAAACAATGTCAATTCAGAATTTTAGCCCAGTAAAAATAGTCTTCAAAACTTAAGATCTAATAAAGATATTTTTGGTCAGAAGAACAGTTAAAGGATCCACTACTGACAGACTTATTGAGCCAAAAATTTTAAGAGAAGTTTTAAATTGCAAAAGGAAATATCAATAAATAATCTTGTTCTGTAAGAAACAGTGTGGGAATAATATAAAACACAAATAGTTCAATCGGTAAAATAAGCTTTGAAGTATTCATAGTTTTGTCATAAAGAATACTAAGTATCTTAGTATTCTTTTTAAGGCATTTTAAGGCAAAAGTATCCAAGACAGAGTTTATAGTGTATCTGTACAAAACAAGTGATAGCCATCAATAACATAATATGGAGCAAAACCCAAAATAGATAATTATTAATTTGTTTATATTTTGTTGAAATGGTTTTAAAATATGAATATTGTAAGTCAAAGGCATTTATTTTAACTTATATAGTAACCACTAGTGCATACAGATGTGCAAGAGGAGAAACTAAAGTTGACAGATGAGATGGGCAACCAAACATCAAATATGATAAATTAACTGCTCACCAAAGAAGGAAGGATAATAAGAGAGAAATAAAAACACCATGCCACTCAAACATGGTTATAGAGAGGATTGATACAGGGAGACAGCTAGAAATGAAGCCAGATATGCTGATAATTGGCCAGGGGCAGGACTCTTATCACTGCCTACCCTACTGCCTCTTGCAGTATTCCCCAAACAACTCTGTTTTTTTACATCAATGATTACAGTAACTACAAATAGTCTAAGTAACACAATTAAAAGACACGCTGCTGGGCACAGCGGCTCATGCCCAATCTTCGTAAATGTGAGGCTGAAGTAGGAAGACTGTCATGAGTTCAAGGCCAACCCAAGCTACATAATATGTTCTAGTCCAGCCTGGGCTAAAGAGCTGGACTCCATCTCAAAAAGCCAGAAGAATACAAATTAAAAGTAATAAAAGTGAAAGAGAACACATTTTCCACACTAGATTAAAAAGGCAACACACAACTTTGTGTTTTTATTACAAGAAACATATTTTATGAACACAACAATGCAAGTAGGCTTCAAGTAAAAGAATGGGAAACATATTCCATGTGACCAGTTAGAGAAAAAAAAGGCTGGCATGTCTTATGTTCAGGGTCGGCAGCTTGAGTCAGATAGGCAAGAAGCTTCGGGGACATGGTAGCTGTGAAAGCCAAGCTAAGATATGGATTTTACTGTGATAGGAGCCATTCAGCAAGAATGAAGCCCTAACTGTGTGTCAGAGCTGTTAACCTGGTGGTTTGTGGCTAGTAGGCCAACATGACTATGACATCCAATAAACGGTGTTCTGCAGATAAGTACATAATGGGACCAGATATGGCAATACTTTATTTTGGAAGATGTCAGCCAGAACCAGAATGGGAGAAATGAGCCAAAGCAAGCAAGCTGAAGGAAGAGAAAAACATTGATTGTGTTCTGGACTTGAGGAGACTGATATAGTCCTAGAATTGAACCTCAGTAAACCTAGCCAAAGCAGGAAACATAGGTCTCAGTTCGATGTTAATAGTTTTTAGAACTATTCATGCAGAGAGGGATATTTTACGTAGGAAAATATCAGCTGAATGGATTAGAGCATGGGGAATACAGGTAGAATGTCTGTAATAAGAACATTAAAATTATGAAACTATAGGTAAAAACCAGAGAAAGTTTCAAGTTTTCAGTTTAAGAACTGAGGCATGGAGGGAAAAGCTCCATCACGAATTGTGGAAGCAAAATTCCTAGTCCAGCAAGATGGAGCCATCACTCTGTAAAATGTTTTAAAAAGAAAAACAAAGAATTGGCCAGGTGAGACAAAGACATCAGATTTAGTACTAGGTCACATGTCAGTGGCTGATGAGCATTCAGCCCTGATGGACGGGGAAAGGAAAAGAAAACCCACAGAACCCTCAACTGTTAGATATTCAAAATTAGAGCTAGGAGCAGGGGGTGCTTTCGAAAAACTTGAAGGAAATGAAAGCTGAGAGGAATCAAGAAGATTTCCATGACAGGATGATAAAATTGGGTCTTTCTCTGCCATCAGTGAGAGATGGGATTGAGGGTGGGGTGAAGATGCTGAGCTCAGAGGAAAGGGAAGAGAGAGGAGGGAGAGGTGGTAGATGAAGTTAGAAGAAGTTGGTCGCAGGAACGTCAAGGGTGGCAGAGCTCACAGAGAGGAACTTCGTCTCCTGGGCAACATGATCTTCAAGAGATGAAGAGATTCAGGTTTTTGAGATAGCAACTATTAAAATGGTAGGATTGGCAATTAGGAAAACTACTCACCAACCAAAGCAAAAAAGACCTAATTAAACAGAATTGCAACCGATTCCGGTGGCATTAAAGGCCCCTTTCCCCATCTGTTCTTTAGTAGGACTGGGAGGCATTAGACAGAAACAAAGTAAGTGAATGGTATGTTATCCCTTGGGAGAAATAAAACATGATAAAATATATATGCTTTTAGAATCAGCCTGCCTTTCATCACAGCTTTCAGGCAGTCTCCTAAAATGAAGAAAACAGAAAACAAGATCACAATAAAAAACAAAACAAAACAAAACAAAACAAAACCTTTATGATTCCTGACTACCAGGAGCAAAATAGATCCTAGAAGACTAAACAGCAAATTAAGAGGCATTAAAGCAGCAATTGGACTGAGTTCTTTAAATGCAGATTTTATCTGAGATGTAATATTTTTATTGAGTACTAACCTACACAATAGACTGTGTTCACCAAGGTAAGCAAGTGCTTGTTCCTCATGTTTTCATGCCATGTAGCATTGTATAGCCCATGCAAAGTGACTTGGGAAGCCCGGAATTCAAGACATAAGAGGAAGTATAAAGCATAAGCCATCATTTCTGAGACACCTCAAGGCTCCCTACTCTCTCTTTTAGCATTTATTCACTTGAAAGGTTAATTCAATACAAGGCTTTCCATCAAAAAATAAGATGTTCATTTGACTTTGAGAAGAATGTATTTATTAAGATTCCATATGGAATCTGGATCACAAGCCAAGCCCAGCACTGAACCAAGCATAACAAGAAAAACAAATGGCAGGGTTCCGAAATGAAGACATTCCCATCAAACTGTCATAAAGTTTCCTTTGCAAGGGAAACTTGTGAGCGAGCAGGCTGACCCAGAGGCCAGAAGACACCCCGAGAACTGTAAAGAATGTGGGAGAAAATGAGTACAGTGAAAGGGAATGGTGTTCTCCATAACTCTTTTGAGAGCTTCCCCTATGCTGTATGAACTTCAGTTGACCTGAAACATGCTTCATTTTCTTAGGTTTGAGCATCTTTTTAATAAGGAATGCTACAGGGAGGTGTAGGGCAACCCATCTGTTGCTGAGGAGAAAATGCTCCCTAGTGGATCTGAAGAGTGATAAGATAACTTGATTTATTTTTTCATTAACTTCATTATTGTTAGTCTGAAATTTCATGGAGCAATCTGTGGCTTGTGGTCAAAGTCATTACCCTGATTACTATAGATTTACTAGTTGAGTTCTTTCTTCAGTGTTTGCAGGCAGAGATGGATTTGTGTGCACGTGTCTGTGTGTGTGGTGCGGTTTGGGTGGTGGAGAGCAAGAACGAGAAGAAAAGGCTCTACCCTGACAGAGCCAACAGAGTACCCCCACTTGCCCAATGTGCTGCAAGCAGCATTGCATGACATAGTATAACAGATCAGGGTGGGGCAGTGAAGTTTGTCCCTAGAGGTCACAGGAGGACAGCAAGCCCCGCTCATGTGGAGCTTGCCAGGGCCAGCCAGCATTGGACTGTGAAATCATAGGAAGGCAAAGAAAAACCCACAGGTCTGAACTCTGTACGGAACAAAGCATCTGAGTTAATTTTCCCATCAACATTTCGGATAGTCCTTGTGGCACTGACATTTTAAAAGTGAATCTCTAGATGGGCATGAACACTGCTTATCTGTGAAGCACTTTATGAAAGTAAGAAATACTCATTCCGTAGGTGCGTCTATCAGGGCTCACCTCTCCTCTGCTCTAGTCCTTTCAGGTTTGTGGGAAAACCAATTCAGGCCGAATACAGACGTAGATGCTTTAG
Source organism: Rhynchomys soricoides (assembly GCA_019843965.1). NCBI lineage: Eukaryota > Metazoa > Chordata > Mammalia > Rodentia > Muridae > Rhynchomys > Rhynchomys soricoides. Next base: position 594,177 of record JADRCH010000115.1, on the reverse strand, counting down.
GGAACGTGTGTGTCTGTGTGTGTGTGTGTGTGTGCATGAGTGTGTGTGCGCGTGTGTGCGTGTGTGTGTGTGTGCGTGTGTGTGTGCATGTGTGCGTGTGTGTGTGTGTGTGTGTGTGTGTGTGCGTGTGTGCATGTGTATGTGTGAACTTGAATCCACTAACTTCTCATATGTTTTAATCATTTTACTAGCCACTGGTAGAATTCTACTATTTTCCCCACGACATTTTTACTTTTTGTTCATGTTTTTCTTTTCCCTCTGTCGGGAGCACCTGACATTCGATGGTTTAGGTCAACTTTGCTTAACACAAAAGGCAAGTGAATATTTAGGAATTTGTCCTCTTATCAGTGTAGGTATGACTTGCCGCCCACCCATTGCCTTACTTTTTACAATGAAAATTAATATTTCTGCTAGCACTATGGAAGATAAGAGGGTAAGCATTAGGACCAGAGGGGCCCCTGGCTTGGAGGAAAAGCTTAAGAGACTTCCTGACAGAAGGAGAGTAAATACGCTTACTTCAGAGGACCTATAGAGCACCAGTCTGGATGGCCTCGGTGTGGTGCTGTGCAAAGGAAACCATGGTGAAGTGTGTAGCTTCCTAGACAAGAGCTTCTGAAAGATGGACTTGAAGGAAACATTGGTCAGAAGGAAAAAATAAGAGCAATGTTACATGAGTCTAACTGGAAGAGACCCTGAAAGTCAAAATGGAAGTCATTAGTAGTAATTTTAGCAAAGAGTGAAATTATTTTCATTCTTTCACCTGTTAAATTCTTATGCCAGCTTTATAGTGGATACTAAGTGAACTTCTATAGTGAGAAAGGACAAGGTGCAGTATTACAGGATATTTAAGAGCATGCGACTCAAATAAATAGCTTTAAAATTTTTGTTTGTTTCTGTGTGTGGTGTGTGTGTGTGTGTGTGTGTTACTCCTGTGAGTCATGAGTCTGTGCTGCATGCATGTACAACGCCAGTGCATGTGGAAGCATTATGACAACTTATGGCATTATGATTCTCTCCATCAAATGAGTCCCATGGACTGAACTCAGATTGTCAGGCTTGGTGGCAAGCACCTTTTACCTGCTGAGCCCTATCACCAACCTAGATGTATTTCTTGTCATTGAAGCATTCTGTCCATTCTTCATAAGGAGACCATTTCAGTGAGGCTATGCCAAAGGAACCACATCAGTGTTAATTTCATTCTCATTACTAAATCTGTATTGAAATTAAGTGAAATACCAGATTCTCCCCTAATAAGCCATGATTTATATATTATTTGGAAATAGTCTTAAAAACAAAGCTTTTCCATTCCTGTCTGGGGGACAGTGTCATAACATCCCTGTATCAAAATAGCCCTATTCCTTAGGTTTACTTGAGGCCATTCATTAACCTAAGAGTAAAAACAAACAAACAAGCAAAACAAAACAACAACAAAAACAAACCAAAAAAACACTCAAGAGACCACGAAATTAAAAAGTATCCTAAAAGGGAAGTAGGGCATTGATCTAAACCACAACTCCCAACAGTCTAACAGAAGACAAGCCTGCTTTCAGATGTTATCCAAGCATATGGCTTTAATCATTAATCTGTGATGATACAAGTCAGAACTTTTAAATTCAAAACAGTGGTGACCATGAGAGAGGTAGACATGGCAGTCCTTACCCTGTCTCAAAACTGAGATTTGAGCTGTCCTTTGTATCTGTGTGTATTTTGTCTCTCAGATGGAACATGACTAGTCACAGGCCCAGCTAAAAATCTACCACTATCTGGATTTAATCAACTATTTCCCAACTTCACAAAAGTCAGTAAGACAATGGTATTCTAAATAGTGATGGTGCCAATATGATTTGAGCAGAAACAAAGCAGAGGTGCCTGCTGGAGGCATAGCTGAGACTGATTCAGAGCCCCAAAGGCCATATAAGAAGGAAAGGGTGGGCATCTCTTAGTGATTCAACTGCAGTGGCAATACTGATGCTCTGGAAGTTACTGTTGCCATGTGCCAGGCTTTGTGTAGGGCACAGAACCAAGAGTTGGCCCTAAGCAGTAGGTATAGCCACACTGAACCCACTTTTCATGAGAAACATTAATTCTATCTATGAGTGAACATCAGGCTACTGGTTCCCCATTTGCCTATACATAGCTCACACACACACACCCCAGGGAAGCACTTTTCCTAGGCAGTTGCTTTGTAACAGTGTATCTTGATCTCAGACTTTTCCTTTAAATGAATTTGCTTCTTTACAAAACGCAGCCTTGTCTGAGGTTTGGGGTTTTACCCTCAAGATATTTTCTTCTTTCTCTTATTGTGGTGCAGGAAATCTTGCCCCCTGATACTGTAAGCTAGCAGGCCAATGAATCTCAGGGATTCACCTGTTTGAATCTCCCCAACATAGGGATTATAAACCTTCCCTACCACATATGGTGTGGGGTTTTTAATGCATTTTGGAGATTGAATTAGATCCAAAGGCAAACGCTTTGCTACCTGAGCCATCTCCACAGCCAAGGAACAGTTTCTGGCTTAAACAGTTTTTTTCCCCACTTTATCGTATTAAAAATAAGGTAAAAATAAAACTGCTCTTACCATTGATACCTTAGAGGATATCGATTTTTCTGGACAAATTCTTGCCCTAAAAATGACTTTCTTAGAATAATATTGATACAGGATGCCTTGGTGTTTTGTTTCTGAGCTCATCAGTTGGCCTAACTCTCATGGTTAGGTGGCTTCTAGGTGACAAAGTAAAGCCAAACAAGGAGGAAGCACTGAGGAGAACCCACAGGCAGGATGGCACCTAACCTATCCAGTAACCATAGAGGAAGCAGAAGAATGGATAGGTAGTGCCACCTGGACTTAGTCATATTTTCCATGACTGTTTTTCTATGATTTAGATGCAAAGGACCCCAGCTCGGGGAGTGTGCTTAGAAGTGATTTCCACGTAAACAAAACAAATCAACAAACAAACCAAAGCCTACCATGTCAGATAGGCCAGAAATAATTCTAATGTTAAGAGGCACATTTCTTTTAAAATTTTCCCATCATGGTGGTGACTTGCCCTTAGTTCTCCATAGTGCTTCCATTTTCTTTATTTTGAAGTTGGGAGCAATGGTTCCTTTATGCTTTGATGTTCTCTGATTAAAGCTAGCCTGGGATGTGTATGTTCCTCAGACTTTAAATTTGGGTACTAGAGGCAGGTGATTTGACAAAAATATGAGAAACTTATTGAATTCCTGCATTGGGCATTTGTCAGATAAGACAACACGAGTCTGAGAAAGGCCATAAAAGATGCAATAACTGAGAAGGAGAAGTGCTATATAAATAAATGGCGACCAAGAGAAGAGGGCTCAAGTAAGTTCCTCTTGATGCTCTCTGCCCAATCCTATAGCAGAATTTGGGCCTCATGCTGATCAGTGACATGCCTGCTCATCAAGGACTCTGCCAGCAGATGTTCAACTACATTTGATATGGTTCCAAAAACTCATGGAGAAAAATTTAGTGCTGATGCTGGAATTTAGATTGGAAGTAATCATGTTCCAAACCATAGTCATTAGTGTATATTACTAGGAAATATAGATGCATATATTTGGGGCTAGAAGCAAGGAAATGGGATATTGAAAAGAATCAGGCTTATGAAGACATGTAAGATAGGTTAACATTTTTATCAGGTTTTATTTATTGGGTATGCGTGCATATGTAGAAGTCAACTTGCAGGAATTGGTTCTCTCTTCTTACCATGTGGGTCTCAGTGCTAGAACTCATTGTCAGGCAGCAAGCAACTTTACCCAGTGAGCCATTTCACTAGCCCAAGATAGACAAACTTTGAAATAATGTAGCCATAGTATAGTAAAGAAGCAGCAAGCAATATACAAGTATCCTGGTGCAAATCCTCGAAGGAATATCAGAATCTTGCTAACTTCTGATACAGACCTCTTATGTTTCAAGTTATATGTTATTACCATTTGGGTAGGTGTTATTCTTTAAATTTTTTATGAGAAACGTATATAGTAAAATTTCTGCTAAAAATGTAAAGCTCTTCCCAGTACACACACTTCACACATTCCACATCTGTCCACAGGTTCACCTGGCTCGGCTTTCAGAGCCAATAATGTTAAAAAAAAAAAAAAAAGAGCCAGGACTATTACCTTATTGTTGTTCTTTGTACACCTGAGAGCCATGGGATCCTAGGATTCTGCCCTGATATTCCGGCATGGTTGGCCCCAAGGAAAGATGATCAAGCATCATGTGGAGTTGGTCATTAAGTAGTCCAGCTAGCAGCATCATCAAAGGGCACTTTATGAGCTAAGTCTGGCTTCCATGATGTCAGCACTGATGAGCAGGTGAGTTAGGGCCACTGAAGATGACTAAGTGTGCGAACCATAGGCCACTTAATGTGTGATCTACCATTTCCAAAAGGAGTCCCACGTCACTCTTGGATTTAGGGATAATAGAGGCAAGCAGTTATAAGAAACTTGGTCTTTACTTCAGGAACTCAGTTTAACAGAGGAAACAAAGCAAACACTAAGAATACTTTCAGAGTTAGACTTTCTTCTCGTTCTCATGGGCTGAATAGCATGCTAGGCTTACTTGATATTTAATTTAGAAAACATCAACAGATTGCAGAGTCTCCATCTTCCCACTGCTAGTGAATACACTTGTAGTTGTTTTTATTGTTTTCTGCATTCAGCATTCTCCTGGAATAAAGAAGCACCCATCCTACAAAATGCTCTTTCCATGTACTGGCAATCCTAGGTCCCAGTGCCTGCTTCTCCTTCTGGGTCTTACCTCTTCTGGTCACCTCAATTCACTCCTCTTGTCCACTGATTAATTATTTTAGTCATTCAATGTAGTCTAGTCTCAATGCTTCTATTGTTTAAAGAAACCCCTACTTCTAAGTTATTCATGGATTTTCTCTTAGGCTAGAGAGCTAAATTTCCCAAAACATACCCACATGCTACAGCTCCAACTGAGCAGGTGTGTTCCTTCCAACGTTCATGGGTAAATCTACATGTCCAAAAGAAAAGTTCCTTTCAGTTCTGGTTCTACTTCCTCTCTGAGCATGCCTTCTGTTGTTCCTCATCTGCTGAAAGTTTCGCAGCTACCACCTTCCAGAGCAGTCTCTCTCTCCAGGCCTTTCCAGTAAGTCATATTTTTGGATATTCATTCTCCAACTCCTTCAGAGGTCAGCTTCAGACTTTCTTCCTTTTTCATTTTTAAGATTTATTTGCTTTTATGTGATTTGCATTGGAGTTTTGTTTGTACTTGGTGCCCCCCGAGGTCAACAGAGGGCATCAGATCCCCTGGAATTGGAATTATAAACAGTTGTGAGCGACCATGTGAATCTTAGACTCTGAACTCTGTTCCTGTGCAAAAACAGTAAGACCTCTAAACTGCTGAGCCAGTCCAGCCCCTCAGTCTGGTTTTATAATCCTACACTCCTTCAGATTTCTGTAATTACTAATAACCAACAAATGGATGTCCCAGGCATGTCCTCTCTTCTTTGTCTCAAACCCATACATCTTAGCTCAGGTTATTTAAATATCTTGGTAACATTTTAATTTCTGGAATGAAACTACTCCCATGGCCTTCCTTCTTAGAAAGCAGGACAATTAAACCTGGTGTTCCCACTAAAACATTCGAGTCCTCCTTGGTCTCCTTCCTTACCCCTCCACATTTCCACTCTTACAAAGTATGCCCACCATATGTCATCTCCAAGTCTACCACCAATCACTGGATTCATGATACAGCTAAACATCTGGTATGCTGCTCTGTGGAGGGCAGCTTGAGAGATCACCACTGCCCCAATGCCACCCCTACAGTTTTTTCCTGTGCGACATCATCCCCCATTAGTTGCCAGTGACACGTGGGTTCTTTAGTTCCACTGTAAGTTCAGACCACAGTCTCCCTCTACAGCCATGCCTTCATCCAACCTGCTAGGTTAATGCTTTCATGGGTCTCAGATGAAGAATCTCCCTTGAGGTTCTCTCTAGCCAAGGTTCTGAATATTGCCTCTCATCACAATACAGTGTGCTATCAAAATTTGATACTATCTGATTATTTTTTGACATTTCTTCCTAAGACTAAGAGCTGAGTCTATAGTATTTGGGTTTTGTTGTTGTTGTTGTTGATTTGGGTTTTTCTTTTTTTTTTTTTTTATGAGTGTATATTCGCGTTTAGGCCAAAATTAAATGAAGAATACTCATAAGTTGGCTAACTTGTTTCCTCTTTGTACTGCCTAGTGCTTAGGCTTCCCAGGGTAACAATGATCTCACCTTTTCATGCTGGGAATTGAAAACGCAGGAACACTACCACTGAGTTCTACCATGCCTAGGATCCTTGATGTGTTCATTTAGATTTAGAACTGGCCCTACAACCTACTTTAGAACCTGCTACCTAACTCTAGGCAACTTGTAACCTTGAACTTCCACCAGAAAATTAGAGAAAATTTAGGGCAGATTATGCGCACAAAATGCTGATCCCTAAAAACAATACTGAGTGATGGTGCTCCTTATAATGTCATGCTGAATCTTAATCCTCAGTGGAACAGGTACTGAGGCTCAGGATATGGGTGGTGACCTTTGTGAATAAAATTAAAACCTTCATCAAAGGTTTCAAGTCTGAAGCTAATGCTTTCTCTGTTGTGAAAACAAGTGTTAATCACTCCAGGACAGCATACAGCCCCATCGTGGACATAGAACATTCCTCCCAGATAGCAGTGCTGCTGGTACTTTGACCTTGTACTGCCTTGTCTCCAGAATGTGAGAATCAAATCTCTATTCTTCATAAATAATTCTGTCTCAGGCATTTTTTGTAGTAGAATGGATGGATACATAAAGATACTCAATAAAAAAGTTCATATTTTCTTTCCTGTCCCTAAACTTCATGTTCTTTCTATTTAACAGAAATCCACGTACAAATATGAAAATGGGGTCCATATCTGCTCCGCCTTTCTTGTTGAGACAGTCCCATTAGATATTTTCCCTTCAGGAATGAGATTCTCCCCCCAGAGATAGCACCTCCAGCTTCAAATCTAATATAACCATAGTCCCAAATAACTGGAGTTCAGGTTGTATTATAAAGGAACCTTCTTAGACGTGGGAAGTTAAAATAAAGGGGCGGGGCTGGAAAGATGGCTCAGTGGTTAAGAGCATTTGTTGTTCTTGCAGAGGACTGAAGTTCAATTCCCAGCATCTGCATGGTGGCTCACAACCATCCAGAGCTCCAGTTCCCAGGAATTTGATACTCTCTTTTGACCTCTGAGGGCACCAGGCACACATGCACTGCACATGTGAAAGAAAAATACTCGCACACATAAAAATAAAAAAGAGGAGTAGGGGCTGCATAAGTCACTCAATAGTTAACAGCACTCAAGGACCCAAGTTCAGTTCCCTGCACCCATATCAGACAGCTTGCAACCACCTGTAACTTCAGCTGCACAGGGTTTGAACACTTTTGCTCTCCTAGGGCACCTTCAATCAGGTACACATACCTACACATAGACACACCTATCCACATACACATAACTAAAAAGAATAAAAAATAAATCTTTTTTTTTTTTTTTAAGAGAAAGACAGTCATATATTTGACAATGTAGAAAGCATTAAAAAGTAACAGCAGATGGCAGCACCAGATGCTAGTGATAGGTTCAGCTGCAACCTGAGCCCTGGGGACGCCAAAAGTACTCAGATTCAAGTTCAGAGAGAGAGTCTTCTGTAGAAAAGATAGCATCCCTTAATAAAAATAATTTCGGCTTTGCAACATAAGGCAGGATTTTTAGGAACACTTCATGTGTTACCAACAAAATCCTAGAAAATAAATCCCTAGCCTTACTTAGAGAAGGTCATTGGGCAAAGACTGAATTTGGGTTTGTAATTATGTGTTTAACTATCATCCTGGGCTTCAAGTAAATGGAAGAGGTCTCAAGCTACAGACTGTAACAATCAGCTTCCAAAAAAAAAAAGAGCCAACTTGTTAACATTTTATTTTAAAACAAGGAATAAAAATGGCCTCTATCATATTCTTCAGCAGATATCATAGAAAAACATTTACAAAACTAATGTTTGATTAAGCAAACACAATAGTAAAGATCAAAACAATAATCTGCATTTTTCTACACTATGCATCAAAACTTCATACAACATAGGGCCGACAATGATGGCCCCAGGACAATGGACTTTTTTCATAATTCCACACTAGGGTTTTATTGCCCTTAAACACTGCTAGACTTCATAAATTTCACTTCAATTTAAATTCAATTCAATTTAAACACTTCATAAATTTTCTCTGAGTTCACAAAGAATAGATTTGGCTCTGTATTTCAGATTATACATAGCGGGAAAGCTTGAGGTCATATAAGGGTAAAGCAGGGTGCCCGCTTAGACCTCACAGGCCTTTATTTTTGTTCTCTTTGATTGGCTGCATCATAAGAGTACCTTCAACAGTAGAGGGACATCCTTAGCAGCACTGCAGTTTGCTGTCAAACCTCACTGTCACCCAGTGAGAGCAAACTGTTTTCCCAATACTCTGGCTGTTATTGTGAATATATTTTTTTTGCCTCTCTGGAATTCAGGTTGAGCCCCTTGAGCAAGATAGCTGATGCTAATCCAAGACCAGATCAAGAATTCCAAAGTAAAACTGCTCTAGTTGACAAGAGAAAGAGATGAAGCAGGCATCCAAGTTGTAAAAAGCAATGCACTTCAGTCAGCCAAAAGTCAGCTGTCACAGGCAGATTCAACTCCAGAATCTAATGATGTATAGGTCAGCGCTCTTTATGAAAAACAAATGACTCATTGCACAAAGTGGTAAGTGGTGTGAGGAAGCTAAAGTTTCAACAAACGGGATCCAGAAAGGAGAGTGAACTAGTCAGAGAAGGCGTTCTGAATGCACCTAAGAAGCAAGTACTGTATGAGGGTTTGGATACCGTCCATCACTTCCAAAGTATCTTATGCTTTAGGGAAGTCTAAAACTTGCTCCATTTTAATTAACCCAAGCTTGATTTAAATTTGGATATGATCTTTTGCTTAGTTGACCTGTCAGTGTTTTCACTGGGACCTGTATGGTTTCTGAATGTCAGAAAACAGGTAACAGTGGTGGGTGCCACTTTCCTACTGACACATGGCAGGTAATGCCTTTGAGGGTTTGGGTGCACACTGGCAACATCCAGTCTTCTAGGGGGCCTCCCTAGAGTCTCACAGACATGCAGGCATCATGGAGATACCACCACTGCTGACACTTTCTCCTCCAGACAACTGGGTGGGTGAGGGAGGGAGGTGGCTTTTGGGGACACCACAGGCTCAGTCATTCAGTCTCTTTCAGCAGTTGATACTGACAGAACATGCTGTGCTTAGCTGGTTGGCTCCAGACTTGAAGCACAAAGTATGTGTTACAACAATAAGCATGAGTATCTTGACCATACTCCTCCCTAGCTCTAGATGTGTAACGAGAATGTTTAAAGTAAATGCACGCAGCCAAGAACAGGGCTGTGTGTTAGAATGCTGGGGTGGTTGCTGATTGGTGGCCCTAAGGCACAGAGCCTTTTATTCTCTGTTTCCAGACCCCATACCTCTTGGAAGGAAAGCAACAAGCAGAGGATGAGAAAACCAGATCAGGTTTATGGGACCAGCTCAGAGCCCATGCCACACTTAAGCATTTGGATTTCCATAGGGCAAAGAATCTAGCCATTTGGATTTTAATTTTCGTCTTCAATATTCAGTGGAAAAATTGTTCTGCCTGTTAGTCTGACTTCTCTGCTCTAGGATGACTGTCATGGGATCTTCAAAACTAGTAAGTCCATAATTTTTAGTCATGGAAATCAGGAACAAGGACTAGACAGTTCTCAGAGTAATAAAAAAATAAAGGCAAGAGAAATTAGATCATAATAAAAGATGTATCCTTATCACTCTAGTTTAATAATGGTTTGAATTACCTTTGTTCCATAAACCACTCAATTTATAAGTAGTATCTGGCTAAAAACTGTTGTCAGACAGCCATGATTAGGGGTTTTGAGCATGCCTGGAATTCTAACGCCATGAGGAAAGACCACCTCCTACTTCTTACAGTTGACATATAAGATGTGACAGGGCAGCAACCTGATTTTAGGGCAGAACATTTACTGGCCACCTTCATAAGCATCCCCACCCAATCTTGCTAATGGTGAGACCCTCAAGTAAAAGGCTAATGACTTTAACTTGATAGGCTGACAATACCTGGGTTCATTGTTTAGAATGACTGAGGTTGGGGGTCACTATCCTGTCTCCATAATGGGTACAAAACAACACAGGACTGAGAACTTCCCAGAATCATGCATACATATCTAGTTGCTTGAGCATCCATGAAAGGGTTAACCCCCCCAAACCACCCACCCACACACCCCCACACACACACCCACACACTTATAATCATGTATGCCTTTAACAAAATCACACTGAATCTGCAGAGCACATAGACTTAGCAAGTGCTCCGGTGTTTAATTATTGGTAAAGTCATTTGGGGTTTTTGACACAGATTCTACTTTAGTAAGATAAACTCAGAATAACCCAACATTGCCAAAACCGAATTCCTAAGGTAGATGACTAAAATAAACCAGCAATAAACATTGGCTGTTAGAATGGGAATCGTATCCCTGTAATGTAGACACAGCATTCATGACTCATTTTAAGTAACAGTCTCTCCCAGGGATTACTGGGATGAAGGATCAGAAAAAAAAAAAAGTCCATCTCTTTTAGGCTGTAGGACTGAAGAGGATTATGAATCAACCAGACAAGGACTGTGTTAGGTCTACTTTGCAAAAGAGAGAGAGAGACACGCACATACAGCCCCGGGAGCCCAAAAGGAGATCCACTTTGACAGGCTGCATTGAGACACAAGTAAGGCTTTGGGAAAAACCATCGTTGGGGCTGAGGTGGCTGTCTCTGGGAATAGTTCTCTCATCCTTTTGAAGATGCAGTATGTCCCCAGTCCACCTACTTCATCTTATGTGACACCAGTTACCTTGTCCCCATTGGGTGCTTGCATGTTCCTCTGTTGCTTAGAATTAGTGGGTGCATTTGAACTGCCTTTCCTTTCTAGGTTCGAATTTGGAGGTTTTGGTCCACTAGATTGAGATTTACAACTTCTCTGGTGTACAGGTAGGCGGTCTACAGCAAAGGTCCGGCCACAGTTTGGGCAAGGCACAAGCGCGGCTTGACCTGCCCCCTCTTGGCTGGGCTGTCCAGTTGGAAGGGGTTGAGGCTTCTGGGGCAGTGGCCGACGCAGCTCTCTAGGGAGCCGGTCATTCTCAATTTTCCACTTTTCTAAGCATTTGGGCTCGTGGATAGGAAGGGACAGCGTGCCAAATTCCCTACCACAAATGTAACAGATGAGAGTCCTTGGTCGGGCTGGGATGCCGCTAGAAGCTTTCTTAAGACCAGTAGGAATATCAGGACTATCCATGTTTGGTGTTCTAGGATTCTCGCCCTTTGGCTTGCAGCTTCTCTGGTGAACCAGGAGACGATCTGGCAAGAATGTGCGGCCGCAGTTTTCACAGGGCAGCAGTTGAGCCTGCGCACTCTGAAATGCCTCCTTGTTGACTGCCTGAAGGTTGTAGACGTCACTGCCACCAACGGGCTGCGGTTTGGAGGGTTCCGGCCTCCTCAGGTGCTTGGGTAGTTTGCTGTTCTCAATGCGCCACTTCTCCAAGCACTGGGGCTCATGAATGGCAAGTGACTGGGACCCAAATTCTCTGCCACAAATGTAGCATATCCGGAACCCTGGCCTGCGGGATGGGATCACAGGGGGTCTAGGCTGGCTTTCTGACATAATTGGATTTGAGCGTTTTGATAGAATCGCTGTTCCTGGTCTCCTTTTCTGAGTGTTGGCCTTTGTGGTTTTGGTTAGACTGCCACACTGTGTTTCCTGCAGAAGGGTTGAATGGGAGTCATTCGGCAGGACAACCTGCGGGATAAGGAAGGTAGGCTCTTTGGAGTGGCGGATAGTTCCATGTGATTGGTGGGAAATCCTTTCATTTCCTCTTTCCATGAACAGAGGCGGCTTTCTCTAGTGCTTGCTGGAATTTCAGGCCACACTGGTTCTCAGCTGCTGCTTAGACTGATGGCTAATGATGCTGACCTGTCCTGGGCTTCCACATGTTGCCAGTACTTGGATCAGTGACTCAGAGCTTCATGGGAGGGCAGCAGTCCGGAATGTGGGAAAGTCTCCATTAAGCCTTAGATGTCTTCAAGATCTGTAAGGAGCAGGAGATATAAATCAATAAGTTATTATACACAGAGACAGACGGACAGACGGACAGACAGACACACACACATACACACACACACACACACACACACACCTTAGATCATAAACTGATAAAAGACAGCATTTTTAAATTGGCCATGTGGTCTGTTTGGCTAGCTTAGTAAGCACCAGTACATTAGAAATATTCAAGAAACATCAACACAAATGTGAATAGTTTGTTTACAAATTGCAGTGTACTGAAATTAACAGAGGAAAACTATTCACAAAGAAGGTTGAAGATGACATCCCATAGACACAGATGACACAAACTAATGGTCTGAGTCCAGGAAGAGGACTGTCCACAGAAGAGAAAAATGAAGCTTCTTCTATCCACAGAAGAGAAAACCAAAAACTGTAAAAATTAAAGGGATCACCAGACTCTGTAGAAAACCTTCTCACGATCTCACAAACTTCTCCTTCAGAGATTCTTAACCCTTCAGTGACATCGACTCCTTTGATAATTGTGAAAACATCAGGCTTCTCAGGATGTTTAAAAACAAACAAACATTCTTTTTTAAAAAATATTATTTAAAGGTGAAACAAATTTTATTGAAATGTGTCAAGTATTTGAGGTGACACTGTGTATTAGGAAATGTAGTGTAATAACTTTTTGAATATTCGTGCACTGAAGAGTCTGGATGAGGTATCTGTGCATCTTCCTTTGGACTGTGATGCTCATTCATTGCTTGATGCTTTTTCATTGGGCATCATATTTATTTTGTTTTATACATGTATGTTTGCCAACCAGTTTTGGTAAAGAAAGAAAGAAAAAATAAGGTCACTGGTTTTCTCAAACAAACTAGAAGAAAACGCTGATAGGATAATGAGATTTCTTTATGGGCAGAAGCATAAGAAGTTTTTATCTTGGGAGACATCATGAGTAAATTTTATTGTGGGTTAACAAGCTAATTCTATCAGAAATCTTGGGTCTTTGTTCATTTCCTGGGTCACCGGGTCAGGGTTGGAGCCTGAAAGCATCCATTTAGGTTGCAAGGACTGCACCAGATCCGAGGTTCAGCAAACATCAGCAAACATCTGAGCTAATATGAAAACCCCAGGTATACAGTTTATAAGGGATAAAAAGAACTGTGAGATCTGAGCCCAGTTCCTGTATTTCTGGTGCCAAGAAAAGCCTGAACCTTTGTAGTTTAGAGATCAACTCAGGTCTGGCACAGGGAAAGAAGTGATTCTTCATCCTGACAGCTCCTGCAGCAGTGATGCTAACACGTGGCAACCAAAGAATGTGTTGGCCCAAACAGAGTGGCCTGCACACAAATGAAACTCAGAGAAATGGATCACTTTCTC
>JADRCH010000115.1:567882-580600 GCA_019843965.1 Rhynchomys soricoides | reverse complement strand
CTATCCTGACCTAGTTATCCATTGAGTAAAAGATACTCAGAGCCAATGCTATCCTGACCTAGTTATCCATTTTCCCTGAAACCATTCTCAGTTACAGATACTGAAAGTAGGGAAAGAGTTTAGAAAACTCAGTATAATAAAATAGGCTCCCATGCCTTAAATTGCTTCTCTACCTGTCTCTGTCTCACTCTGTCTCTCTGTCCTCCTCCCTCCCTACACACACACACACACACACACACACACACACACACACACACACGCAAACATGCACACGCACAGAGCCAATTCTCGGTGTAATACTGAGAAAACCCTGTGACCTTCCCCACCAACCCCTCTCGTGATGTAAAAGACTAATATTTAGCAACCGTGGGGCCAACAGTGCTCTAGTTTTTGTGTATATAATTCAGCTAATTCTGAGACAGTGATGAGGCAGATATTATTATTCAATTTTATAAACCAACTGCAACTCAACTGCAAGACAAGTTGCCCAAGACAATTTCTAAATGACAGAACAGGGGTTCAATTCCCATTCTCACTGGCTCCAGGGTACAGCTCTTTCCATTATCTGTTCAACCTGAATTCCATGGAGCTTCTCTCCTTTAGTTTCCACCCCTGCTTTAATGTACTATCCATATGCCTCCTGGGCAGGCTCCTAAGTTCTCTCCAGTCTCTATGCTCACAAAGGGAGGTGGGAGGATTGCAGATGGAAAAAACAGAACGGGGAAAGAAGTGCTCCCGAAGACAAGGATATTCTGTATGAGACAGGGTCATTTCATTCTGCAGTAAATAGGGTTTGCTAGAAGTTTCTTCTGGGTGAAGTGTGACGCATCCTTTCTCTGAACCTACCAGCCTCTTCAGGGTCATCTATGCAACCAGCAAGGGAGGGGAAGGGTGTGGGGCAGAGGGGCGTGAGACAATGACTGATTTAGTAGTCTTTACAACAGACACAAGATGGTCGTGAAGACCATTCAGTAAGGCCAGCTGGTGTTCCGCCTGCAGCTGTTCTCCACTGTCTTTACTGCACAAGAATGCAGTTCACTGTGAAGACTTTCTCTGCTGCAAGCACAATGGTGCCTCTTAAGGTTCCCACTTTAATCAACAGCTTTGTCCCTCTCCTGCAGACATTTCTCATCTTCTCATCCCAAGAGAGTGATCATCACAAGAAAGTGAAAATGAGAAGATACCTGGAAGCTAGTGAACTGTGGGGAAGACGAGGAGCAATGTATAATGTCCCTGCTGACTATGCCAAGGCAATGTGCCAGGGTAAGGATTGTTGGTTGTTTGTACTGTAAGTTGGTTATAAAGGCAAAAATGCTAGAAACACTCAACACATATACTTAATTCATGTAAAGAAATTGGCCCGTCACCCAGACACATCATAAAACAACCTCGCTAGTACATAAAGAAAAGCCAGCCAGCTCTACCACAGGCATTTATGGAGATGGATCTGAATTAGGCATGTTTGCATGCCTAATATTTGCAAATTGAACATTTCAGGAATGCTTTGGAGTGTTCATATTTTATCAGGATTATGCCTCTTTCCATTCCCTTTAGGGTTCATGAGAAGGGAGAGGCAAACACAAATTTGAACACAATCGTGAGATTCCAGAGCCCATTTTTGGCTTTAGTTGGTGTTCTTTAAAAGGAAGGCTATTGGATGCAAACAAGTGTGACCAAGTCTTTTAAAACTACTTTAATCCTTTAAAATAAATATAATTAACACATGAGGTGACTCCTCCCTATAAGTATAGAAACCAAATTCTCCAAATGGGAGAAATATATAAGAAGTTACAGCTCATCCTGAATGGGCGCATTCAAAGGCCAAGAAGGTTTGATTGTTCTGTCTTCTACGTTGCTCAGCAGCCTCCATTCTCTCTAGCATCTTGTGTGAGTACAGTTTCCTAATGTACGCTCTGGTCTTCCTTACCTACGAGATTTTCTTTTTAAAAGAAACAAATATAGTCACTTACAGGGAGGCTTATGGCAGGCAATAACCCTCCCAGAGTCTGGTGGAGGTAGCTTGTTACTTACCAAAAGCCAAACAGCTCAACTCCCATGGTTAATACAGCCTTACTTTTCAGCTGGGCAGGTTTTTCAGGTAAAAGTTTATGAGTTCTTTTGTAGTTAATGAACATATTGATGGGACTTGAGAAAGTTTTTTTTTTCCCCTTTGAGACAAGGACTTCGCATGTATACCAGACTTGTCTCCACTTGCCAAGAGTTAGGATTATAGGCATTGATTCTTAGAACATACATATAATGTCTGAAACCCTAAGAGCCATCTTGGAATAGTTTATATCCATTTAACACTTGATGTGGCCCAGCATAGCCTTGAATGAAGTTGAGTCTCCATTAAGTGTAAAACCATTACATGAACCCAAGTACCTATCTTAGACTTTATTCACATGAGACAAATGTCTATCTGTATATTTTAAAGGCTTCTTATTCATGAAAACCTAATGGTAATTGAGGTTTTTTTTTTATAATTTAATAATGGTCATCACTACAGCACAAAATAACTTCTTACTGTATAAATGACTGTTTTATTGTATAAATGAATGTTTTATTGTATAAAATACTGGGGAAGACCTACAGACCTCCTCCTGGACTTCATCTGTCATCAGTAGGCACTTCCTCCTGGAAGATCTGATTCTTGTCTCCTCAGGTCCCTCTTTTGGATATCTAAGTTGTCATTCAGGATGTTCCCTGTCACCTTCCAGTCTTGGAAGCGGAGCTTCATTTTTCCTGCTAGTTACATAGGCAACAGCTTCATTCCTAGTCAACAGCACTTTAAATTCCCTTTGTTCAAATAACATATATTGTTTATTTCCTGATGGATGCAGACAGATTCAGAATAAGTAATTTAAAAATCTGTTCTGTTTGAGCTACACATTATTTTACTACTGTAGTAAGCACAAATCCAAAGGACCTTTTTCATAACATGGAGGAAATTCAGATGCTTGCCTCAACAATAAAACTTCCACTGAAAACGTAATTTTGTGGTCTTAACAAAACGGTATTATAAGCTACAAAATGTCACTTCTGTACTTGTTAATAACTGAATTAAATCACGAAGGAAAACATGTCATTTTAAGCCAAGCTATAGTTTCATGAGTTTTTGTATGACTCTCCCTAGTGATAATCCAGCCTCTCTCTAATACTATGGAGAGAAATCAGCCCATCCCACTCAGAGACCAAGGACTACCGGAAGAGCTGATGGAAGCTGGGTGGCTCACACTCTTCTAGAAAGAACTAGGGAAATGGATGTCTGTGGTCCTCAGTAAATCTGAGGTAAACTGACAAAAGGTCCTATGAGAATAGCTGGGACTGGAGGTTATATGGCTTGAAAACAACAAGAATAGTATTGGAGACATAAAGATAGCGATGCTTTAAAGAAAGCCATGTAGCCAAAGGCATGGCTTCAAGGGAATGTGAGCATTTCCAATCTGGATCTTAATTGCTAATTAAAAAAATCTACTTCGTCATTTTTTCTTCACTACGAAAGACACTGAACCCCAAAGTTCTTTACTTTCATTCACTCTAACTGCCTTGTGCAGACACAATAGTCTGTGGTATTAGAAAAGCACAGGGAAAGGAGAGAAATGGATATGTCATGCTTCTAAGTAGAGCCTTCTGCATGGGCATTTTATGTTGTTAAGACTCATAATATCACCCTATGTAAGCTAGTATTAGACCCAACCTGTATTTTTCACTCTATATTGAGTATCCAAATCACAGGGTGTAAAATAACAAATGCCACACAGGTATGGGCACAGAAGTGTCACACTGACATGTGGCGAGGTAGAGAAGTAACTATGGAAACCCCCAATATGATCATGCAAGAGCCCTGTAATGTGTAGAAGATAGGCAAAGCATGATGAATGAGAGATAAAAGAGAAAAGGGTGAGGTGGAAGGGCTCAGAAGAATAAGAACTGTTCACAGGAATATCACTATCCTAGTTTGCTTTTGATTGTTGTGATAAAACACTGACCCAAAGCCCTTGGAGAGGAAAGACTTTACTTGGCTTGCAAGTTACAGTCGATCATCATCAAGGGAAGTAAAGGCAGGAACTCAAGGCAGGAAGCTGGAAGCAGGAAGCTGGAGGCAGGAACTGAAACAGACCCTCAGAGACAAAGCTGCTTTGGGATTGCTCTACAACCCGAGACCTTGTGCCCAGGGGTGGCCTCTCCCATAGTGAGCTCGGTCCGTCCACGTCAATCATCAATCAAGAAGATGTTTCACAGAAAAACTCATAGAGGCATTTTCTAAATTGAGGTTTCCTTTTCTCAGATAACTATAGCTTGTGTCAAATTGACAATAACAACCATAGCCACAAACTAAGCAGCAGTTCACATATTGTGTTTTCCTATATTTGAGATAATTTTATCCCAAGTATTGGCTTGGAGGCCAAATGTGCCCCACATGTATACATTCTTTGTAGTAGTCAAAGTGCTAAAATGAATTAATTGCCACTACATTTAAATTTAGAGATGTCACATGAAAGGTTGTTTGCATTTACTTGACATGGAAGATCTAGCCTGAAGAACCCACATTACTGTCCCACAACCAATAGGAGTCAAAGCACAGTGAAAGCCATAGGTCAGATGGGCAATCTGGACTCTTCCCAAGTTTCTCAACCAGTTCACATCACTAATTTATAGGTCAAGCTTCCCCCTAGGGCTATTTTGAGTCTGTAAGATTGCTTGTGAACCTTTTTAAAAACTGACCCTTTCCCACAGTTTTCTTCTAAATTGGATATTTGAAAGGCACTTCAAAGATTTGTAAATCCCAACTCTTTAGAAACTGAGGATCCAGTTGAAGATATGTTATCTTTTCTGAAAGATATGACTGCCGAAGTCACAGCATACTCATTGGTAAAAAATTAGTAGAAACTCTTGCAGATGGAAGTGGGCTGAAGAGGAAATGCATGGTTTGAGGAGCGATGGAAGATCCAAGGAGAAAGGAGTCAGTGATGTAAGGAGGAATAATATTGGAGGGTCAACAGTGCCATATGTAATTCCAATCAGAAAGGACAAAAGACCCTGTGTTTAGAAAACCGTAAGAAGGACAGCAGAAGGGGGAACAATAGAAGGAAAAAAGTGTTTCTTGGGATCCTCTGAATATTTTGAAGTCATTTGCATATGTAATTTTTAATCTGTGTTATTGGAGCTATTCTTTAAAAGCCAATGGATCTTGCTTTACCACTCAATGTCTTCCCATACGTGGGATGTTAGATGTCTTTTTTTCTAAAGAACTAGACAGTGAAAGACTCAAATAATTTACTAACAATAAAAGCAGTTGTTGGGTTTTCAGGACTTGGTCTGGAAATCTCTCATTGGAGAAGATGGAAGAATTTGGTCTACTCTTTCCTCTGCCAAGCCGTTTTGTCAAGAAGTGAGTATAAATTAGATTGAATTGAACATGTGGAAAAAAAGAGCTGTAATTCCTTTTCAGCTTAGAACAAGATCTCTTTATCAAGAATCTAAAGCTGATTATCACCAAAAATGAGGAGAAATATACTCAGATTTTAGTATTCAAACAAACTTTAAAAGAATTTCAAATCAACGCATGGTTTACTAGCCTCATCCTATGAGATGCCTGACAGGGTTCCACTGCTGTTACTCTCCTGACTTATTATCAGTGCCATGATTTTGGCATAGGCTGTCAAGCCAAGGGTGAAAGCATTTTAAGTGTCATTGCTGCTCTAGTGTGTCCAGGTGGGAACAAACACAATGCATAGGGCTGCCCTTGGCTGGCATTGATTTGCAAGAGATAGATGGATGTCACTGTGTCCTTGAGAGACCTTAATAACAGACTCAGCATTGTGCCTTAGCTCTATTCTACCCCCAGGAGGTCACAGTCTCCCAGAGCCTGGCTACCTATTAAACTCATCATTAAGACCATTCATTTTAAACTTCAACACTGTTAATAATGCTCTCTTTACCCAAAGCTGTATCTGAAGAAAGTCCTTGGGCAGAAAGTCAAAAGCAGACCAGGACCCACGGACATGCTGGATTTCTACTGTCAGTCAGTGAATGAGGCTCTGTTTTCTGATTTCCTCATTGACAAGCAATGAGTCTGGAGACTTGGTAGTTTAGTTATGCCCAAAAGCTAAATGCTCTTTCTCACTGTGGGCTTTTACTGCTGTGGACCTATTATCATCCTATGCAGATATGTCACCCAAAAGTTACTATCATTCTGACTGATGTCACCAAAGGATGTGAACTCTTTCACAGCCTTTACGGTTAAAACTCATTGATGATTCAGAATCCTCTGTAATACATCTTTTTCCTTCTCAGGAAAACTTACGCAAGATACCCTTCACTGGTGAAAACCACTAGAATTCATTTCCCGTGTTCTGTGAGGAACTTGCTCCCTCTCTGTGTCCCATGAGTCCAAACAAAGCATGAAATGTGGTGAGAGCTCTTTATTTTAAAACCTCATCGCTTATAGCTTAGATATCTTGTGGTTTACAACGTACTGAAAGCTTCCTTCCACCCCATGTCAAATTACTATCAAATGCCATGGATGTCAGAGTATCTGCTTGTTTCCTTGTAGTGAAGAAAAGGAAGGTCTATGCCTATATTTTCAGCTACACAGAAGATGGCAAAGGCCAAGTATTTGTTCTATTTTGTTGGTGTTTTCCACCAGCTTCTCCCCCCCCCCTTGCATGTCTTATGTTGCCCACATCATTCTTAGTACCATCTCTCTTTACACCAAGGACAAGCCAACACAATAAGGGCAGAATCAGGAAATGACTAAAGAATGAGGCATCCCATAGTCAACTCTATAGCCACCATGATTTGGCTGGAATGGCAACAGTGTTAACAAGTTCCCACGTAGATTATGTCACTTAAATATTAACTCTATTATAGTTTACAGAAAGCAGATCATTGTATATTACAACGTGATGGGCTTTTACCAGTCACAAACACGAAGAGTCTTGCCTGTCCCCAAGCGGCAGAGAGAGAAGGAATTTGAAGCATGCAAAGAGCTAAACAAATGCTTGCTGACTTTAATGACAGAGGAAGAACTGAACAAGCCAAGATATGTATGTTGCCCTGGAATCTGGAGAGAGTAGGAAACAGATCTCTCTAAGAGGTTTTGAAAAGAATGTGACCTTTTAACATCTCAGCTTGTGCCCAGTGAGGATCCTGCTGGACCTCTCACACAGAACTCTCCCATAATGAAGTTGTGATTTTTTTTTTAAGTCATTGATTTTATGGCAACTTACAACACATAATAAGAAATGAAATCATCTTGAAAAGATGAAATCAGTTTTGTGAATCAGCAACCTTCTGCAAAAGGGTTCTTCTGCCAGCCTTGTCCATGCTTTGCCCTGGAATTTTAAGTCATGGCACAGTAAGAAAACACATTTCTGCAGGTAACAACTCAGGGACTTGATGAGATGCCCCAGTTCTTATCTTGAATCAGCTAAAATGAAATTCAATCCATAACAACAGATGAACAAATATATAATATTGTACATTGAGTCCTAGTGTCACCTTCTAGGTGGATGAGAAGCCCCAACCACGGTGCCGGACACCTTTTGATTCTGTTTTATGCCAATTGTGGTTGGAATGTCTGTTCTGGCTCATGCTCATTATCCTATTTCTTCTTTGACTATGCTATTTGTTTTGCATTGCTTGTTTATAACAGAGAGAATCATCATTAAGTATAATCTTCAGAAACTTGACTTAAATGCACATTGCTTTTGCCCAGTTCCCGGAATTTCTTATTTATGCACATGTGTCCTGTTCCTTTTCTTCCTGCAACCATGCTGTCAACACTGCAAGCTGCCTTCTTTAGTGACTGGAAGGAGGTGCATGGACCTCCTGGAGAAGGAAGAGTCACTCTCTGCTTGGATTCCAAAGAAGCATTTCTGTTTTGTCGAGTCTTTCTTTCTTTGTGTGGAGTTCTGGCATAATGGAAATCTTTCAATTTGCTGTCCCCGTGTAGCCTTCCTGTGTAACCCGCTTACATGTCCCCCATCCCCAGCATCAACTGTTCATGGGCATCACTGTTACCCAACTCATACTTGATGAGTGAACTGCATAAACATGAGAAAACCACAGACGAAACTGTAGTGTGCTGTGCAAAATGTATTAAAACATTGGAGATTGTTGCCGGTGATACTCAGGAAAAAAAAACATTTTCTGTTTCAATACATGAAAGATTATTTTGTTCTTAAGTCAATCATATTTGAGGCTTCTCCCAAGCTAGAAAAGGCTCACACAAATGTGGTTAACATAATGTACCCACCCCAAGGGTGGGAGTAGCTTGTTGTTTTCCTGCTGTGTACCCACTCAGGAACAAAGATAAGGACCATTACGCAGTTGCAGAGCTTGATTCTTAAAGTCTGGGTGAACAGTCCATCTCTGTTTCTCATCATGCCTGCAGATCCCAGTTGTGGCCATATGGTTTGCTGTGTGCCAAGTTTCCCCTCTGTGTGGGACAGAATTGACTGCTCTCATATACTGAGGGAGTTTCCACTGGCCACAGTTCATGTTATCCTTTTTTGTAGCATAGTCAAAATGTATCTTCTTGCCCAGATACTAAAAATTACATTAATTTTTAGGTATGATGATGACATTATAGTTACATTTTAATTGTAATTTTTATTAAGGTAATTGTAGATTCAATATAGTCAAAAGAAATAATTGGAAGATCCCTTTTGCCTTTCCTCGCTTTTCTCCAGTTTGTAAAACTCAAGTATAATGGGTGACTGAAGAAACAGTTATGAATAAAATCCAGAATACTCATTTCAGTGGTTTGTGTGAATTTAGCTTTATACAACTTTACTGCATGTATACACAAGTATGCAAGTATCCACAGACAAGGTACCAAACGTCTCCAATACTATAAAGATCCCATCTTCCTATTTTTAGTACTATCCACCTTCTTCCCATTATTTCTTTCAAATCCTCATTCTTTACCCCCACTAACCACAAATCTGCCTTTCATTCTGAAAATGTTATAATTTCAAAATATTATATAAATGAACATAGGTGGTATATAGACTTTTTCACTGAGCATAATTTCATGATGATTCAACCATGTTGTATAGTTCAACAATCTACTGCTTTTCATTGTTCCAAAATATAGGATTTTGCATACATGCCATACTATGCTTCACTGTTGAAGTGAAGTTTAGACAATTACAGTTTTGTTATTTATGCTCATTCTTATGACAAAAAGCATTAAATTGTGTTTTGAAGGATGCACAGAAGTCAGGTAGAGGTGGAAGGAGAGATAATTTTAGTCACTGGAACAGCAGCATGTGTAAAGATACAAGTACCCAAAGCATGACATTCTTACAAAATGGCAGGGCCTGGCTTACAGGGAGGGTCAGATTTCTGTATGATATGTATAAGGTTTTGTCAGGGAGGAGCTTAAATGTGTGTATGCACATGGGGAGATAGGGTAATAAGTAGATGAATGTTTGGGTGTAGAATTAAGTGTGAGCGGGTGAGTGTGTAGATACAATTTATGGGAATATATATGAAATTATGACAGTGAGCATGTGTATGCACATATAAGTGTGTGTGTGTGTGTGTGTGTGTGTAAGGTTGGTGTGATGACACAAAAGGGTAGATAGGTGTGGGCACTTAGCTGCTAGGAGTTGTTTGATGGGATGTGTGCTTGGATGTGAGTGGGAACACACATCTATATCCATAAAGGAAATGTAGACTGTGCAGATGAGTTCCAGTGGGTGGCATGATATGAGAGAGGAGGGAGGGAGAGATGGTGGGGTTCAGGGAGGGAGAAGGCTGCTGGGAGGTCAAGAACTATAGATGAAATGAGAAGCAAAGTGATGAAAAATTGAATTAAGTAACTAGGATATATTGACACAAATAATGAGCTGCCTTACAGTTAGTATTAGGAATTTTGATTTCCCTATAGGGAATAGAAACATTGCACAGATTTGTTTATAATATGTGTTAAATTTGATTGACAAAAGAACATGGATTATGAAATCTAAACAACTTTAGCTTCTAACTCTTAAGAATGAGGTAAAACAAGTTTTAAGTTTCTTAAAATGATTCATTGTAGCAGGAAGGGTGAAACACGGGGGCAGGGGGGCAGTGCAGCCACAAAAGCAGCTCTTGCAGGAAGACCTACTTGAAGATTGCTTGAGAGACCAAGAATTGCTGATGCAGACAATGTCAGCCAATCAGAACTGCTGTTTAGAAGATATGCTCTCTTGGGACCAATGGGGCCTGGGTGTAGGGTATTAAAGGAGCTTGCAGCAGCATTCGGATGACCTGCTCATGGAGTCTGTGTCCTTGACTCTATGCCACCTTACCTCCAATCCCCAAAGGCAGATAGGGTCGGGCTGCAAGTAGTCCAGGGCACAGGCAACAATGTATTACAGTTTCCTTTAAAAGAAGACTGTTAGCAGGAAAAGAGATTGGCATAATTTACAAAAATACAATTTATACCCAACTTGTAAGACTTCAATGTTCCTTCCAACCCCAAGACCATGTGTGATACCCATTTCAGTCATTCGACCCATACCCCATCTTGTGTCACTAATAGATGACAAATGCCTAAGTATTTATGCTAAAACATGTTGACAAACCTATGAACTATTCTGCTATATTGCTTTAACTTATTCGCACAGAGCTTAAATAACAAGAGAATTCATGTTCAACAATATATTTTGTTAGGAAACCAAGATGGTTTCCCACTTGCTTTTCTGTCATGTATCTTTCTCTATCACTCTCCACCTTAGTTTTTTGAGCCAGGGCCCCTCATTGAACTTGAAGCTGTTTCTGATAAACTGATCTGTCAGCAAGCTCTGGGATCTGTCTGTCTCTCCTCCAACCCAAATGCTGGGGTTATGGGCAAGAACCTCCACAGATTCTTTAAATGGATCCTGGAGATTCCAACTCTGGCCCTATGCTTACACAGCAAGCACTTTGCCCACTGACTCATCTCTCCAGGTTCTTGGTTCCTAATTGTAATAGAATTGTCACCATTAGTAGGGGGAAAGTACAGAGCAAAGCAAATTGCTTAAATGTATTGGTACGGTCTAATTTTCTAAGGAAAAATCAGAAAAAGTCATTTGCCAAAGTATCAGAACTTCTTCTCTAGTGTCCAAAGATTCTACTGTCATTGTCTCTTTATTTGTTTTGCTTTATACCTCTGCATAAACTTGGACTTAGGTGCATAGCATAGTTCCCAAAGTCCTATCATCTGGAATTTTGAGTGAAGTTCTTAACATCTCTGGACCTGTTTCTTCCTGTTTTCTGGATGTAAAAGTCACCTGGCAGGGTTGTTATGAAGATTAATCATAAGATAAAAGTGCTAGAAGATGTCAGGTATGATATATATCACGATTATAATGCCTTCACATGCCATCTTCATATGTGATCATATCTTTGTATATAATGCAGCAAACCAGAAAATGTAATTAGTAACATTTCTGAAATTATTCTCCTTTTTATTGAAATACCCCAACAAGTTCCCAAGTTTTCATTTCCTAGCTAACTCAAACCACATTTTATTTAGATTCAGTTGAAAGACATTTCAGCCACAGTCCTGGAAATACCAAGAACTCTAGAGAAACAGAAGTATATTTTCTAACCCCATCCAAACCATATAGAACACTGTAATTCTGCGCAGCAACACTGCTCCCTTTGCTAAGGACACTTGCTATATCTCCCAGTTAACTTCCCCTAGGTGCCCATGTTCCTTGGCATTGCAGCTTATT
Source organism: Rhynchomys soricoides (assembly GCA_019843965.1). Taxonomy (NCBI): domain Eukaryota; kingdom Metazoa; phylum Chordata; class Mammalia; order Rodentia; family Muridae; genus Rhynchomys; species Rhynchomys soricoides. The sequence goes on along the minus strand of JADRCH010000115.1, from coordinate 568,883 downwards.
GGTACAGTGCTGGGTACTGGACACAGGCTGGCTCGCAGCACTTGGCTGTGAACTGGCCTTTTCCAAACCTTCTTACAAGGTGGCTTAGGGTGGCCTCCAGGATTTTTAAATAGTTCAAGCAAGTGACTTTAACAAATATGGAGTGGAAAACCCAGTGTGGGCAATTTATGATTAACAGTTTGCCTAGCAACAGTGAGACTTGCTTTTTAGCCTTCTGAAAGTGATGAGCAATGGCTAAGGAATTATTTTGGATTGTAGACCCAAGAACAGAGACTCCTACACTCAAGCTAAGAATTCCCCTAGAACAGGTATTCTGTGTGCTTTTGAGCCAAGCATGTCGGCAGAGTCTCCTGGGGCTTCCTATGCATGCACCCTGATGATACATGTTCATAGGGCACTTGGGGCAGGTGAGAAGGGCCTGGAACTAATCTTGGGACTAATTCATTTAATCCAGCATCCTGCCTCAGGTAGTGGAGACCAGAGCATGTATTTGCCACATAACTTCTGCGTTCCTGTCACTATTATGCTGAATCCACTATAAGTATCTCATAACAACCCAACCCTTCCACTCTTGAGTTCACAGCCTCATTGTTACAATATGGTTACTTTGACTCTGTATCTGCAAGGATTGTTTGTCACTCTAAGTAAAGAAAAACCCTACATCAGTCACTTAGGAAAAGAGAAAAATATCTTTTGCATCAAACAGAAAATCTGGAGGTAATCAGAAGCTAAACAGCACCAAGGTCAAGGGATTTTTTTTTTTTTTTTTGAGTGTTGCTGCTGTGTTGCTTCAATTGTTCCCTCTGCTCTCCTCATGCACAGAAGATGGGTCAATCCTAGTAGCTTCGGTTTTACAGCTAATCCAGCTCTTCACCTGAGTTCTATATGATAAGTGTGGCTGCCCAGCTCTCCGGTGAAATTTCAGGAATTCCATCAGCCAAGGTTTACAAATCACAGACTCTAGCACCCAGAATGTATGCGTCTTCCTTCATTATCCATGC
>JADRCH010000115.1:530314-567872 GCA_019843965.1 Rhynchomys soricoides | reverse complement strand
AGCAACAACACATTAAAAACATTGGCAACTTTTTTTCCCTGTGGGCTAAATTCATAGGAAAGAGAGTAACTCTTTTTGTGTGGTCTATTTTTTTCCTGCTTATGAGTTGGGGTGTGTCTCCTTTCTCAGATGACTTCACTTTTGTGCTCCTTCAACCCACCTGATGCTGGGTACCTTGTGATACCCGCATTAACACACGGGCCGTGTCTACACCTCACACATCCATATCTTCCTTTTGAATACTTGCCTGTGCTCAGAATACCACTGCCAGGCAGGTTGCCTAACCGTTCACACCTCGTGTCAGCCACGGCACAGAAGGACCACAATCACCTTGACTCTCCAAGTCGTTTATTTTCCTAGCAACTACATTTATCTCTGCAAATTACAACCAGAACCCAGTGCCAGGACCCAGACTAGATGGCCACAGATGCCCACAGATGCCCTCAAATGCCCATAGATGCCCACCATCCTCTAAATAGAACTGAAACTCTTGACCATTGAGGCCCTCTGCAACCTAGGATTACTCTCTCCCAGGTCTCTCTCTTGCTTCCCTTTTCCCTTCCTCTGTAAGTGCTACACTCATTTCACCTCAAGTTTCCTTAACAAGCCAGTCTCTCCCCCCCCCCTCAGTAGACAGGGTGGACACAGACTGGAGCACAGCTTCTGATGTGATCTTCCTCCTGCCTAAAACCTTCCTCTAGTTCTTTGACCGGCTTTCTGATTTCTTTCTTCTTGTCTTTCTGCAAACGTTATCAACCCAGAGAGGCCTTTTCTGATTGCTCGTCTTCTAGTAACTGCTGTCATTTTCTTTCAAACACACAACCACGTGTACACATACCCACACACAAGCACATATGTGTCTTGCAGCCACTACCAACAGTTCTGTTCAGTGACATCATGGCTTGTTTTCTGAACTGCATTTACAACATGTGGTTTTGTTTTGGTCTTTAGTTTGCATGTGTGGTATCCATTTCCTTCATGTGGACATGAACTCCAAGGCACTGGGGACTTATTTGTTCTCTACAGTTGGAATGACAGCACATGGCCTATTGCCAGACCCATGGTAGGTGCTAACAAAACACAGCCTATGTTGAATGAAATTAGCTTTGTTTTACATTACATTTTCAACAGAACTCAAGATTATTATTTAAATAGGAAAAAAAAAGAAAATGGAAAAGGACTTTTAGTGAAGATTTTTGGGGCTATTTTTTAAGTGTTAGGGATACTACAACATATAAATCTTGTTAATTCCTCTTCATAAAGGGATTACTATTCTATTTAGCCTGAGATATGTAACTATAATTAGTGCAAAATAAATAAGGTCCCAGGCAAAGACTGCATTGAACCAGTGTACCTTAAGGAAGAGTCTTTCAGAAAGTGATGACTGACCAGAGGATGCCACAGCCGCCAGTCCCCAGGAATGGTGGTGAAGGGGACACCAATGGTGGCCTTATGACAGCTGTGACATGTGTCAGGGCCACTGCATGTTTAAGCAGAATCTGAAAGTGAATGTTTGGATTTCCTGGCTAGAGATCATTTATCCATAATCCTTTTTATACATAAGCATTATGAGTACTTAGGAATTTCAAACTTAATTCTCCTCAAAGGTCACTTCTCTTCTGAAAATAGCGCATAGGACTTAGTTCCACAATGGAAGGACTGACTTTCTAAATTAATGTACGACATGGAGAAGATAATTTACCAGAATTACTCAAACATTAGGGCAAGGGTACACAAACTATACATTATAGGCCAGATTTGGCCAGCTGCCCACCTCATTTGATAAATATTTATTGGAGAATAGTCATGTTTATTCTTTTACTTATTTGTCTTTGATTATATTTGCCTTACAGTGGCGGGGTTTATGCCCTATGAAGCTAAATTGTTTTCTACTCATGCATACATAAGGAAAATGTGTAGACCCTGCATGAATATTTAAAAATGAAACTTGATTTAAAAGTAAAGTGTCTGGGGTGCTCAGCAGTTAACCCTTGTTGTTCTTTCAGAGGACCTAGGTTTGTTTCCCAGTCCCCACCCACATTATGACTACAACCATATGTAATTCCAGCTTCAGAGAACATATCGCCCTCTTCTGGCCTCTGTGGGCACTGCATGCACATAACACAAGAACCTACATTCCTGCAAAACACACATGCTTGAAAAGAAAAAAAAAAATTAAAGTGAAGCATCCAATTATTAACCAGTGTGAATTTTAAAATAATACTCAAAATACAACTAGATCCCTATCAACTTTTGCTTGTGCCCAACTGTATCGAGGATCATCTTGGTCCTTTCTCAAATAAATGTTTGGTTTCTTTGTCCTCTGCACTTAAAATCTACAGTTTTATCACCGTGTTTAAACCATTAACAAATTACCTTTTTACATCTCCCTGCCCCAGTGCTGTGCCATGGCATATTGCTATTGCCATCTGGAGAATACCTCCTCTTGTTTTTAATATGCCTTAGGAATCATCACTGCTCCTTCAGGTGATGTGTTCCTCCAGGTGGTATGTTCTACACTGTTTTCAAATTTCTATCAGACACAATTATATGGGACTCATGTTCTGAAGTAAACAGGAAAGGGTAACTAACAGAAATTACAGTTATCATTTTCAGGCTCAAAATGAATATGTATGACAGAGGCTTCAAAGTTGGGAATGGATAAGTCATATGTTTGCTTTGAAAACATTTGTGTGTTGACAATTCTCTGTCATTCACATGAAGATGTTAAAACTTAGTCCAATGCTACTGCAGTAGGTTTATTTTTCTCTGTCACTGTGAAACACACACTGTTAAGTAGTCAAGATAGTGCTAATATAAATAATGTGTCTGTGTGTAAATTCTGAACCAAGAAATATTCTCTTCTTTTTTCTCTGTCTAGAATAGATCACGTAATACAGTAGGCATTAAGCTAGTGAAAAATTAATTAAAAGTAAATAATTTAAAATTAAATATTTTTGCTATTAAAATTTGTGAATAAATATATAACATATACTTGGCTCCTGCCTGGGAAGTCATGGAGATGATACTCAAGGAAGAGATCCCAGCCTCATTCAAGTCTTATGAATGACCACTGGCAAGTGGTCCAGGTACATGCTTCAAATACCTGATTCCATACCCATAAGCCAATAAAAGTTGCCTTATTAAAATTAACATATAAGGATAGACAATAGATGCATATAATAGAGTCAAGAGTCAACTGTTTGGTTCATTTGTTGACAAAACTGCCAAGATGGAGGAAAGGAAACCTCTCTAACACACAACAGTGGAAGGGTGGGTGTGGTCACAGGTAAACTCCAATATCAAGTCTCTACTTTTAGCACTCAGAAATAACTTACAGACAAGAGATAAAATTGGAAGGTTCCTGAAAGGAAACACAGGGAAATATTTTTGTGATGTGGATATTTGCAAAAACTTCATAGACAAAACAAAAAAGGATGGAAACATAAATGTATAATAAATGATACTTCTGCATTAGAAGCATGGCTCTTCAAAACTAGGATAATTAAAAGACAAGTGACAGAGTGGAAAATATACTTAAGATTTATAGCCATATGGAATTTGTTGTGTTTGTCTGTATGTGTGCACATAAAACAAGATAATCCAAATTTTAAAGAAAACAAACCTTTGCCTATATTGCTCCTGACAAAAGGTATCTCGTCATAGAACTTGGGAATACACAATGTAGCTGGTTGTTTGGCATCAGAAAAAAAATGTCAACATTTTTCTGGAGCTGGAGCTATGGCTCAGTGGTTAAGACTACTGGCTACTCTCGCAGAGGATCCATGTTCAATTCCTAGTACCCACATGATAGCTAACAACTGCAACTCCTGCCTCAGGATCCAACAGTCTCTTCTAGCCTCTTTATATATGCAGGTGAAACACCCATGCACATAAAAACACCCCTTTAAATAGAAAAATGTATACAAAACCCACAGAGATTGTAGACATGCATACTTCAATGCCTGAAGCTAAAAGGATTGTCGATCCAAGTTTTAATAGGGATGTGGGAAAACTTCCTGGTAGGAACGTGAAATGTTACAGCCACGCTGAAGAACTACTTGGGACTTAGCAATATAGGCTACCCTACACATTGTATAAAATATAAAATTACATATCCACAAAACTTACATACAGGTGGATGTCCATGGGAGCCTCATTCATAATAATGAAAATTGAAAACACATTTACACATCAGCAGGTAAAATATAAAAATCATGGTGTCTTCTTACATAGAGGGTTGACTCATAATACAAACAGACTACCAAGATACAACGTGAGTCCTCTCAAAGCACACGATGCTGAAAATGAAAATGTCAGATACAAAAAGAGTATGTGCTTAATTACTGCATATATGTGACAAGTGACACGCTAGAGTAGGCAGTGCTATTCTATGGTAACAGAGCTTCCGTGGTGCGAAGGTGAGTACATGTTGAAGCAACCAAGATGCATGGTCACGCTGATATCTTTGGCAACATCATTGGTCCAACTTATCAGTGTGGCTACTCAAAAGGGGTGTGTCTAGTGTGTGGCTTATGGCTCACTAAAGGTAAGGGAAAAATTTTAAATGGGTCATTTAAATAAGCAATTGAAAAGAGATCTATGAGATATTGCTTCACTTCATTAGTGAATGGCAAATTCAAATTATTATGCTAAGATACCATTTTATACTGAAGAAAAGTTAAATTTTCTCCATATACTTAGCAGTTTCACTCCTAAGTGTGAACCAAAGATAAATAAAAATATAACCACCAGAAGGCTAGTGTACATTTTGAGAGTCCACAGGGAAGGAAGTCAGGCAACATTTGTCTTCCTGCATCTGGCTTAGCTCAGTGACCTCCATGTTCACCCAGAGGCCACACACAAGGATTTCTTTCTTTTAAAACTGAAAAATGTTCTACTATATACACTATATGCAACACCCTACACACATCCTGTGACTTCTTTGTCCATTCATCTGCTGATAGGCTTTTCGATGTCCTATCTTGGCACTTGAATGGTCCAAGTTGTTGAGTTTAATTACTGAGGACCCAATACAAACCATAGTGATGGGAGACACTGCAATTTACCAAGATAGAGAATCACAAGCATTCATTCCTCCGAAAAGAACAAAGCAAATAAGGTCACCATGTGAAGTGATGAATATTTCAATTCAGCTAACTCTGACAATCAATTCCTGCCACATACTTCATGAGAACCCCTCATGATAGTCCCTAAATGCATGGATATTTTGTCAGATGAATCTCAATACAGCTGGAAGACTTAAAGAATGAAATTGGTATAAAGACGAGACTTGTGCAGGAGTGTTTACAGCTGCTTGGTTACAGCAGGTCCAAACTGGAAAGAAATCAAATACCAGCGAAATGTATTAGCTAAACAAATGTGGACAATCATAAAGTTATGCTCACCCATCAAAGACTTAAGCAGCGGCACACAGAAGAACACAGAACAGCCTAGAAACTGTCTCCACATCCATAGGAGTCAGAAACAGAAGCACATGTTGCATGACTAGAGTCAAACTGAGTTCATGGGGGGCATATCAGTCTCTGGTGAACGAAGCCAGCACAGTCGAGAGAAGGCAGACCGGAAGTCAAAAGAACAGTTTCCGGGATGATGCAAATACCCCTGCTTTGGTTGAGAGGATTTCTATGTGGCTATCGTCTGTTAAATTATTTGATTTTAGGAATTTGAAACTTAGAGCTCAAGTTCATTTGTATTTTACACAGTTGACTTTTTTAAACCTTTAATTCAACTGAGTAATTGGAGCTTTAATCACCACTTCTTTTGTGGAAAAACTGGCCAATAAATTTAATACAATAGTAGGGTTAAAACATATTTCACTTGGAAGAAAATTCTTTAGGTTGTGTGGGGTTTTATTTTTTAATTTTTTTTTTTTTTTTTTTTTAGGTTGTGTTTTTCAGTGAAATTTGATTCTCTTTTTAGTCATTACAGCATTTAAGTAACAGTTTGTGCCTCGCTGTTGACACTATCCAAGGAAGTAAAATATTATTTTGGAATCTGTCATTACAATCATTAGGACTAATTTCTATTTGAATTTCTTTCCTATCACAGAGACATAATTACTGCCCACAGGTAAGGAGGACGTGGAGGAAATCAAGGTGATAAGTGAAGGCTGACTGAAAGGAAAGCTTCAGAGTGAGGAGCTGTGCGACAATAGAGAACACACTCACAGACATACCTTGGATTTGTCCTCTTCTCAATGTTTGCCCTTTACTGTGGCGTCCCAGCCTCCTGTGAGGATCCACAGAGGGTGGTGGCACAGGAGCCGGGAGCTCTAAGATTCACTTTTCTCCTGTGGGACTTGTAGGTATGGCTGCCGCGTAAAAGGAACCCCAGCTTCGGTTGCCTGGATATATCCTGGCAACCTGTCAACAGAAGGGACAGGACTGGCTCTCTAGCAACTGCTCAGTAAACTTCAAAACAGAAGTGGCAAAGGAAGCAGAAGTAGCCTGAGAGTGGATGGGACCTGAGCTTTCTCTAGGAACTAGATCAAAGTTCTAACACCCAGGAAACAGAGGCATATGGGCTTGCCACCATCCTTCAGGTGGAAACACAACTTACTCTTTTTGGAAGTAAAGGCCCCCAGCATTTACTTGTTAAAATACTGATCCTTTTATCTAGAGACAGGAGAAATCCTTTTCTGGATAAATCAGCCCCCTACCCCCAAACACAATATTCTGCCTGTTTCTCTGCTTTAATCTCAAGTGCAAGGAACTGCTAGCTGTAGAAGTGATGCCTAATTTCTTTTTCTAGCATTCCCTAAAGTGTATTTTAAAGCACTTTAAAAACTAAGCTCAACATTTAAAAATATATATGACCTAATGATCTAAATGTTTTCATATATAAAAGTACTTCGAAATATTAAGGTGACTGGGGTACCATTCTGTACTAGAATGTCCTGCCTTTAAAGCATGAGAATCAAAACAGCTTATAGTTGTGAGGAATGCACACTTCTGCTGCTAAGGACAATCCACTAACATCATAGCAGGAGCTCAATAAACTCTACACATGCATGCCATATGAGTGCACAAGCAGGTGCATGCATATGCATGTTTAAGACATATCAAGGTGATAATTCCTGTTGCCCTTTTTGGCAAGATTGAGGATGTATTATTAGTGTTTCTGAGGGTGAAGTTTGAGAAAATAAACATCATATTATGCTGTTTACTGCCACCTAGATAACTGGGGTATGTATGTGCCTTAATTTACTTTTAGTTACTAGAATAAAATTCTGGCCAAAACTAATTTGGAAAGAAAGGATTTGCAGTCTACCATGAAAGGAAGCCTGGGCAGAAACTTAAGGCAGGAACCTGGAGGCAGCAACTGAAGCAGAGACAGTGGAGGAATGCTGCTTACTGGCTTGAACAGCCTCTTCTGTAACCCAAGCCCTCTGGCCTAAGAATGGGACTACTCACAGTGGGCTGGGCCCTCTCCATCAGTCACCAATTAGGAAAATGCCTCACAGACATGGCCACAGGCCAGTCTGCTGGAGGCACTTCTTCAACTGAGGATGTGCCTTCCTAGGTATGTTAAGTTAGCAGAAACTAACTTTCCAGCAGAGGAAGTAATCTACAGGACTGTTAATTCTTTGGGGATTATGGCAAACTTCACAGGTAAAGATCACTTTGGAGCATGGAGCCTTCATATGAATGTGTGGTCAAGCTGTGAAAATCCTCCACAGATATTTAAAGATTATATAATCACTATCATGTTTCTACTTTGGATACTTTTCTTCTGATGGTTAAGTGTTTACTTAGACCTAAAGTGACATAAAAGCAGCTAAGGTGTCAGTGACTCAATGTTGAAGCAAGACAATATAGCCTTTACATTTGGCTTTGGGCTGACTCACAGGTCTCTAGCTAAAATATTGCTTGCATTACATGTGGTATGTATGTGGGCCCTATTACGAGCTAAAAGCTATCTCTAAAGAAATTGCATGATAAATAAGCACACACGTTTCCAAGTACACATACTCAGTTCAATAGCTGGCTATTTGGTCCAGATGACAGAATGATGGGAAATGTGAAGTTAAGGCACCAGAACATGCCACCAGAGCTTGCATTTCTGAGCTAAAATAGGGCAAATTCTGATTCTGGATTAGGCAGACTACTCTCAGGGAACCAGGAGTGACAATCTGCAGCAGCTGCTAGCTGGGTGCTAAGGTTGTAGTCCTATGCTTTCTCTCTCTTCAGAGTGTGGTTATCAAGTTGCCTCTGTGTGTGTGTGTGTGTGTGTGTGTGTGTGTGTGTGTGTGTGTGTGTTCCTGAAGCCACTTTTAACATAGTTGGAGAGGCGCCTTTGTTTACACCCATGTTCTGGACTCATTTGAAATTCTTGGGCTTGCCATTTGTGCCTAAATTGAACTCTGTGGTAGTGAAGATTATTTCATCTTGGCAAAACAGGCCTCCCTAAGTTATTCCAGCTGCCCCCCCTTCCCTTTCTCTTTGGCTTTTTAAAAAGGGACCAAACTGCTTGTGTTTCTGGGAGTTGGGGGAGGGTTAGCGAGCTCAGACACAGCTTGGACAGCAAATAGCTCTTACAACCCAGGGCCTTTTGATTATTTAAGTGTAAATGAAGCAGAAACATATGGATTCTATTTCACATAAATCACAGACAGTTCTGGGAAAAAAAAAATAGCAGGGAGAATGTGCCCGCATGATGTGTTCTGTTTGGGTGAACCCAAGACATCTGAAGAATACTTGGAGGCTGATGAATCCAAAATATTTACGTATCCCTATTATAACACTGGGAGAGGGGAGGGCTGTGATTTACAGCCGTGGACAAACTGCTTACACGTGTTGAGTGGGCAACCAGTTAGAGCTTCAACATAAACCTGCTACGTCTGCCCCAGCCCCAAACATTTGACCCACATACTGTTCCATGCCAATGGAGAAAGCTGAGCCGCCTTGTTGCTTGGTGATATCTCTGCAAAGCCTAGCTAGTCACCGCAGACTATGCAATGCCTGATCGTGCTTATGTCAATGTGGGGTGATGCCAGACTTTACCCATAATCCAGATCTGACCCCTCATGGCAATGACCCTGCCTGCCCGCAAGGAATTCTGGCTCATTTCCCCCTCATAAACCACAGCTGCTGTGCCTTCCCAAGCCTTTTTCATTAAAAGAATAAATCATGATGATTTTTATAGAGCAGGAGAGATGCTTTCTTCTCCTTGACGGTATTTTTGACAAGCTTCATGTCTTCTCACTGATGAAAGCCTGGATTTTACCCCCAATGCTACTGATGACTCTTTTACATTTATTTAAATTTGGCAGGAGCTTTATTCTGTGTGCAAGGATTCTCCCCAACCCATGGATACAGCAAGGCATAAACAGGATGTTTCTGAGGTCTACTGAAATAAGTTCTGCTGGGTGTCTTGCTCTAAGCCACCCAGGTATGATTTTCCTATCCCCCATCTTCCTCCTCCTCCTCCTTTTCCTCTCCTCCTTCTCTTCCCCTTCCTCTTCCTCCTTTCCTCCCCTTCTTCTTCCTACTCTCCCATTCTCCCTCTCTCTATTCTCTTTTCCCTCCCCCTCATCTTCCTTTTCCTTCACCTCTTTCTCTTTTTCTGAGCTATGGTCTTGCTATGCAGTTCAGGCTGGCCTTGAATTCAGTTTAGCTTAGGCTGGCCTCCAACTCATGGCAATCCTCCAGTTTTAACATAGCATTTGCTTCATTTTTATTATATAACTCATAAATAATGGGTGCCAGCCACCCCACATCAATCATTTCAAATTCTGTAACAACTCACACAACCTGGCTGTAGTACACTTCTTTGACAGGTAAAGATGCTGGGACTCCAGGGCTCTAAGGAACTTGCCGCTGAATGCAAGATTAAGTCAAAGGAAGTCCCATGGTATGTTTTACTCCCACCTAATGATTTGATTTCCACTCTGCCTTTTGGAAGATCTTGTTGTCAGATTGCCATTTGAAAAGTCTGACCTAAAAAGGAAAAATAATATCTCAAATGAAAACAAAGTTTTGCAATCTATATTGAATTTGAAGTATCTAAACTCAAAGCATTTCAAATAAATCTCCTATGATAGATTAGAAAGTGGAAGAGGCCCACTTTAAGTATAAGCCTCTAGAAGGAGGAGAAGGAGGAGAAAAGAGGAGGAGGAGGAGGAGGAGGAGGAGGAGGAGGAGGAGGAGGAGGAGGAGGAGGAAAGGTAGAGGAAGAGGAAGAGGAAGAGGAAGAGGAAGAGGAAGAAGAAGAAGAAGAAGAAGAAGAAGAAGAAGAAGAAGAAGAAGAAGAAGAAGAAGAAGAAGAAGAAGAATAGTAGAAGATTTACCCAGTCTTATCCAGCAGCTCGGGCCTGGAGGAGTCGGTCCTTGCTCCGGAGCAGAGCCTTGCAATTGTGCTTCCCGCAGCACCTCCACCCTTGTCAAGAATTCTCCTAATCATATTTCAGAATTACAGATATACATCATGCCTGCTTATGGACTGTAGCCCTTTCATGGTCCACAAGCCAATGAGATAGCCTCCAACCACCCCAAGACAGTATTTGCTGCTCCCACAGAACATTCATGCCAGATGACATACAGGCAACACACAGATGGTGGTGACCTCAACCTCAGGAGCAAGGTAATGTATGGAAGAGTGATCAATAGACAGCAGAAGCCAATTCAGTACAGAATGCCTTCCTTTATGTTCAAGAGAAAGAGTAGACTTATTTGAAAAGGAAAAACGAGTGTACTATGTTTTCTACACTTTTGCATGGTTTTATAGAGAGATAGAACTCAAGCTAAAAAGGCCACCTGAGTAGTACCTAGTCTATATACCTTGCTGTCTTCAGGCAAAAAGAAATTATTGGTTTGGCTTTTTTAAATCAACAACACATATAAACAGAGGACTTTAAGTTACTTGTTTAGGTAACTGAGACCTAAGTTCAGACTCTAACAATAAAAAAAAAAAAATCTATCAAAGGATTATCTTGCTTTATGTTTGGCACAATAAAAACATTGCTAAGACAGAGAGAAAGATTTTGTTTTTGCTTTTCTTTCTTTTGAAAATCCAGCACTTTATAAGAGTATGTGATTGTTCTTTAAGTGTCTGCTTTTCTGGGCACTGGTGGCTCATGCCTTTAATCCTAGCACTTGAAAGGCAGAGGCAGGTGGATGTCTATGAGTTGGAGGTCAGCCTGGTTTACAGAGTGAATTTCAGGACAGCCAAAACTGCACAGAGAAACCCTGTCTCAAAAAAAAATTGAATGAATGAATGAATAAAACAAAAGTCTGCTTTTTATTGATTTAGTTATTTCACACCTTTTGTAGGTACAGATGTAACTTTGATTATAGTCCCCAATTACTATAGGCTTAGATTTTTAGAACCCACTTTTAATAAGGGTTTTTAAATGCTTGGACCCTCCTTCTAGCCCACCGTCCAAAGGTAGGGGAGAAAAGATGATAACTAGGACACGGGGATGTGGAATTGTTTAGAAGTAGTTCCTTGAGGCAATTCCAACCTCTGTTTGTCAGGATGCCACAGTCCAGTTTAGCAGTGTCAGGATACCAAACACCAATCAGCAGCAGTGGCACAGTCCAGCAGAAACTGCCAGGCCTCAGCAGAATTGGCATGAATCAGCTGGAGCAACCAAGACCAGCCTTGACGCCAAGAGAAGTTCTCTGCCATGCCTCTCTCACTGGAGCAAAAGATTGGAGACCAATGAAGCATTGCAAAGCTAGCTAAGCAAGTATGCCATCATTGTCCATTGAGTCCTTTTTATACTCTCTCCAAACATCATGTGCCCTCCCAGGGGTCTTAGCTCAGCAAAATATCATGTCTATGAAAAACACCTTGTGAGTCTTCATCACTTGACATATCCAGGAGCTTTTACTTCTAGTTACTCTTTTTACCCACTTTCCAGCCCACAAAACAGATTCTTTCCAACACGTTGCCTTCCATTTTTCTTGTCTGTTTCTGATTGTTTGTCCAATTGCATTTAATTAGAATCGTTCACATGAACATGGTGGGTTACATAAGCAAGAGGAATTAGCCTCTAACCACTGGCTACACCACTCAGGAATGATTTCTCGTCTCTCAACAACCATTAACCCCCAGCACTTCCTCAGGGAAGGGTGCAGTGCCATGAACCCATCTGTGACTGAATATTGATGGGTTTAGTCTTGTACAAGTAACTGCTGTGAGTTCATGGTACTCATGGGTACATGTCATGTCTACAAGAAAGCAATTCATGACAGTCCACCCCATCCTCCCGTTCTTGTGCATAGTCGGCCCCCTCCTCTGTGATGCTCCCTGACCCTTGGAAAGGGTGATACACATGCTGTGTTTAGGGATAAGCACTCAACTAAGCATTTTGATAAGTTATGAGTTGCAAGATATAGAAAAATCGAGCTGAAACTAAGCTTCCTTCCTGTGGGCTAGCTTTCATAGTATCTAAAGCTGATATGAAAGCTATATAACCATAAAGCTGCCAGCCACCATAGGCAGAAACATCTGGGTGGAATCATAAATATTTCAAAAGCATTTTGACACCACACACATTTAGCAGAGCAATGGTAGCAAACTCTCCTCTAGAGCCTATGAACTCCCTAGCCACAGCCTTTCAGCTAGCTTTCCCATAGCCAGCATTAATTCCCTCGTGTGGAAGGGTCCTCAAATCCAGTAAGGATGTGTGTGGTTACCTCCATAACAGTCATGCCATTATTGCAGTTGGGTAGTGTTGGAGCTCGATTTCACATCTGAGAAAGACTATTAATGGCTTTCCTCTCCAGCAGCCTGCATAGCACTTTTAGGTACTACAGAAGCTAGCAAGCAGGAAGGAGGCTTGCCGCTCAGTTTCAACTTGATTTTTCCTTCTCTTTTCTCATCTTTATTTTAATTGCTTTATTTTGCTTTAAGACTTTGAGGGGTTTTTTGTTTGTTTGTTTGTTTGTTTGTGAAGAACATGTTTTAAGGGCTGGAAAGGTGGCTCAGTCAGTAAATTAATTACTGTGCAATGTGTTCAGGAACGTATGAAGACAATACATTATGAAAAGTGGACCTCTTCCCGGATAGACAAGGTTGGTCAACATAAGCAACTTTCCTTTTTGAAACATGGGCTCTGTCTCCCTGAATCTGGAGCCTATCCACATGCCTAAGCTGGCTGGCCAAGGCTTGCTGGCGAGCACATGTGTTTGCCTCCCCAGCAGCAAGAGCACACACATGTTAGCTCAACTGGATTTTTTTATGTCTTGTAACAAAACTATGTGGTGCCTTCAGCAACAGGGTCCTATCTAGTTCCAGTGGATAATTGAGGGTAATGACCATAGCCTGTATTGTTTTAGGAACTTCTGGAGTTCCTTAATCAACCATGCAAAAGGAGGTAACCCACACTAGACGTTTTCATTTAAGCATTCACCCATGCAGGGTACTTCTCTTCACAGTGCAGTTTTCCCAATCTACTTTTAAGAATATAGATCTTTATTAATTCTTTGAGAATTTCATACACTTTGTTTGATCATATTATCTCCCTTCCCCAACTTCTCCAAAATGCCCCTGTTCCAACAGGGTGGGCAAAACCCAGCCAACTTTACATCCAAACATTATTTTTAATATATTTTTCAGTTCACTTACACAAAGTAGATTTGTATGGGGCATTTTTATATATCCTTAGTTTGGGTTGAACTCTTTAGCCTGTCTTCTCTCCCTCAACCAACACATTCCAAGCTTTTCTCTCACCTTATATAGAAGGATTGGCTCTTCCTCTCTATTGGCAAGGGGATATTTCTTCAGAATTATACTTAGTATCTGGTAATAATGATGTGTATACATCATGTTATAAAACTTGTTTCAAGGAACAAGCATTCTAGGTTTTCAGTGTTTGCTTTAAGTCTGAGCAGTTCTTGCTTTTCTATTATCCTGGCAATGATCTGCTTAGCCCCCACCCCCATCCCCATCTCTTTTCCAGCTCTCTTAAGTCACACTTGTACAAAATGGATACTTACCTCAACCAAATCCACACTTTCTAGGACTATATTTTAAAGGTAATACCCAGTTGAAGATGACAGAAGGTATAAAATGTTAAGGCAGAGTCAGTACTTAAAGTTTCCTGTTGATATAATGTGGACTTTTAAAAATAATTTGCCTCTTGTCAGACACTTGGCATGTCTGAAACATCATGGCATATGAACAATGAAAGGTTCAGTATATACTTACTCGTAAGTTTACTGCCCAAAAGTTTCAAAGCTGGTTTAAATTGGTGTACTTGGCTGATGACAGTGTAATATCTTGACTTGTCGGTGGTATGGACATTTCAGGGTTGGTTTTTTGTTGTTTTGTTTTGTTGGTTTTTTTTTCCTTTTTTTCTTTTCTAGCTAAGTGTAGTAGTGAGAATGGAGAAAGTGTAGAATTGGCTTTAACCTGTAACTGACAGTGGACAATCACTGGAGATAACTCACTATCTGCTGACCAGCCCAATATTTCAGTGTCTTAGTTGAACAACTTATTAGAAAATTCCATCACATGTTCATTTTTCCATCATTCTCAGAGAACAGGCTGTTTCATCTCTCTTGTATTTTTTAAACATTTATCTCCTCCTCTGAAGCCCCTTTCACTCCTCTCATTCTGTAGTTGCCTCCTCTTTTGCCAGATTCTGATGTCTTCTCTTGAAAAACAAAATTTACACTGAGGATGCATCTCTGCTTTCATTGAACTGCTGGTGTTTTTAAGCACTAACTTTGAAATGATTCTGTTCACTCATTGTATATCATTCAACACATGAATGACCTTAGGCCATTTCTGGGATTATGGTTTTTTTAATGCTTGCACAATATTATACTTTATTTGGAATTTTATTTGGCGTATTTCTTATTAAACTTTCTATTATTGAACAATAATACACATTATTGTTCTGTAATGTGTATTCATTCTTCAGTGAATACACAGTCCGATTGCCTTCTGAAGAAAGATTGGTGTAAGCCACTGTGTTCCACTCCTCTTCCTCCTCCTTTTCCTCCTCCTCCTCTTCCTTCCTCTCTCTCTCTCTCTCTCATTATATATTTTTATTCTTTTCTCACACTGAAATATTCTCTTAAAACCTTATTAGTGATCCATGAGTTAATCAATGCACTCCTGAATTTCCCCTATCCCTTCTCCACAGCAAGTTTAAGACTTCATTTTGTTGCCATTTTACCTACTAAGAAATGTTCTCTTTCATTCCAGTGTACGGGTCTGGGATGAGTCAAAATTCCTCACATTTAAGTCAACACTTGATAAATATGATCCATCTGAGAAGTAAGATGTCTGAGTCCTAATTTACAGTCATAGATCCTGGTTTCATCGTTTAAGAGAGTAGAGGGAAAAGTGGCAGTGGGTTCATAGGCCCTAAGCAGGCAGTACGTAACCAGGATCTCCATTTGCCAGTGGGTTTCTCTCTCTCCACTTCCTGATTTCCCAAATGTCTGTGATAAAATGCCGAGTCAGTTTCAGTAATCACACAGGAAAGTTTTAGAGAAGAGAAAGCTTGTATTAGCAAGAATAAGCTTGGTTGCCATATATATGCCACATTGGACTCTAACATCTTAAGTTAACTCATGTGGAGACTTTTAGTGTGTTCCCTTGTCTCTAGCCAACTGCCTAATGCAGCCAGATGGGGCATCATGTGGCTTAAAGGGATGAAGACACCAGAAAAAAAGCTAATGCTATCCAAACACCCACTATAGTTCTATGTGAGCCAAAATGATATAGGAAAATCATCCTCCATCAGCTCAAGTGCTGGTGATTCCTCTACCTCTGGGTACATTGGGCAACATCTAGATCTACAGATATTTTCTATTGTTACATATCACACGGGGAGTGTTGCTCATGGCTAGCAAATACCAGAAATGCTGCCAAACCTCTTCAAAAGTACACTTCAGTCCAGAACAAAAAGATTTATCTAGTCTAAAATGGCAATAGCGCCAATGTTGAGCTTTGTGCTCTCAATCATCTGTGGAGTGGTCTGTAAGCAAGAATGGTTTGTTTCTAAAATATAGAGAGCCAACAGGCTCTTTCCAAACACAGAGCTTATAAGTAAGGGCTTCTATTATATATGAGGCAGCAGGCACAGAGACTTGGCACTACATAGCTCACTCTTATTTCTATCTCCTTTGTGAGGACAGTTCAACATAGGAATGGTGGTCCTGGCAGGCTCATCTCCTGGCCCATGTTCTCTTTAACATCATCTGCCTCAAGCATATGAGCTACGGGCATAGAACTGTAGATGACTGAGAGAAAAATCACTTTTGCAACACATAGGCCTATTTGAGAAAATATAGGGCAAATAACAGAAGCTGCTTGTTCCCACTGCATCTGTAATGGGATTATATGAACAGGCGACTGTGAAGGTAGGGGTTGTCTGATGTGTAAGCAACTTAGACTCTGCAATGTAAGACCAGAGCCAACTTTCAGAAAAGAGGGATGATAAGGTCAGCTGGACCCATTAGGGCCACCACACCCAAGGCAGTCAGCATCCAATTAAGCAAAACATGGCAGGGACTCTTACATGGTTCTGATCCCAGCCAGGTGAGCCTGGTCTCCACCAGATTCTGTCCTAGCATATGACCTATTTATTGTACTTTCTGGGCCTTGAACTACTCATCTCTCCTGTCATCTACAGCTTCTCTCACCAGACTTCTCTCCCTCTGCTCTTTCTCTTTTTTGTCCCTGTGGGGTTTCTAACTTTTTGACCAGAGAGATATGGCTGATGTCTCATGTTGTTATCATTGACATGTTATCTCCAACATCAGACTTCAATAAGAAGATGTATTGCTATAGCTACAGAGTTTCTGTTTTAAGAACTACTAGCTGTTTTGCATTTTCTTTGCCTTATTCGAGAAAAAAAAAGGGCACAAAAATTGAAAAATTGAAAGGGAGAAAATTATCTATCCAGTTGAAAACAGAGCCAGCAAAAATGTGACTTGTTATTTACTCTGGAGGTTATGGATTATCTCTCTGTATCTGTGTACTCAGTCACCCAGCCAGACATACACACATTCAATTGGCAAACTTTCAGGTAAAAACTAAAAGTTCCCTTTCACTTTTATTCCTTAGCTCCTGCCCCAATTTCAATAGCAACTCCTATTACCAAGTTATGGGTGAATATCCATGAATAGTTATTGTCCCATATCCTGGAGGCCAAGATCCTTCCCATCCCCCCACTAGTGGATACCACACTCAAGCTTCTATTGCTCAAGACCAGACATGACAAAACACATGACACATTTGTGCTGTTGAAGGAACATTTGGTGACTCAGATAGACACAAATTGTTCCATGTACCTTTCATCCTCATTACCAGGTACCTGTGCCAGGATAAAAGTGGTGACACTCTGATTTAGCACTAGACTAAAGGGACACAATGAGATTGCCCCTTTAAATACAAAAGTTTGTTTTAAATACAGAACACACATACACACAGATACATACATACACACGCATACACACAAATACATACACACACACACAGGAACTATATTGAATTAAGGTTTATAGTCTCTCGATCAAATGTACCTCCTGCTTTTCTGTAAATATTATTTTTCTTAGTCCAACATACACTATCTAAAATATACAAATGGGACTTCTTCCAAATCACCAATTAATGACTACATCTTTATATTGAAGGTCAAACTCCCCAAATCTGTGAAATCTCTTGGTAGTATCTAAGACAAAAATGCCAAGCACTCTCATTGTTTCCACCGGACAGATTAGTCTGAGCTTAATCCAGTTGTAGGTATGAAGCACAAAATGGTTCATTGTGGCTTTGCCATTTACAGGAACCAGTATTCAAATAAAGCAGGCATCCATTTCTCTTGGCTTTTAAAAGGACCTTTAAATAGTGACTCTAACCCTCCTAAGGTTTTGTCCGAGTTGCCTGAAAGTGGGCAATTTTCACAAGTTTACTTTGGCACAAAGGGCATGAGCTTTTATTGAAGGTCACAGTTGTTTTAGTGGGTACCACAGTCTGCCAGCAGATCTCAGCAGGGGCCTCCCAACCAATCTCATGAGAACTATGTGCACCCAAAACATGACTAGCAGTGTAAAGAGTCTCTTGTCCCCTGGTGTATGGCTCTCCTGCAAACAGTCACACTATCTATGTGTTCAGCTTAGGAGAACACACTGCGTGTGTAAGCAGCATTTCTGAAGCCAAACATGTTGTGATATCGAAGACCCTTCTGATTTTCCCCCTTCAGATATGATAGTGTCTCCTGGCCTCCCACCCAGTCAGAAAAGTAACAATTGGTTTCCTGTCACATCGGTAAGGCTACAATGAGGTAAGTTTATTAAAAAACATGTATTTCCCAGAGATGTAACAAAATGGAAACCAAGTTTGATTTTCGAAATGCCTATGACTGGCCAGAGGGACTCATTCCTCGGAGTATTCTCAGGAAGTGTGCACATGTAATTGCAAGCTATCAGATGAACTAAATGGAATTAAACAGGATCTAAACTCTCGTTGGTCCAAGATGACGTATTCTGCATTTCCCCCCGTACAACATTAGTTTCCATCCCCCTTTTTATTGTGTGTTATTGCTACATATGATTGGGAAACTTGTCACAATTTTACTTTATGAAACTCTCAAGACTTAGTTCCTTAATGGCTGAACTGTGAAACAGTGAGATTCTCATTTTAAAAGTTAGCCTAAACTCCTCTGAGACAGTGATTTAATATTTTAAAACAAACTTCTTAGTGAAATTTTGCCATAAATCCTTAAAACTAATGCATAACAAGAGAGAAAAAATGTACATGAGAATGAATTTTATTAGCTGTTCCAGTGGAGAACACAAGTATCATACCAACCGGAACTCAAAAGAAACCTGTTATTTTATAATCTTCACCTTCTCCTCAATTCCTGCCAGCTTCCATGTTTTTTCTTTGAATTCCCCTGGGTCAGACAGCACTCTTAAACCTCAATATTATAAAAATGAGGAACCTTTCCAAAACCACAAGGGTAAAGTCTGAAACTTCTCTTGAAAATATTGCTCCTGAAGCCAGGCTTCATTCTCCAGGCAGCTTGAAAGCCACAGAGTCAGAGCAGGCAAGATTCAAGTGCAGGGAGCGTGACACTATACCAGTCGGGCCATGGAAAAATACCACATCACACTGTGGAAACAACTTACCTAATGGCCACTCCATGTTGTGTGCTCTTTCCGGTTTCCACTGAAGAGGCCAAGAAAGATTACTTTCCCATCTCCTGTTCCACCCCAGGATAGGCCTGTCTTCAGTGTCTAACTAAAATACACAGGAAAACAAATATGTGAGTCTTTCCCAAGCATTACAGACTATATGGATTACCTGGGAATTTTGTTAAGATGCTCTCTTAGTCAGGGTTGCTATTCCTGCACAAACATCATGACCAAGAAGTAAGTTGAGGAGGAAAGGGTTTATAGAGCTTACACTTCCATGCTGCTGTTCATCACCAAAGGAAGTCAGGACTGGAACTCAAGCAGGTCAGGAAGCAGGAGCTGATGCAGAGGCCATGGAGGGATGTAACTTACTGGCTTGCTTGCTTCTCCTGGCTTGCTCAGCCTGCTTTCTTATAGAACCCAAGACTACCAGCCCACAGATGGTACTACCCACAAGGGGCCCTCCACCTTTGATCACTAATTGAGAAAATGCCTTATACCTGGATCTCACAGAGGCATTTTCTCAACTAAAGCTCCTTTCTCTGTGATAACTCCAGCTTGGGTCAAGTTGACACACAAAACAAGCCAGTACAGATGCAAACTATGAATAACCAATTTGGGGTCAGGCTCAGAATAATGCATTTTAGTAAGTTTACAGGTGATAGTGGATTCTGAAGTCCGTGAGATCACAGCTTGAGTAAAGAAGTATTAAGACTCCTGGTAAACATGTTCCTTTGTGAGTTAATACAGCAACCTGAAGGATAAAACTGGTCCCCATCCTCCCCTCCAGCTTCTGAGTTTACAACAGGGTTGAAGAAGGATTTGAGCGTGAGACTGTGTCAGTGTATGAGACATGACGGAAGCAGGAGCAATGATAGCACCAGAGAACGAAGGTATCTAGGCCATTGCTGCTGCCACCATGTCACTGAAATCTTAATCATGGGAATTCTCATTTGCAGACTTCTTGTCTTGTTTTGCTTTAAGGGAACCACTTTATTCTAATTCTTGCTTTGGTAGAATATTAAATATTATTATGGTTTAAGTCATCAATTGTCATATTACCAACAATTCTTATATATTACAAGATCTAAGTAGATCAGAATAAAACTAAGTTTGTAATCGGTGGGCCAGATAGAAAATGTTATAGACATAACTAACTGGGCCTGTGGAATGTATTTTACCCACAATGAATATACACTTCTGGCCAAATTTTTGGTAGTATTAGTTCTCCAATATTAATTTTCTCAGTTTTGTGAGTTAGGTTACATCTTCAAAAGCAAATAACAGTAGATTAAATTAGAAACCTATCTAAACTCAGTTAATAGTCTGAGTGTAACCAATTCAGGAAAGAAATGTTGCTTCCTCCTCAGTTCACCACAGATGCTCAATTTCCCACCATTCTGTTCTGAGCATCCAAAAAGGAAAAAGAAGAGAGGAGGATAAAAGGAAATGAAGAATGCACTGGGCACATACAAGCTCCATCCTATTCACTAGTGAAATGCCTCTGGAAGGTTGCAGAATCATGATTTTAAAAAGAAAATTGTCTTTTTTAGCAACAATTGCATATGTGTTCATTAAAACTGGGATAGAATTCCTCCTGTTTTTTGTTTGTTTGTTTGTTTGTTTTGTTTTTGTTTTGTTTTTTGAAAACATGGTTTCTCTGTGTAGCCCTGGCTGTCCTGGAACTCACTCTGTAGACCAGGCTGGCCTCAAAGTCAGAAATCCACCTCCCTCTGCCTCCCAAGTGCTGGGATTAAAGGCGTGCACCACCACTGCTTGGCTATTCCTCCTGTTTTTAAAGATGCTAATTCCCCAATAGAATGTAGCTTTATAAAGAAATTGTTAATTCAGTACCTTCTTACATTCTAGTCCACCAAATCCTGGTTAGTCAAATTCTACTAATAAAAACCTAATTATAAAGGATTCAGAACTCTTTTTAAAAGTATGTTGTAGAGGACTGTCCAGAAAGGGCCTGACTAATGATCATCCCAAAAGGATACATCTAATGAAATGCTATTCTGAGACCTTTCATTTGTGTACAAGAAGCCTGAACAAACATTTCATAGCTAAGTGATATGAAGAGGAAAAGGGGTCTTCTGATTGTGTGGGCTTATTCAGCACACTGGGGATAAAGACAAGGTAAGGATTATTGACCATAGGCCCATTTCTGTCAATCATTATAACCTAGCTACCATGATGTCATATTTGAGCTCAGGGGTTTGGGGGAAGACAATGAACATAAAAAGAATTAAAACAAAATGAAGGAGGTCTGTGAAATTACACAGCATTGTTACATTTGCGCTAAATTCTTCCACAGTGATATAAACAGATATTTTTTATTAAAAGTGACAGTACAACTTTTGGTCTAAATACCATTGTCCTTGCTATATGGTGCTGCTATTTTGTCTCAGGAATAGCAAGTATGATGGCATGGATAACTCTGGGCTATATTACTGAAAAAGCATCTGCTTTGTTCATTATTATGGCAATAGTGATTTTGAGAAGAAAAAAAAAAGATTTGGCTGGAAAAGACAGTGCGAGTTTCCTGGGAACTCTCGGGACTACTTTGGCAGAAGTTGAAGGTTTCTGGTTTGTCTACAGAGCAGATGGAGTGTATCCAGATGAATGCTTATTTGTGATTGTCCGTTTTCCTCTGGCTGCGACTACTAGAAGACTTTATTTTTATTTAGTCAGTAGTCCAGATGGTCCTGTATTTCCCGGTGGATGCAGTATGGATATGGGTCAAACCAAGTCCATCTCATTGCGTTCTCTGGTACCTAGTGCTGCACATTTTCCTTCTTTTCTTGTCCAACACAAGCCACATGTAAGCATGACATGCTCAATGACAGGAGAAGCAGAGTAGTTCTTGGGAGACAGCAGCTAGAGAACTCAGTTAAACAACAACAGATGTCACATGATGAGCCTGCAAATACTGTTAACATGATTTCTATAGTCAAATAGAAATTAAGCTTTCCATCTCATTTGGTGCTGGCAACTCCATTGACTGCTATCTTCCTTGTCAAAAGCAGTTCTTCATGACTCCTCAGGTACAGAGTGGGCCTGTTAATACATGGCTAATAGCCAAAGAACATAAGGGAAATTATGACCATGTTGGCTTATACAACAACAATATAAAATATTTGGTGTTCAGCAAAACTATTTTCTCAAAGGTATATTCTGTTTTCCTCAAGAATGACTACTATTGGCAGAAAACTACCTGAACCTAATATTTTAAGCCACTCATTAGCTTTTTTAAAAATTTGGATATTTTCTTTATTGACATTTCAAATATTATCCCCTTTCCCAGTTTTCCTCCTCCTGGAAACCCCCTATTCCATCCTCCCTCCCTTTGCTTCTATGAGCCTACTTGATTGTGGTGAATGATCATTTTGATGTGTTCTTGGACGCGGTTGGCAAGAATTTTATTAAATATTTTTGCATCAATGTTCATAAGGGAAATTGGTCTGAAGTTTTCTTTCTTTGTTGGGTCTTTATGGGGTTTTGGTATCAGTGTAACTGTGGTTTCATAGAACAAATTAGGTAGTGTTCCTTCTGTTTCTATTTTGTGGAATAGTTTGAAGAGTATTGGTATTAGGTCTTTTTTGAAGGTCTGATAGAATTCTACACTAAAACTATCTGGTCCTAGGCTTTTTTTGGTTGGGAGACTTTTAATGACTGCTTCTATTTCTTTAGAGGTTATGTGAGTGCTTAGATGGTTTATAGCATCCTGACTTAACTTTGGTATTTGGCATCTGTCTAGAAAATTGTCCATTTCATCCAGATTTTCTGATTTTGTTTGGAATAGGCCTTTGTAGTAGGATCTGATGATTTTTTGAATTTCCACGGTTTCTGTTGTTATATCTCCCTTTTCATTTCTGATTTTATTAATTTGGATACTGTCTCTGTGCCCTCTGGTTAATCAGGCTAAGCGTTTATCTATCTTGTTGATTTTCTCAAAGAACCAGCTCCTGGTTTTGTTGATTCTGTGTATAGTTCTTTTTGTTTCTATTTGATTGATTTCAGCCCTGAGTTTGATTATTTCCTGCTCTCTACTCCTGTTGGGTATATTTGCTTCTTTTTGTTCTAGAACTTTCAGGTATGCTGTCAAACTGCTAGTGTAAGATCTTTCCAGTTTCTTTTTGGAGGCACTCGGAGCTATGAGTTTTCCTCATACCACTGCTGTCATTGTGTCCTATAAGCTTTGGTATGATGTGTCTTTATTTTCATTAAATTCTAAAAAGTCTTTAATTTCCTTCTTTATTTCTTCCTTGACCAATTTATAATTGAGTAGAGCATTGTTCAGCTTCCATGTGAATGTGTGCTTTCTGTTCTTTTTGTTGGTATTTAAGACCAGCCTTAGTCCATGGTGATCTGATAGGATGCAACTCATTAACTTTTAAAGCTATATATTCTATAAGAATATATATTTAATTTTTATCTGCCCTGATTCCTTTTTGTATGCTCTTTATGTTAACATTTTTTCAGACAATACTTCAATTCTTATTCTTTACCTTCCCCATCCCCATCTAGATCCATCCCACATCACTACCCATCCAACTTCATGTTCTTTCTCTTTCAAAACCAAAACAAAAATGAAAATCAAAACAAATAAGACAAAAATACCACAAGCAAACTCTATCCTTTAACTTTCATAAGTAACATCTCCTTTCTACCTCATACTTCCATTTTCCAGTTCTTTATAGGTTCAGCATGCATACTTTACTTAGTCTTTGCTTTCCAAATAGAAGCCTTAGTAGGAACCATTTCCATGTCAGACTTTCTCATCCAAGCAACTCCAGTGAGATCCATTCTTTAAGGACAGAGCTATATGAACAACTGTAAAGAAGAAGAATATGTAGTGTCTATAAATGAGAAGTGTTTAGTATATTATCATTCTCACTGGTAAATTCTCAGATTACCAAGGGTTTTCTATACCCTAAGCCAAAGGAGCAACAATGAGAACTTAGACTTTAAAAAAGAATTCTGTGAGGTTGCTTTTGTGTGAAAATCTCTTGAGTATTTTCCTTAAAATCATTGTTAAAAAGAGTTGCAAACATAAATATCATCCTTTCAAATCCCTGGCTATTAAAATAGCCTAAATGGTATTGTCTAATGCTAGAGATATGTAGTTGAACATGTTGCTGTGTATTGAAGTGAACTGACCTTTGTTGGAAAGGAAACATGTATAATAAACTTGGTCATCTATCAGCTAACCAAGGACTATTGATGGATTATGGTTAGTGATAAATGTTTCAGTACAGAAAAGGTCCATATTTCCTATACATGATCTCCTCCCCTGCAATCTTCCTTTAAATCCTTCTGTATGGATATGCTTCCTGGCCATGTGCTAGTTTTCTTTCTAAACCATCTTTCTCTGCCATGCTCTACGGTTTTTCTAATTCCTCCTTTGTGGGGCATTAATTAGATGTCACATTCAGGGATTTAGAATTAGGAAGTTTCATCTGCTTTATATTCTTTATTTTCTCCAAATAGTGGTCATTTTTCAAGATGTAGTTGTCAAGACAGAGACAGTATTTCTTTTTGGTGCTATAGTCTAAATGTCTGTATCTTCACTCAATTCAGGTGTTGAACTCTTAACCCAAAGAGTAGAAGCATGGGGCACTTTGGAAAAGCAGAGTTCTCATACAATGTAGTAAGTGTCATTATGAATAGGCCTAGGCCAGAGAGACAGCCCAGCATTTAAAAGCACTTCCTGTTCTTCTAAAGTACCTGAGTTTTGATCCTAGCACCCATGTACAACAGTTCACAATGTTCCTGTAACTCTAGTTCCAGGGCATCTGACATCCTTTTCTGGCCTCTGTGGGTACCTGAGCACATGAGTACATACTAACATGCAGGCACGTGCACACATAAATATTCATATTTTTTAAAAAATAAATAAGCCTCAAAGAGTTTATTTCTGCCTTTCCCCACATGAAGGTATAATGGGAAGACAGCACTTTGGAAGGGTTTTAACAGAACCAAACCAGGAAGGAGGAAGACAGAAGATGGAAATTGCTTAGACAGTTTAGAGACAGGGACCTTGATTTTTTGACCTTGGCCAAAAGCCAGACATGTCCTGGTTAGAGGAAAGAAATGTCAGAAGTGGGTTCTGAATCCTGCTCTGGTTTCTTATCTTTTTTCTCCTTTTATACTGCCTGCAAAGTTACATGGGAAAATGTAACCAAAACTAAGAGGCTTCTGGACACCTCATAGATAAGATAGAGTGATTGCATAGCCCATGGCATGACCAGTCCAACACCCATATCTCAACTCATAAATGTTTCAGTAACCCCCAGATGGGGTCCATCTATGGGTGTGCTTAGTTCATCTACAAGAATAGAACAGTTCCTGGCATACCCGAGCTCCACTTGCTTGCTTTGTCTTAAATTCTCATCTAAAAACTTATAAACTCCTTTTCTAAAACCACCCTTCCCTAAAGCCCAGGAGAATCCTTCTTCAAATGTGTGAAATTTGAACCTGGAGCTATTGACTCAGTGGGAGTTTTGTATGAGCATGAGATTCTGTAGCCTAACTCCTTAACTAAGTCCCCTTAAGATGAAACAGTCCCCGTCCTTCTCAGGAGGTCTATTAGAATAGTTACTTTTTCTGCTGCTATGATAAAACACCAAGACCAAGGCCACTTAGAGGAGAAAGTTTATTTATGCTGTGGTTCCAATGGGGTAAGAATGGGCTTGTGGTTTCTGGGAGATAAGAGCCTGTCACTGTAGGGAAGCATGGTGACAAGCAGCAGGCATGCCAGCTTGAGCATGACACCCAGAACTCATATCCTTTGCCACAAGCACAAAGCAAAGAGAGGAATGAAATGTCACAAAGCTATGAAACCTCAAAATCTGCCCTCAGTGAAGTACTTCCATCAGCAAGGTGTGACCTCTTAGACTACTCCAAACACCACCACCAGCTGGGGACCAAGTGTTCTATAAATACGTGAACCTGTGGGGGACATTCTCAATCAAACCACCATATCTGCTCTTCCCAATTTCAGATTTGTTCTCTCACTGGGAAAATGGTAGTTAAGAGAAAGGAACATTGTGTAAACTCTGTCTCAATGTATGAAAAATCTTTTAATAAAATGACGATTCTAAAAGATAACTCTAAACTGTGTGGATACCATTACTATAATATTGTACAGACATACCCATCAAAAGAAGGTATGATTTCATTAAAGTCATTGACTGTTATTTTTCTTTGTGTTTTTGTTCATATGACTGTGCAACTTTCAAAAATTAAGTATGTAATAAATATAAATTGTGACTTTGTAAGCTAATGACCACACATTATGGATGACCAAATCAGAGCTTACTGAAACATAATTGAGAGCTTGCAAGATAAAAGTGCTAAGGACAGAAACCAGCACTGACTGAGATCCCACTTAGTATAAAGGACTGAAATGAAGTGAATTACCAGCCAGTCCAATAGAGAGTGTTTCTTTTGTAGAACTCTTTTTTTCCCTGATAGAATTTAGAGAGCAACATTGCCTCACAAGCAGAGGAAGACATAAATGGAAGCTGATGTGCTGAGTCCAGCAAGGAATGCATGTGTGTATCCACACATGAATCCGAGAGTTCCATTCTCACATATAATACTGGAAGGACTGGAGTCACAGAAGAAATGTAAATGCAGAGCAGCAAACAGCTATACAAAGGAGTGGTTGAGAGGGGAAATATTGTGTCAGGCCTTGGCTCAAAGTAAACAGTCTTTTGGTCAAGGGAAGTGTTCATAGCATCTATTAAATGCATTCACCACAAAAATAAAGGCCAGCTGTTGAAGATTAACATGTGTAATAAACATTTGAAAGAAAGGAATGCTGAAGGCAAATATACATTGTGAAACAAAGCCTGTGCTCTAAGGAGAAAAGCTCTTCTAAGAGAATGGGATCAGGGTTGGGGGTTACTCTCTGTCACACAGGAGGACATGGAGAAGCATGAGACCCTAATAACATAGGCATATTCTGCTTGAGAAACAAAGCCTGCTATCCCACAAATAAAATGCCAATTTCTCCTGAGTAAAACTGACTGAAGAAAGTGTATATAATCCTATGGTGGAGTACCCTAAATTTTAATAATCAAAATTAATTTAAACATGATTTAGAAATGTGGTACTCAACCTGGGAGCTGCTATCCACCTGAGGGTCCCATATAAAATATCCTGTGTTAGCATTTCTTCTAAGCTCTGTCCCACAGTTACCTGGCAGCTGCCCAGTATGCCTGACTGGGTATAAACGGGGCTAGTTGCCCCTCCACTCTCTCTGGCTCTTTGCTGTCTTTCTCTTTTACCTTCTTACCCTCTTCCCTGTCTGCCCCTTCTCTCCCCCTCTCTCCATGTGTTCATAGCCTGTCTCTATTCCTCTTCTCTCTGTGTCTCTGTCTCTATCTCTCTCTCTGTCTCTCTGTCTCCGTTTCTCTTTCTCTCTCTCTCCCCCTTGTCTCTACTTCCTTCCCAACTCCCCTTCCCATGCCCTAAATAAACTCCTTACTATTTGGACTACGATATGGAATAGAGTTATGGCTGGTACCTCAGGGGGGAAGGGATGCCTCAGCATGGACCGACAGAGGCAGCCCCTTCACCTGAACCATACCACGCCCCTAACAAACATATTCCAGGTTCCTTTTCTTTTTTATAAGACACAAAATCCTGCATGTTAGGTATTTACAATATGATTCATAACATTAGCAAAATTACAGTTATAAAGTAGCAACAGAATGATTTCATGGTTTGGGGGTCACCACAATATGAGAAATTGCATTAAAGGTTTGCAGCATTCAGAAGATTGAGGACCACTGATTTAGACAAACAAAATTGTCTGACTACGTTATAAATTCAACAGATGCTTAAACATAGAGCTGTGATATGCTAATACTGGTATTTAATAACATATATGCATATGCTTAAAGAAATATGGTTGAGAAATACAAAACTGACAGCCTTAGTTTATATCATAAGACTTGTGCATGTAGACACAGAGCATATAAGATATAAACAAGTAGGGATTTTTTAGATGCCAGGGAAAGAAATCTGTATCTGGGCAGATAAGAAGCACATATTAATAGGTCTGTGCAATTGAGAAGATGTTGCCTTTCAGTCAACACCATCTTTGGAAGCTATGCTCTCCGGTATGATAAGCATTAGTCATACCCAGCTATTGCAATATAGATATAAACTGGTTAAACCTAAACAACACACTTCATTTCAAACACTCAATACACACACATGACCAGTGGCCACTGTATTATTCAGTGCATTGGAGGACATTTCCATTTTCATGGCAAATTCTACTGGATAGAACTGGTGTGAGACAAGTTTGGGAGATAGAGACACTAGCGTCATCTTGGATTTCAGGGCCAGTACAATTTTAAAGTAGCAACAAGAGTGGGACATGGAGTGTCAGGCTATAGCATGAATAAGAGCTGGGAGAGGCTCAGTTCAAAATCACCCCCTCCTACCCACAAAGACAAATTACCACGAAGGTGTTTGAGGCAGCTTTTATCTAAAGCAATAAATCGAAAGCCCCCAGTTATTCCTAAGGTCCTTAGAGTTGTCTAAGTGTCATGTGTATGACATAGCAAAACAAACAAGAAGCCAGCCAGCTTATAGTCGACTGTCCTGATTTCCTGAGAGACAAATATATCCTCAGGCAAGAAGAATAAAGAGAGGACCCAGCATCCATCTCGGATAAGGTTTCACTTTAAGAGGACCAGTGATAGTTTTTATGAAGTAGGAGTTTTTTGAAAGAGAGAGATTGTGAAATGTCCCTTAGTAATATTTGGTCACTGCCAATTCTTTGCTACCATTTCAGCCATGTAAGGAGTAGCAGGGACCTTCCCACAGACTCGATGTTTTGAAGTAGACTTCCATTAAGGACAGAATAGAAGGCGATGTGTCGAACTTGTTGATACCGG
Source organism: Rhynchomys soricoides (assembly GCA_019843965.1). NCBI lineage: Eukaryota > Metazoa > Chordata > Mammalia > Rodentia > Muridae > Rhynchomys > Rhynchomys soricoides. Next base: position 538,828 of record JADRCH010000115.1, on the reverse strand, counting down.
AAAGGTCTCTAAGCTGCTGGGTGGGGACAAGAATGACCAGCCTGTTTTTCAAAGGGTAATAACATTCGCCATATTAAACAGGAATGTGGTGTTTATTTGTGGATTAAAAAAAAAAAAGTCTTTGGTCAGCCTCTCAAATAATAAAAATTTCCAGCATTAATGGCATACCAAAATAACGGTGGTATTTCCTCAGAGGAGCATAATGATTTCTTCAGAACAGATCCGCCACATAAACTCTGAGCGCTTTCTTCCCCTGCAGGAACATCTGAGAACAAGTTTGCCACTTGGAAAAATGAGGAGCTAATAACGACGTCCAGTCATGGGTGGGCACAGGTGCTTCACCAGCCCCACAAACACATCCCAGTTCCAACAAGTAGGCTCTTTCTAAGTGATCCCTTGAGACTCCCAGTCACACTGTGTATTTGGCCTGGGAGAGGAGACTCATTGGCAAAGGAGCTAGCATCCTCATCCACAGGGACTGACTTCACTGGCAGGATGCATTCCCTGAACATATTGACTCTCTAAACACAGAACGTGGGCCCACAGTTTATTAAAAGCAATTGTGTGTCTCCTCTGTCTAGCCAAACATTTGCTCTGTTACACAACTCTCCAGGACCAAGCTTCAGGCGTGCTCCCTTTAAGAATAGCTGTTGCCTACAGGCCCAATTTATAACAAACCTCTGATATCCCATAGTGATCCTTTTCTGGAATGTTTTGCCATTCACAATGAGTACATATTTAAGCTTTGTTCTCCTTAATAAAGTTTTATCACTTAGCTATGACTATTTTTACACTTTTTGAGGACAAGAACCGCTATTTACCAATTAGTTCATTTTCAAAGCTGATTTGGAACTTATTTCGAAGCTTTAATATAGTTTAATACTTTTAAGCACATGTGTGGGGGAGGGAGAGGAAAAGGAGAGCCGTATACACTTAAGAAGGTTGTGTTAGGTTTCTCAAGAAAGTGCCATTTAAGTGGCTTAACAATAGCTGTATGTGCATGATTTAGGTGGCTTCTAAATCTAAAAGGATTTAAAATGTTAACTAAAAAATGCTTACACATGATTTTTACCTAAGGAATTTAATCTTCAGTGAACAAGATTGGAAGATGGTTTAAGAAGTGCATTATGTAGACTTGCAAGCTGATAAGGTAAAACCGTAGGTCAGAAAAGGTCAGAAAGAAGTCAAGTCACTATTTTGACCATTGCGTTCTTCATCAGATTGTGAGATTGTTCCAGAAGGGCAACTGTGGCTGTTTGCATGAATTTTGGTCTCAGCTAGCCAGACTCTAGGGCATCAGACACGGGGGTGGGGGTGAGGGGGTGGGGTAGGTGGAAATTCCTTTCCTTTTCATATCTCCTTAAGTTTCCCTGTCTTTTTCTCTTGCTGGGGGTGGTATTTTAATCTCCCTTGAGGGGTAATGACTGAAGCTCTATTTTCTGAAAACCAGACTGAATAACATCCTGCCTGTCCAGGGATGAATGTCTCAACTTGCTTGATCTCAGATACACAGGAGTAGGCAGGGCCTAGAGATGGAAGGATCATTATTTGATAGACATCACTACTCCATGCATCATGTTATTAAAAAAATATATATATTATGGACTGTGATACATAATCTTGAGATAAGGACCTCAGAACAGAATTACAATATTTTAAACAGGAGATTCCTGAGTACCATGGGACTAAGAAAGCATTAAAACTTAAGGTAGAATTTGACACTGACTTTATTTGATTGTGGAGATCTTGGACAACTGAAAAGACACTGCCCAAATCCTCAAGTGTACATATTTTGTATTTTATTTTAATACAGGCTCAGTTTCCTCCTTGTGATACTGTCAAATATCAATCATGATAGATCCAATTTCGTAGAAGGACTGAAGGACCCATTTGTTTCTTATTTATATGAAACAGGCTTTATTATATTTTTGTTAATGTCAAACGTTTAAACATGGCAATTGATAGGTTGTTTCTCCACTGGTGAAATGAGCCAGTTCAAGACAGATTAGAAAATATGTAAGGAAGGTTTATTGGGAAGGTGTTCTCGGGTGAGTTCATTGGCCCCAAGGATTGAGGCCAGGGGAGTTATAATGGAGGATAGAGGGAGTGGGGAGGAGAAATGGTACTCAAGCAGAGAGAGAAGAGAAGGAGAAGAGGGTGGAGAGAGACCCAAGAGTCTGGATTATATAGGCGAGAGCCTCTGGGGGAAATGGCAGACCTGCCCCTGGGCTGGAAAGCTCAGAGTTGGGGGCAGGGTATGCCAGGTAGGGATTGGGATGAGGGATGCTGGGAGGATCTGGAGTCCAGGTCTGCTTTGATATATAAAAAATGCACCTCAGTCCTTTGTCCCAGAGTCCAAAATCAAACAGTAATTTATATATAAGGTACTATAAAGGCTGTTGAGGAAGAAGAAACATCAGTGTTACCCAGATGTGAACTCTATGAAGTACAATACCAACTCACCAGGTAAGATATGCCCACTGTTGCAGTAGTGTTGTGAAGCAAACACCTGCTTCTAATTGGACTGAAGGTGTGCTCCAAGGGAGAGAATGAAAGCGTGGTGCTATAAGCATGGTCAAAAATTCAAGGCTGGGAAGGCTATAGACCCTAGTGTGCACACGCTCGCGTGCGCACACACACACACACACACACACACACACACACACACCAGCCTTATGGCTATTGTTCAGCTAAATGGACCTTGTATCAAATTGCCTTCAAAGCACCTACGTTTACAACCATAGACAAACTCTACTCTTAGGTGTAATTAGAAAGCCTCTCTGCTCTATAAGTGGGGGTGGATACAGAGATTGTTGGCTGTTGGGGGTGCTGAGAAAAGGGGACACTTGGGTGCTCAGTCCTAAAGATAATTATACTACTTACTCAAAGGCTCAGGGCATGTTCCAGAAGGAGTGGGAAGGCTTTTAAGAGCTTGGAGGTGGGAGAGGGGATAGGAGATGTCATCTTCTCTGCTTGCTGCAAACCTTGCAATCAGGAATTCACAGCAGCTCTGACTGTGTGTTCCAGGTTTGTATAAAACTACACATAAAAACTGCCAATCATGGATTGAGTATGAGGTTCTGGTCCTCAATGCTGAATTAGTATCTACCAAAGGATTTTGAATGATGAGTCATTATCTTGAGCTGTATGCCCACTGATGAAAGCACCAGGTTATTCTGGGAAATGTATAGCCATGATACTCCGAGAGCCCTGACTACACTCAGTGGATCACAAAACAAGACATCATGAGAAAGGAACTTGTAGAAAAGATGAGACATGGTGGTGGATGAGGGAAATTCAAATGTAGTATATGTGTGTGTGTGTGTGTGTGTGTGTTTGTGCACATGCCTGCACCCACACACGTGTGCGCACACATGTGCATGCACACAAGTGTAATTATCAAAGAATATACTTATAATAAAAATAAGCATAACTTCTAGCCTCTTATAAAATAATTTTGATAGAAAAGTACCACTTGATTATAATCCTAGTAGTATAAATCTAGTAAAGCATAAGTAAGAATTTTATTTTATTGGATTTGGAAAATGTGTCAACAACATATCTGGGAATGAGAAATTTCAGAGCAGTGACACACGCATCAGCTGAAGGAAGTCTACAGACCCAACAAAGTTCTTAGCTACATACCAGCCACCTTTTGTATCATCCAATTGAAAATCAGATCCTCTTCCTAGAAATATTTGAGGCTGGTTATTTTATAATAGTGATGACATTCTAGTCATTAGGCACACAGTATCTGGGTTCTCCCAATGCATTGTATTTTATGTTTCTGTATTAGATATATCAGCTAAAAATGTGTCCAATGTTTTGTAAGCCAGCGGCTATTGAATTCAATGTTTGAAAAAAAAAAACCCTCTTTTCTGAATATTGGATATGTGTGTGTATTTGTGTGTGTGTGTATGTGTGTGTGTGCATGAAACTACCACCATAATGAAGACAGTAAACATGTCCACCATCTGTTCAAGCTTTCTTAGGCTTTGTTATCTCCTGAGCTTTCCATCTGAATCTACAAGCCCAGCCCAGGTCAACCTTAATAGCTTCTCATCTTATAGTATATTTTCCTAGAATTTCACACAAATAGAACCTCACAGTACTTATTCTTTTTATTTTCCCTTTGAGACAGGGTTTCTCTGTGTAACAGCCATGGCTGTACTAGAACTCCCTTTGTTGATCAGGCTAGTCTCAAACTCACAGAGACCATCTGCCTCTGCCTTTGCCTCTGCCTCCCTGGTGGGACTAAAAGTGGCGCCACCACTGCCCCTGCATTACCACTACCCCGTCATGCCATATTTATGCTTTTGTGGATTCTTCCACTTGGAAAAATGGTTCTGTTTCCTCCACATTGCTGTGCCCATGACTGCCATGTTCCTCTGAGTGGTGTGCTGAAATGTGTTACTATATTCTCATATTGATAAACAGTTGGGTCATTTCCAGCTTCTGGCTATAACTAATGAAGCTGCTGTGGGTGTTTGCATTTTAGTCTTGTAGTGGATCTAGTTTTCATCTTCTGTGAATGTCTAGGAAAGATGGCTGGCAGGTGTCTCCTTGTCTTTGTAAGAAATCACCAAACTGGTTTTCAAAATTGTTGTATTATTTTGTGTTGTCAACAGCAGCACACAGGAGTTAGGAATCCTCTTTGCCCTTGCCAGGGGCTGATATGATTGTATCTTGAACTCTGGTTATTCTAGTAGATATTTTGCAATATTTCACTATGATTGGACTAATTAATGATAACTAACTTTAAACACCAGCTCAGTTACATATTTGTTATTCTTAATATTCTTGGTTAGCAGATGGCTAATATCTTTTTCCCACTTAAAACATTTTAATGGTTTACATGCTGTTGAATTCTGAGTGCTTTTTTAAAGTTTAGGTACAGCCACCCACAGTGGTGTAAATATCTTTCAAGAGTTCTTTAAAGCCATTTTGCTATGTAGTCATTCTCTCTAAAAGGTCCTTTAAAAATGGGCATTTTTAATTTGAATGAGCTATACTTTATCAATTTTTAAATGTCAGTTATGCTGAGTTTGTTTTTTAAGACATTCTCCTAAAATTAAAAATATTTTTCCCATTTTTTCCTGACCATATTTTAATTCTAGGCTTTATATTTAAATTAACTTATATGGTGTTCTTTGATAGGATCAAAATTTACTTGTTTGTATTTGGATATTCATTTGTTTTAGCATCAATTGATTCTGAGGGTCTTGTTCTCTTGATATTCCATCTTCTCTCCTCTGGCTCTTGACACTCTTTTTGCCTCCTTTTCTGGGGAGTTCCCTAAGTTCTAAGGGGAGGGAATAACCCATGTAGAGCTATGTATTCCAAGGACTCTCCCTCTCCCTTCCCCTCACCCCCTTAAACTCTCTCCCTCTCTCCCCCTTCCCTCCCTCCCCCTTCCTCTCTCTCTCCCTCCCCCCTTCTGCGTAATGTCTAGTTGTGGGGTCTCTGCATCCCTTCTCATCTGCTGCAGGAGGAAGCTTCTCAGATGATGACTGAATAAGGTCCTGATCTATGAGTGTAACTGAATATCATTAGGAGACATTTTACTAATACATTTTTAATAGACCAGTAGTGTTTGGTTTTACCCTGTGTCTCTGGGCTATTTATTCTCTGGTTCTTGATCACCCAAATGGTGACAGGTGTGGGCTCCATTTGGTAGGGTGGGCCTTAAGTCGAATCAGACACTGGTTGGTTACTCTCGCAAGTTCTGTGCCACCATTGCCTTAGCATATTTTTGCTGGCAGGAGAGATTGTAGGTCAATGGTTTTGTGGCTGGGTTGGTGTTCATGTTTTCTTTTGGTAGGCTAAAGTGTACCTTCCTGCAGTAAAGACAATAATTAGATCATAGGGGTGAAAGTTCTCTGTAGACACCAACTCAACTTCTCCATCTCAGTGAGTTGTGTGGGTGTTGTCTTCAGCAATGGGGCCCACTGTCCGTTTTTGGAGGGCAACCCATTGTCTTAGCAATAACCTGGGTTGTTTGGCCATTTCTTGCATAGTTTAATCTCCTTGTGAGATTTTACTCATTTTCTTCCTCTGGATTTTTATTATCATTTTCCTATATTTATTGTTTTAAGTTACACAATGCATCTCTATTATCTTAAATAGTTATTATTATTGTAAAATATTTTATGTGTTTGGGTAGGTATGTGTGTGTGTGTGTGTGTGCATGTGTGCTCATAGGCCAGAAAAGGGCTCCAGATCCCTTGGAGCTTGAGTTTCAGGTGGTTGTGAACAACCATGTGTGTGCTGGGAACCAAACTCAGGTCCTCTGGAAAAGAAGCAAGCACTCAACCTCCAAGCCATCTCTCCAACCCAGTTGCGAGATATCAAGCACATAAACCAGTATACACTCACACCGTTCCGGATGCCCTGCTCTTATGAATGTCAGCTCCTGTTTCTATTATTTTCCATTCAGCAGGCTTAACTTATATTTAGTTTAGCTCAAATCTGCTGATATTTCTCTCAGCTTTTTAATATCTCAGAAAAAAGATCTTTATGCTACCTTTCATGTTTTGAAAACCGACTAGGCACAGGATTCTAAATTGTGAGTTTCTCCCCTTAATACTTCAAAACTTATTTTCATTGTTTCATTATTGAAGTATTGCTTTGAAAAATGGGATGAGAACTAACTTTATTTCTGTTCCTTTCTAGCTCCCTTTGAAACTTTTATTCTTATTATAGGTTTTGCACAACTTAGTTGTGGTTAATCTTTGCATGGTGTTTCTTGTTGCTGGGACTACTCTTACTGAGAATCTAAATTTTGAACTCGCAGTAAGTTTGGAGAGTTTGGGCCATTACTTTTCAACGTCTTTCTTCTTTTCTTTGAAAGACCACACTTTTATAAATGAATCCACTCGACAATTTCCCAGAGGTCTTTCGTTCTCACCTTATATATTTAATTTTTCTTCTCTGTAGACTTTTAAACATTGTTTCTATTTCCCTGATTCCCATGTTTGAAGCTTTTCTTCTGTGTGCTTTTTGTTGTGTGTCTTTTAAATAGGGTTTTTGTGTAGTCTTTGCTATTCTGGAACTCTCACTGCAGACCAAGCTGGCCTTCCAATCAGAGACTTGCCTCCCTCTGCCTCCCAAGTGCTTGGATTAAAGGCATGCACCACTATGCCTAGCTTGATTCTTCTGCGTCTCAAATACGTACTCCTGTTTCCTGTCTGGAGAAAATATCTCAAAAAGGAGCATGCAATTCCCTTCAATAAAGAACTCATCTATAAAATCAACTGGCTTTTCTTGCAGGTAACAAATGCTTGAGAGGGTCTAATTTTTGTGCTACTGTTGGGAAAACCATTTTGTTCCTATTGTGATTGGGATAATTTTTGTTACTATTTGACATACTGAGCTAATGATTAAAATGCCCCCTTCACTCCTAGGCTAAAAATTAAATGTATTATTATACAGTCTATTAGCCTAAGAAATTTCAAGTCCTTTATTGTCTTGTATCACAATATTCAGTTCAAATCTCATATAAACTAAGGTCAATTTCTGTGTTAGCCTTCCCTTTAGCAAATCCCTTTTATTGAATACATTAAGATTGTTGACTTACAATGTAAATAAGTAGTTTTTATATCTTTCAGACATAAGTTAAATTAGTCAGATCATAATGATTGATCTAAGAGTACAAAACGCTCTTGATGAGCAAGGACTGCAACTGTGAACTTCCCTAAAGGCAGACATGAGGTCGTGGCTTAATAGTGTACTGCTTAGATAGTACCTCCAAAGCAAGATAAACAAAAGCAATTCAAGGTTTGCTGTCTTCAAGACTCTAAGACTGATCACTAAATTCCCTTAAGAAAGTTTTCATATCCACTTGCTATGCCTGTTAAAAGTACCAGCTAAAATGAGAACATTTGTTCTGATGGACAGGACTGACTTCACCACAAAAAAGAGGCTGGTCTTCACACTATTGGAACCACACATGTACTTGATTGTAGACCCTGCTGGTACCAGGTAGGAGGAAATGCTTTGAGAACATTCTATATCCTTGTGTTTCCCTATGAGCTTTATTTACTTCACACACACTGAGAGAGAGAGAGAGAGAGAGAGAGAGAGAGAGAGAGAGAGAGAGAGAAATACTTGGAATACTTCTTTTGTTCTCTTTCATGTTTCGCTCAAACACCCACGTGCCACCTTGGAGAAAACATTCCTGCCTTATTTTCAGTAGCAACCTTTTTGTTTTCTTTACATGGATTTTTGTGCTTCTGGGAGCATACAAGCTATGGCTTGCATATGAAGACCAGACACTGACTTACAGAGTGTGGGTCCATCCTTCCACCATTAGGATCACGGGCAGGTCATCAAGCTTGATGGCCAGTGCCTTTATCTCTTCAGCTATCTGGCAGACCCTTAGGTGCATCTTTAACAGTGACTATATGGTACCATCAGCCATTAGGTCCGTGGAGGATTCAGCTCATGAAGCAATAAACAAGGAAACAGAAAAGAAAGAAAGAAAGAAAGAAAGAAAGAAAGAAAGAAAGAAAGAAA